>CM053597.1:106308808-106350031 GCA_028646575.1 Pseudocheirus occidentalis | reverse complement strand
TATCTTAATTCCTAGTTGCAGATATTGCAGAGCTTTAAATTCTAGATTCTTTCGGTTCCCCTTGTCACCCACCACCCCTGGAAGGACAACCAATTCAATACAGTCTGTGGATGTGTGATTATACAGGATATCTTCATAGTGGACATATTGTGACAGTGATCATCTGTCCCTCCTTCCTATCCCTCCCCTCCTTGTTCTGTTCTCTACCCTGTCCCTGTACCTTTATTGAAGTGTGAGCATCCAGCATCCTTCCCTCAGACCCTGCCTTTCCCTCTGTCATCCCCCCTTTCATCCCCACACCCCCTACTCTCTTGTGTGGCATGATGCCCAGTTTAGAGTTTATGTGTGGCTAACCTCTTGATGATGAGCTTTTCCAAAGTACTGTTAGTCAATAAACATTTATTAAGCACCAATATTTGCCAGGCATTGTGCTGAGCACTGAGCTAAACTAAGGCTGATCCTTAGATGCTAGACATAGTCCATTGGCAGGCTTATAGTCAAAACCTTTCCATTAAGAGCATGTATTCCATTGGCATAGCTTTTGAGAACCCAGAGTCATATCCATGCTACCAGAAGGCAATGGAATAGGATTTTAGTGGAGGTCTTAGCATACATTTTATATTAATTGATCCAGTCATTTTAGCTAAGTATATGTATGTATGCTGAATGGCACCGTGGATAGAGTGCTGGAGCCAGAGTTAAGAAGGCTCATCTTCCTGAGTTCAAATCCTGTCTCAGACACTTACTAGTTGTGTAGTCTTGGGCAAGTCACTTAACCGCATTTGCCTCAGCTTCCTCATCTGCAAAAAGAGCTGGAGAAGGATATGACAAACCACTCCAGTTTCTTTGCCAAGAAAACCCCAAATGGGGTCATGAAGAATCAAATATGACTGAAAATGACAGAACAACAACCAGAAATGGAAAGAACATTGGCCCTGGAGTAAGAAGACCTGAGTTCAAATGCTGCCCTTGATACTTACAACTTGTATGACTTTAGGGAAGTTACAACCTCCCTGGGCCTATACATGTGTTTCCTCATCTATTGAAAGCAGGGGGTGGACTATAGGTCAGGCATTCTTCACCTGGGGAGTCCCTGGATGCCTGGGCATCTGTGAATAGATTTCTGGGAGTCCACAGATTTGGACAGGAATAAAATACATCTTTATTTTCATTAATTTCTAAGTCAAATTTAACTGTTCTGTCAATTATTTTCAAACATTCTAATGAGTTCATAAGCTTTACCAAATTGCCAAAGGTGTCCATGACACATACAAAAAACATTTGATAGGATGACTATCAGCACTTTCCCACAAAATGGGTTAGGCCATAGAGATGTGCATGGGGTGGGAGAGATGTCTAGAGAGGGCCACATTGTCCTTATTGTTTACTCTTGTGGTGTCAGAGCCAAGTAAACTTCCTTTTGTTAACTGTTCAGTGACTTGCAAGTGCCTCATTTTCTCTAGTAATCAAATCAGAACAAAACTTAGGAATCCCCAGAGCTACAATGGGCCCTTGTAGCCCTACATCAATGATCCTGGGGTTCCAGCACTCCCTAAGGAGAAGGTAGAAGCCTTCAGATCTAGGTCTAGTTCTGTTATTGATTGATATATGCCTTCAGGGAAATTACTTATCTTCTTTGGTCTACAGTTGTGTCCTGAAAAATAAAACATAACACTTAGATTTCTCCTGCTATTGAAGGTGGTGATTCTATAGAACAGAGGTATCAAAAAATCTGGGAACAAAAATGTGGCCCACAACTCTCCTGAGTAATGCCCAATCAGATTAATATATAAATAGCAGATATTTAACAAAGTAAAATTTAAAAACGTTAAAATATAGATAACGTTACATTCTAAAACTAAGACAATATGCAGTCCATGGGGATCCTAAAGTACAGATGAGCAGCCATTGTTTCTGTTTTTGTTGTTTAGTTATTTTTCAATACTGTCCCACTCTCTTGACAAAGATGCTGGAATGGTTTGCCATTTCCTTCTCCAGCTCATTTTACAGCTGAGGAAATTGACACAAATAAGGTGAAGTGACTTGTCTAGGGTAACGCAGCTAGTAAGTGTCTGGGGCCAGATCTGAACTCAGGAAGATGAATCTTCCTGATTTCAGGCCCTACATTCTATTCACTGCATCACTTAGCCACCTCTGCTATACCACTACCACTACCATAAATCACTTCTAAAATTGGAGTGTGCCAGTCCCCAAACTCTTTGCCCTGATTTCTCAATGCAGAGAACAGATGGATATGTCAGGGCACTTGGGAAGAGATCACTTCCCTTCATAATTCCAGAACAAAAATTTTTTAAACTATCATTTATGTAGTGTCTCAGGTTTGTGAAACACTTTAGGTATATCATGTGATCCTCACAACAACCCTGTGAAGTGAATGTTACTATGGTCTCCATTTTTACAAATAAGAAAAATGAAAATGACATCTGGTAATTGCCCCTCCCAAGGTCACCTACCTAATGAGATCCTGAACAAGGATTTGAACTCGTGTTTTTTGGAATCAACATCCGTCACTCTCTCTACTGCACCACCTAGCTGTCCAATAGTTTAATGAGTAGGATATATTGTTAATTATTGATGCACAAAAAAATAATGATGCACCATAAAATGTATTTTAAAATGAAATTATTAAGCAAATATCTTATTTGTATTTCTCAAAATGGTACATCTAGATGGATATATAAATACAAAACAAATATTTTTAAAACATTCCAGTGTTCTAAACAACTATAAAAATTTTGACATAAAAGAGTACCTCTTTTATGTGGCAGGTTGTTAGAAGCTCAAAGGTTATATAGTTTCTATATAAGGTTATAACCTTCAAGGTTATAAGTTTACATATAAAATTCATTTCTAGATGTCAAATATATTGACTTACATTTTAATTTCATAGATGGAATAACTTGATTTCTTGCTGATTTTCATGAGGCTGCCAATATTTCACATTAATCTCATTACTTAAAGGAACAATGAATTGTTCTATTTTACCAAGGATTCACCAAGAAGTATTAAGTACCTAATCTGTTTTGCAAATTTAGATTTCTCTATTTGGGGTTTTAAACTGAAGACAGCTGCGTTGTCAATTTGGTAGCTGGAATATCTATCTCTAGAACTTTATTCCTTAAGGAACAAAGAAGATTAAACAGGGATTTTGTTTGTTTGTTTTGGGGGGTATCTTTTAGTAGGAGGATGACATAATCAAAACCTAAAATATCTGAAAGGAATATGTACAGTGAGTGAATTGTGAGAGGGGGACCACTAGTTAATCTGTAGTATTTTCCCGTCTTTCTTTGGTGAGTCCTTCCCCAAAACCCAGAGACTTTTATAATTCTACTGTCTTGCGATATACCGCTAGGCAGGTTTCCCCTCTCCCATAATTGGAAATAACTTGGTGTTCATTCCTAAAGAATCAAATAATCCTTTCCTATGGCGAGTTCTCAGAGATCTGTATAGGTATCTCAAATCTAAACGGTTAATGTCCCTGCTAGTAGGGAAAGAACTTGGGGACACGAATGAGTCAGCTCCTCTCCTCTGTATCTGCACAGTACTTATTCACATTACCAGTGAACAGCAAAGTCTAAATCTTCTCTTCATTATGATTTTCTGCCCTTTTGCTCTCTGATCCAGGATTGAAATTGCCCTTGGCCTGTGGTCCAGGATCTCCTTCCCCAGTATCAATTACCTTTACATGGCATCTTCCCCCTTCCTCCACTGCCATTACAATTTTCTTCCTGATACTTCTATCTCAACATTATAGCTCCTTACAATATGTTGGCTGATAGCAGGCTGATAAGCCTGTGGGCTGGTCAATACATTTGCTCTTCTTCTGTTTACAAGGCCTATATCTACTCCTGGCTAGCAGATAAAGACCTCCTTATCCAGGTGTGAGGATCTTCTTAACTAAAGGTAAGGAGCCTTTCCTCTTAGATGAGTTAGGAATATTGAATTCTACTCACCTCTTCCCTATCTTAGGGGATAAATAGTGTGTCCCCAACATGGACCCTATTCCTATTTAGTCTTTTTGGGGCTAGAGAAAACCACAATCCTTTCTATTTGCTTTTCCAACATATAACATCTTGCTATCACCCCGACGTGGACCTCGGGTTACATACATCATCCTCAGGTTCTAAGAAGCTGTGTACTTGTGTAATTATTAAACATTCATCAGCACAACTATAAACATTGCTTGAGGCTTAGTAACTGTACGGCAATAATAAAAATCATCATAATGGGCATTTAATGTCTTTGACTCATCTTGATATCTTGCTTGATTTATTCTACAAAGGTGTGAAAGGGTTATATTAAATACACAATAATTAAATAAGCATATCCCAAGAACAGAAGAAAGGGACAGAACTGGTAACCAATATCAGGAATCTTGTTACACCAGTGAATATTCCTCTCCCCATTATATGTATGGTAAGTTCCTATAAATGACACTTCATACAAAGAGATACGGCCTCTTCTTTCCCCCGTTATAACCAAACAATCTCTTTTGACGTCTGACTTCTTACCTAGTATTCTTCCTTCTATACATTATGATCACTCTAGAAGCTGACCCCCAAAAAGAAAAAATGATACATGCTTCACTGAAAAGACTGTTTCTGGGTGAGTAGGGGTATTGTCGATTATCCAGGTTACAATAACAGCCAGAAAGATCTAGCCTCAAAAACTCCCTTGGACACATGGCTAGGAAATCACCGACATGTTAACCTTAATCCCTCCCATTTTTAAAAATAATATCCACCAATATCCAAACCATATAATATTATTCACCTCAGAGGGTTATTGTGATGATCAGATTAGATAGCACTTTGTAGACTTTAATGTGCCATACACATGAATTGTTATTATCTTTCTTGATTCTCACAACAATCCTATAAATGTTATTCTTATTCCCATTTTAATGATGAGGAAGCTGAGTTGGAGAAAGGCTAAGTGCATCAGGTCACAGAGTTCATTGTTCAGTCGATATGACTCTGACGTGACCCCATTTGTGGTTTACCTTTCTTTCTCCGTTCATTTTATAGATGAGGAACTGAAGTAAATAGGGGTAAAGTGACTTACTCAGGGTCATACAGTTAGTGTTTGAAATTACATTTAGGAAGATGAGTCTTCCTGACTCCAGGCCTGACACTCT
Source organism: Pseudocheirus occidentalis (assembly GCA_028646575.1). Taxonomy (NCBI): domain Eukaryota; kingdom Metazoa; phylum Chordata; class Mammalia; order Diprotodontia; family Pseudocheiridae; genus Pseudocheirus; species Pseudocheirus occidentalis. The sequence continues at coordinate 106,344,873 of CM053597.1, read as the reverse complement.
TTCTACTATATCACCTAGCTGCACATCTAAGGTCACTCAGCTAGTAAGTGCTAGAGTTCAGCTTCTAACACTGGCCTTTCTAACTCCTGGCCCTGACCCCTATCTGCTGCCCCAGCCTAACCACCACACTCTGCCACCTAGTGGACAGAGTTTAGAATGCAAAAACGGGGGATTCCTGAAATAAGCTTGAAAAGGTAGGCTAGGATCAGATTGTAGATAGCTTTAAATGTCCATTTGTGTAATTTATGTTTCCTGCTGAAGACAACAGCGAGCCACTGAAGATATTTTCATGTGTACAGGTCTTGAATAATCAACAAAATCATGAATTCTTTGAGTTTACTTGAAGTTATAGTGAAATCAAATTAAGTCATGGATGGATGTAAAAATATAACATATAATATTTCTATAATGTATAATACATGCATATAATAAATTTACAATAAAATATAAATAAATATAAAACCTTTAAAGCTTTGGAAATGGACTATAAGATGCCATCATGGTGATTTTTATTATTACCCTACAGTTACTAAGCCTCAAGCAATGTTTGTAGTCATGCTGATGAATGGTTAATAAACAGGGTAGAGGGGAATGTATATAAACATTTCAATTAAATCTGCCTTATTAAGACTATTTTAAATCTAGACAGAAAAATGAGTAAATCAAGCTCAGATATTTAGCAGTTTCTAAGATGTAAATCTCACATTGAAAATTTAACAATTGGTTTCTGCAAGCTGCTTAGAAAGCTGGCTCTGAGACAACCTTGTTTGTCTCTCACTTTTGTATTTTTCACAACATCTACCAAAGTGTCTAAACACTAGGCAGATACTTGCTGGCTTAGTTCTCGGGGCTTTCTCCAGGTACTCAGAGGCATTACTTTGTCAGAGGGGCATCAAAACCCACCTATAGAACCTGCCTAATAGTTTGACAAATCAGTTTTTTTAAATGGTTGCTATCTAATTCTATTAGCAAGGATATGAATACGTAAATGTCTTCAAAAATTGAAAAACAAAAATATTTAAGGAGAGTCAGCAGTGAAAAATATGTATTCTCTTCCTTTGTAATTATAATAATTGAGACCAGTGAATATTCAGATAATGGCGAAGCCCAAATAGCATACAAATTGTCCTGATACATATCTTTCACTTTTGGCATAAATGGAAAGACATTCTTTCCAGAAGTACAAAAATTAAATTTAGAATAATTTTAGTCTTATATTTGAAGTTGTACTTTTATACACAATAGAACACCATGGCTTGGAACCAACAAGAAAGACAAGCTTATTACTTTAAAATGATTTTTCCCCCCTTATTCTTAAAGTCATTTCATCTTTAATTTAACCCTTTCACACCTTTGTAGAATAAATCAAGCAAGATGTCAAGATGAGTTGAAGACATCAAAGGGAAATATAAATCTGAATGGCCTAATATGAATAGGAGATTAGAATACTTCCTGATATTATGCTATAATAACTTTATAATAAAGTAATCTTCCAATTTGTATCTATTAGATATAGACTTTCCACTTAACACAAAAAAACTAGCCGTGTGACCTTGGGCAAGTCACTTAACCCCAACTGCCCTCCAAAAAAAAAGGCAAAAAAAAAAAAGATATAGACTTTCCCTGTGACGTTATATAAAATTGGAATATCATAAATTCATTACAAAATGCACACTATAATTGCAAAGTAATTTCTAAAATTAAATGCATATTATATATAAGCTATCATCTTTTCCTTGTAAAATAATATTCATATATCATGCTATATATAATTACATAAAATACATGCTATTAGTATATTTATTTGATAGATGATGAGAACTTGATTCTTAAAATATGGATTTTGGTGAGTACTTAAGGTTTTTATTCTCTGCCATCACCAGCTGATGATGAATGATGACCACATGATTACGTATTTCTGTGTATACAAATAGTACATATTAAATATTAGCATTTATAATTAAGATATATTTGCATATAAAATATATGCACTAACACATTTACTGACTATAAGCCAATGAGCCCATGATATGATATGGATGCTCAAATATAAATGTACATATTCATAAGTGTATAACATATATATCATAAACTACTTATATGCATATAAAGATATCAACTTATAGTCAGTATTTATATATATATATATATATATATATATATAAACACAAATATTTTATATGTATGTCTATTTAGGGTTAGTATGGCTATGCTTATGTGATACACAGTAGACTTTATGTACACACATAAATATTCATGTATTTTATATGCATGATATTTTGCTTGAATGCTTATATGACCTCTGTGGACTTTGTAATAACACGTCTGTTGACTTCAGTGAGCCCAACAGGCTCATTCTTTGTAACACCTGGAGCCTATGGTCACATATGAGCCTGAGTCACATGGAACTTGGACTAGGAGGAGCTTGCCCAAGATGGGGAGGGGGGAGGGGAGAAAAAGAAGAGAGAGACTGAGGAAAAAGAAACAGAGAGAGGGAGTGAGAGAGCGAGAGAAAGGAGAGAGGGAGAGAGGGAGAGAGAGGAAGGAGAGAGGGAGAGAGGGAGAAATAGAGAGAGAGAGAGAGAGAAAGGAGAGGGGGGAGAGAGAGAGAGAGAGAAGGAGGGAGGGAGGGAGGAAGGAAGAGAGGGAGGGAGAGGGGGAGAGAGAAGCAAGCAGCTGTGAGTGGGTCGAGGCAGAAATTTTGCCTAGGGAACTTGTTTTTGTGGGGAGGGCTGACAGAAAGAATGTTTAAGATGCTAGTGCTCCCTGGATTTGTGATAAGGACCCTGTTAAATCATACCTCCTGGTATTCTAATGATGTCCCAAATAAATATTTTGGTTTTGCCTTTGAGGAAGAGAGTTTATTATATTTTGTGAATTTACCCTGAAAATACACATGCATATTCATAGCAGCTGCTATGGGTATCACATTGGTGTTACACTCTTTTAATCTGTTTAGTTTAAATCCTTTGATAAGCTACATTAACTCTTTTAGACAGTTGAGTAACATGTCACATGAATAGATCTATATTTACCTAAAACATATGTTTGCAAAATATGCATATTTACTGACCACAAATTGATCTTGATATATCCATCTAATATCATGTTTATAAACATATGTATATATATTTGTGTGTATACATGTATATATTATGTATATATACATTGTTGTTGTACAGTTGTTCATTTGTGTCCAACTCTTTGTGACCCTGTGCACCATAGCTTGACGATATTGTCCATGGAGTTTTCTTAGCAAAGATACTAGAGTGGTTTGCCATTTCCTTCTTCAGTGGATTAAAGGCAAACAGAGGTTAAGTGACTTGCCCAGGGTCACACACCTAGTAAATGTCTGAATCCAGATATGAACTCAAGTCTTCTTAACTCCAGGCCCAGCACTCTATCCACTGAGACACCTAGCTGCTTCCATGAATGCATATCTGTGCATGTATGTAAATGTGAATATTTGCATGCATGTGCATGCGTGTATATACATGCATACACATGTGTGAGCATGTGGCTATAGATATCACATGAACACATCTACACTTACTCAAAATATGGACCCATGTTTCCATTTGTATGGGGATTTCCCAGTGAGGACTCTATTACTTCCATCTCCAGTGCAAGAAAGTACCTGTTCTACAGCTTAAGGTCTTAGAGAGTTATCTCTGCATAGAAAAGTTAAATGACTTGCCTAGAGTCACACAACCAGAATGAGTTTGAGAAAGGCCTCAGGGATGGATTATACCTAGTATTAACCACAGATGACTTCATATACTGTTCTAAGATATGGAAGCCTTGTGATCTGATTTTGGGGACAGAGTGTCCATACTAGTTATATTGAAATTCTTTTCAGTACTTAATACAGTTCAAATAAATAGTCATAAGGAAGACCATACAAAATGAAAGGGTCCAAGTATGTCTTCAGTGGCAAAGTGTATCAAATAAATTACATAATGAGGGTACGAGGTCAAGGATTTAAAGCTGTGAGAAAGGGCTACCTGGCATACAGCAGGCACTTAACAAATATTTATAGGAATTAAATTTAATTTAATGATATGTATTAACCATAAGGGTGTGAGAGCAGTCTTCAAGAGTGATGGAATCCATGGGTTTTTAGTTTTAAGTAGCTCTTGGGGATTGAAAGTTTCCCTTGCTTAGGGGTCCAATGATGATGTTGGGAATGTGTAAAAATGACTTGAGGGTGATCTTAACTAAGAGTGATGTAAATGGGCTCAGAGCAATCATACTAAAATGCTTGTCCTCTTTTTGAAGTCAAAAAAATACAAATTCCATGGCTGGGGAAAGAAAAAAACACCTCTTGGCCTAGAGCTTCATTTCAAATATACATAAAACAGAAAGATTATCCCCACTGTGCAAACTACTCCTTCAGTGAGCTGAACGTTACCCCAGTGGTCTAAAAGAGTTAATGCAGCTTACCAAAAAGCCTGAATTATTCCCAGGGCATAGCTTACACAGTGGGAGTATCCGGCTCATTAAAGTCAATGGACATTTTATGTAAGGTGCATAATTCTTCTTTGCATAGTGGTGCATTTCATTTCAAGGGATGGATATTCCCATTTGGAATTCTCTCTCATCAAACAACTATTTATTTTTACATAAAAAGCCAATGGGATTGGATGAGCTATCTCACCATATCTTGGTAAATACATTTTTTTAAATTGCTGTTTTAATATTGAAAACATCAGGAAAGCTCATTATGTCTATAACTTATTTCATTAAGATAGAAAGTAATCAGCAACCATCTCAAAATAACATATTAAAGCTAACAAGAATCTTAGATCTACATCTGTTTCACACTTGTACCATAAATTAAAGCATTCATGTAAACTGTGACTATGTGCTTGAGATGAGTTTTAAAAAAAAAGAGCCTGTCCTGGGTCATCAAAGAACTGACCTGCTAGCTACTTCTATTGCCATAGCCGATCGACAGGACACAATTATCAAGCCATCCCTTCCCAAAATCCATGGAGTGATGCCATACAGAACTAAACTGACTCTAAGTATCCCAAGTCATCTAGAATTCTTCGCAAACACATTTCAGCTTTAAGAGGCACCCAAAGCCCTTTCCCTCCCTGACCCTGAACATTACTGAGTGCTCCACTGATGTACCTCTGACCACATGAACTAAGAGGCTATAAAAGGGAGGGAAGATGACATTGAGAATGCTACTGCCATCATGAGACCCAATAAATTGAAGGGAGGGGGAAGGGTTCTCCACTTCTATTATCTGTTTCTGTATATGAGGATATTCGTGCCTTCTCCTCCTCAGCTAGCAAGATTCTGCTCCCACCAAATAAGCAATCAATTCATCATGAAACATTTGTTAAGCACCTATTATTATGTGCTAGGGCTAAGCCCTGTGCTAGGTCTGAGAGATAAAAAAGATTGTTGCTGACCTCAATTAGCTTATATACTATGGGGCAGACAATATACACACATATATAAAAGATAAACACAAGGTAAATTTGGTCAGTGAAGGCTTCACAGAGAAGGTGGAATCTGAGCTGAGCTTTGGAGGAAACTAGGGATTCTTAGGCACTGGGAAGTGCTCCAGTCCACCAGAAGAATCCATAACAAGCCAAGTGATAAGACTGATTGCTTTAAGTCATTTTGATATAGTTTAAATTCCATCTGGTTTGTTGGGGGAATCTATGGTGTGAAAGATCAGAGGGAGGAAAGTATACAAGCTTAAGAGGGTCAATACTGAAAAGTAGGTTAATACAGAAAGGCCCCTGAAGAAAAAAGTACACCTCTGGTTGAAGGGTTATAGAAGCTGAAAGTAATTAATAGGTAGAAACAGTTCACAGGAGGGAACAGGCTGTTTAAAGGGGTGTGAAGGGTCCTTGAGGCACATCAAGAGCTTTAAGGGCTCTTAAGGAATTATTAACCATGCTATTGAGTAATGAGCAAGTTGGATACTAAACTGTTTGGCAGGTTAGTGAACCCTGTGTAAGAGATACGTGAAAGAGTGATGTAAATGTATGTTAATAACATTCTTCCTTCCTTCATTTTTTGTCCTTCCTTCCTTACCTCTTTCCCTCTCCCTCCTTTCCTTCTTTCTTTCTGTCCTCTTTCTTTCTCTTCCTTCTGTTTTTTCTTTCTAAACTTCCTTTTCTTTCTTTCTTCCCTTCCTTCTACCAACATTTATTGAGTAACTACTATTGAAAGGTACTGTGCTAAGCTCTATAAAGCAATAGTTAAGATGTTAAGCTCTTTGGGGAGTAATAAAGCTACATGTTGTTAATGGTCTAAAGAAAGTCTATAGTACACTATAGCTACAGAAAACTGAGTCTTCTGTGAAGTTTCTTGTGGTAATTTCAAAACTTCTCTAAATTTAGCATAATAATTCAAGGCCTATCACACAGCATGATCAAGGGAAAACCAGTGGTTGATCCATGTGCTCCATGCTTTCTAAGCAATGTGGAGATATTTGGAGAACAGTCCCAGCATGGTATGTGAATCCTCATTGGAAAATTTACCATGTCCTAGAACCAGAAGGCATGGATAGGTTGGCATCTGTACCACTAGAAGGAGTACTCTTCTCTTGACCCTACTATTCCCTCAATCTATCCCAAATCTTTTTTTTTTTTTTTACCATTCACCACAAAACTTCTCAAAATAGTAGTCCACATCAATGGCACACAGCTTATTCATCAGCCACTTAGTCCTCAACTTACTGAAGTCTCGGAACATATAAAAACTTTTATGAGAAAGCCATTAGAAGAATTTTTTTTACTATAAACCCTTATAAAATGAAAGGCTTTTTGTCTAATTCAGTATTTTTTTGCCTTGCCTGTTTGTTCTGACCTAATTCGTTTCCAATTACATTCATCAAACCTTTGTTTAGTTCTTTTGAATCCCCACCTCATCATTGTCCTTACGCTATTCATATCATTCCCTGTACTGTTAACCCCTCGTTACTCACATTATTTTACAGACACACAGTATGCTGCTCCTTTTATTTTTTAAACCAGACCTGACAATTCCCTAACATACCCTTATTTCATCAGGGTAGAGGGCTCCTGGTGAGAAAACACCCTCTGTGAATGCAAATCAGAAAGTTCTCTGCAACTGATAGTCTTGCCTTGCACAGAGTAGGCATCTAATAAATACTTGATGAACTTAATTTAAAATGAGGAAACTGAGACTTACAGAGGTTAGGTCACCTACCCAGGTTATATTGCTAGTAAGTGACAGAGAAGGTACTTCCTCACTCCATATCTAGCCTTATTTTGACTACATTGCACTATCTTTCCCATCCCTTTCCCAATACCTCTGCAGTGAATGAAAAGCCATACCAGGGGATCACAGGCCTTAAGCACAGGCATGTTGGGGGGGCTACATAGGCATACTTCAAAGACAAGTCGGGTCAGAGAGGCTCATCACTAGATTCACTATTAGGTGATAAATGTTTTTGGTCATAGAATCTCACAAACAGCTTTTACTAAGATTTAGAAGAGATGGCATTTGTCTCAATAGAGGGAAAACTCACACAGAATAATCATCATAGCCAACATTTATGTAGTGCTTATAAGGTCTTTAAAGCAATTTACATATATCTATTATCCGTGTGTCTATGTGTCAGGCAATTAAGTGGGTATTTGTAGTGTGTATGTGTTACACACACATACATACATATAATATCTCTTTAAATACTCATAATAACCCTTTTAGGTAGGAGCTATTATCATTCGAGTTTAACAGATGAGGAAACTGAACAAAGCTAAGAAATTTGCCCCAAGCATTTGTTAAATACTTATGTACCAGGAACCGTGCTACTTGCTTTACAAATATTACTTCATTCAATCCTTACAATACCTTGAAAGATAAGTTTATTATTGTTGGTATTATTATCATCACCATCTTACAGGTGAGGAAACTGAGGTGAATCGGTTAAATGGTCTGCTGAGGATTACACAGATGGTGTCTGACTGAGTCTTGCTTTGAACTCTGGTTTTCCTGACCACAAATCTGGATCCATTTAAGCCCGTGATACATCCTTGAAGTATTTCAGAGTTTTTTTTCTCACACCCAGGCCTATGAATCTAATTACTTATAAAAAAGATTAATATTCAGAAGAATAATATAACAGGCTGTGGGTAAATTGTACCCCTAACCTCTCCACCCCCATACCATCTTGGACTTGTCCACAATTTTTCACAAGCAAAGCCTCAAGAAAGGTAGTGGGTTGTTCAATGCAAACCCATCATTATTTCTGGAAGGACAATTAGAATACACATCTTACTGATAGAACATCAACAGTACTTTTTTCTTAAATGACTCATAGTAAATACCATTTAAAGTCTAAATATCTATGGTGAAATACTATTTGTGAACAAATTCAGTGCTACAGCAGAAGGGCAAAAATGCAAAATGTATCATGTCAGTGTATCATAATGTAAACAAATTAGAACAAATCTCAGATACAAATTAAAGAAAAAATGTTTCTTCAGATTTGACTGATAGAAATAATCCCTATGAAAAAATATGCACAAAATTAGCTTTCGTAAGAAGGAAACAAGAAAGGCCAAATTTTGTTATTTATTTAAAAAGAAACAAAACAAAACTACAGCCTAAGCTGCATGGCATAATGAACAGAGAGCAGGCCTTAGAGGAAGAAAAACACTGGATTCAGGTCTTGCTTCTGACACATATTAGATGTGTGAACATGGGCAAATTACACACCCTCTGTGTGCCCCTAGACAACTCTGATCTATACTAGTTCAGGGAACTTAAATATTAGGACTTAACAACATCAAGGAAATCATACCTCTGAACCAAAAAAACCCTAACAAATCCTAAACCAAGGGTGGGGACCTCGAGGCCTTTAGGCCACATGTGACCTTCTAGATTCTTAAGTGAGGCTTTTTAACTGAATCCAAGTTTTTATAGAACAAATTTGTTCTATAGGGTGATGAATGTCTTTGGTCATGGAATCATAAGTTTTTTCTGTAAAATCTGAATTCCGGCAAAAGACCACATTTAAGCACCTGGAAGGTCACAAATGGCCTGAAGGTCTCAGGTTCCCCACCCCTGACCTAAATAATACTGAAGATATTCAATTGAATAGACAAACATGAATTTTTGTTGGCATTTAAATGTTTCTCTATGAGTTTTCAATTCAATATATAAGAAATGGGTTAGTTAATAGAATACAAAAAGTAAAATAGATTCTAAACTTAAATGAAACTCCCTGGAAGGGAAGCTCTTCACTTAAGAGAACTCAACTATTTATCATACAAGAGGATATATAAAAATACAAGTAGACTTAATTTCAAAAACTTAAAGCAAGTCACTTTTAGAGTTGTAGTAATCTAAGAAACAATTTCTTTAAAATAAAAATTAAAGGTATATATTAATTTTACAAAATGAAATTTAAGAATGAATAGTTTATTAATTAAAATTAAATAAATTAAATAAAATATTTTCTCCTATGATGCATTTTTAACATTTTTGAGTCATATTTAGTAAACCATAAAATAGTCCCAAATAAAAAGAAACACTTTTGAACTAAAAGAAAGTTTTTAAAATATTGCTTTTATAGCCTGAAAAGCCTCTGAAATGTAAGCCTGCCCCAACAGCTATGGCATAATGATATTCTATATATCAAATGAAATTAATACAAGATGAGATGACTCTTTCATCACAGCAGGAAAACTAAAGGGGGTGAAGCTGAATATGGATCAAGGTATTAGATATTTAAAGGCAGTTCAGGTGTATGGCAATGTAAAAATGTTTATCTTGAATCGAGATTAAAATTTACTGTATATTCAAAAATCTTTTCTAAGAGAATTATTTCTTAATTTTAAGGAGAACTTTGAAAATTAGATAATGTCCCTCTTTGCTTTTCATCAAATGTGCAAGTAAAGTTCAGAGACAAAAAGAGAATTCTATGAGATATTTGTTAAATTTCAAGCAATCAGACAAGTATTGATTAAGGTTTTGTTATGCGCCAGATACTGTACTATACTCTGGGAAAATAAAAAATAAAGGTGAATTAGCCCCTATTGTCCAGAAGGATTGTAACAGGAGAGAGAGAATGTACAAGTGTAAGCATATACATGTCTACAAAGTGAACACAAGGTAATCTGGGAAGGGAGAACACTTACTGCTGGGGAAATTAAAGAAGGTTTCATGTAAGGTCACGGTTGAGCTGAATCTTGAAGGAAACTTAAGAATTCTAAGAGGCAGAGATAAGGAAGGAGTGTAGTGGAAGAATGGGGGCTAGTCACAATGAAGGTATGGAGATGGGGATGGAGTGCCATGTCTGAGGAACAGGGAGAAAGCTGGTTTGGCTAGATGCCAGAGTATGGGAGGAGGAGCAATGTCCAATCCAGTTGAAGGTGAGTTGGATCTAGATTATGAAGGATTTTAAAAAGATAAACACAAAAATTTATATCTAATCCTAAAGGCAGTAGGATGTTACTGGAGAGCATTATTGTGTTTCTCCTTCATTCTCAAAGAGGACCATGGCATCACGGAGATGATGACATGACTTGCAGTTGACTTAGATTTGAGTGAGAGAGGGTTGTGCAAGGTCACCAACCTTACTTTCCCCTCCAGAGCCATCCGGATCCAGTGCCCAGATAGTCTTCAGGACAACTGGAGACCTCCAGGGATGCAATGGGGGACCCTGGCCTTTTTAGGCTAAAGTCTTTTCATGTTCTCACTTTGAGTAAGGCAACACCCATTCAGTGAATAGGCCTCTTTAAGAAGTGAGTCAAGGGATGGCCCCTTTAATTAAAAAAAAATTAAACTGGGAGAGGAAGGCCCTCTGGGTTGGGGGTCAAAAGAAACAGTTAATATTGATACTCATTGAGAGGGTGAAGGAAGTAACAGGGCTGGATTTACACTTTAACAAAATCACTTGGGCAGCATTTTGGAGGATAGATTAGAGAGGAAACTGGCTGGGAGACGAATTAGGAGCATGTTTGGATAACCTCGATGAGATATGATGAGGATCTGGCCTAAAGTGATGTCTGTGTGAGCATAGAAGAGAGGATGTTGCAAGATAAGTGGTAGAGATGTAAATGGCGAGATTTGAAAATTAACTTGATGTTGGGTGAATCAAGGAAAACGCTGAGAATATGAGCATAGGAGATGGGAAAGATGGTGGAGTCCTCCACAGTAGTAGGGAATCTCAGAACAGTGGTGGTACAGTGTTGGTTGGGAGGGAGATAATGATAATTAGAGTGTTCATTTTACGCACTTGATAGAAAAAGAGATGTTTATTCCATCATAAAAATTTTAATTTGACCACTTCTATCATCAACTCTATTCATATCTTATTTTGATGACTTTTTTTTGCCTTCACTAGTTATAGACTCTATATTCAAAGATGTGTCTGAATTTCCCAAAGTGCATAAATTTCACAGGTCATAGCAATAGACTTCTTCAGTAAATATTTATATTCCACACTTGGAACTGAGGCAGTACACTCTAGAAAACGTGAATCCACAGCATTACCTAATAGGGACTCTATGAAATAGGTTAATTGTTATTTTTCCCCTCTCCTCATTTAGCCTTATGATATAACTAGTGTTGTTAATATATATATCTGTGTGTGTGTGCGTGTGTGCGCGCACAGTAATTTAATTTTTACTTCATAAGTTTTCGAGTTAAGATGAAGACGTTGTTCAGTTGTTTTTCAGTCGTGCCTGACTGTTTACAACTCCATTTGGGGTTTTCTTGGTAAAGATACTTGAATGGTGTGCCATTTCCTTCTCCAACTCATTTAACAGATGAGGAAACTGAGGCAAACAGTATTAAGTGACTTTCCCAGGGTCACACAGCTAATAAGTGCCTGATTCCAGATTTGAAATCAGAAAGAGGAGGCTTTCTGACTTCCAGCATGATACTTTCTTCACTGCACCACCTAGTTGCCCCAAGATGAATATAATTGAAACATTAAAAAATAAGTATCCTGCTACATCAGATGCTCTAATTAGAATAGTGCCACAAAGTGGTTTGAAGTCTGGAAGTGAAGCTTGGTGTCATGGCATTGGATTTAAGTTTGATGTCTCAATCTACCATTTATTGCTTTGTGGTCACACAGTCTCTTCACTTCTCTTTTTCTCAGGATCCAAACATGTAAAATGGGGTTAAAAAGACCTGCTTCACAGGATTGTGGGAAATATGCTTTGTAAATCTTAAAACCCCATGTAGAAGCTTCTGGATAAGAAGGTAAGGAACTTCTGATTAAGACCGTGATGTGAAGGTTGTAGAGAGGCCCAATTTTCCTTACCCCCGGAAAACCCCAGCAAATGTAACAAAAAGATCCCAAGAAAGATGAGTGATTTTTTTTTCTAAAAAAAATGAAAAGTAAACTTCTCCATCCCATCCAGGAACACCCCCCCGCCACACACACACACACACTCATACACATCAGTGAAGGCAAGTAGAGGGTTTATGCCAGGAAACCCTTACAAGATCCTGCCTGCAAAAAGGCAGCCAGTGCTTTGAGCAAGGAAGTCACAAGCCAGCATAGGCTCTAGAAGTCAAGGTCTGAACCCAGATCCTGGTTCTGCCATGTTAGAATAGAAGTGGGGGAACAGAGTCAGTCCCAACAGATCACAGCACAGGGTGAAAGGGCCCAATCAAGCCATCAATGAAAGGAAACCACAGCAGGAGAAAAGGCCAATTCAGAGCCTACTGAACAGGAGGTCTGCAGAAATCATTCATTTGCAACTTGCTACTTGAATCAATCAACAAGAACAAATTAAGCACCTGCTGTATACATTAGGCACTGTGCTAAGTGAATATAAAGAATAATTGCTATGTTAAAGAAATTTACATTTTAACAGGAAAGACAAGTACATATAAGAAATAAAATAATAGCTAACTTTTATATAATGCTTTTAGATTTGCACAGCACTTAAGATACCTTCTGATCATCACCACAACCCTGTGAGGCAAACATAAATGGAATAAACAGAGAGAATGAATACAAAGCAGTTTAATAAAAGGTAGCTTGAGAGAGAGGACACTAGCAAAGTTGAGAGTCTGAAAAGGTTTTCTGGAGAAAGTGGTATCTGAGTTCTGAACTGAAGGAAGCAAGGGATTTCATGAGATGGTAGTGAGAGAGGAGTAGATTCTAGGCAAAGAGAAGGCCATTGCAAAGACACAGAGATAGAAGACAGTGCCAGCCTACATTCCCCCCCTCCCCCAGCCCTTTCACCCAAAGATTTTGCCTCTTCATTGAAAAATTTTTAGGCTATTTTATGTGAGGGTCCTCTTTTCTCATTCTCATTTCAAAACACCTTGATATCTCCCATTCTCTCTATTTCTATTACAAGCCTCTCTCTGCCAAGATCAAGGCTTCTATATACACCTTTGGTCAGGTCCCCTACCATCTTCTCCAGAAGACTGCATCCTCAATTTACCACCTTTCCTTTGAATCATTAATCTTTTCCAATCAATTACTTCTTTTCCTGCTTTCAAATGTATCCACATCTCCCCCATCGTTCACTAATTCTACCATCCCCTCAAACTATCATCCCATATATCTCTTCTCCTTTTATTCAGTCAATATTCTTGAAAAAGTTATCTACACCAGAGGTGTCAAACTCAGAAGGAGAGGCCACTAAACTGTGCATAAGGATCCTTGTGAGCTGCACATCAACTCAGAAAATCACATATGAAAGTTATCTGTGTCTTCTTGTATTTTTATTTCTTTTGTCAAATACTTCCCAATGACATTTTATTTTGGCTCTGGTTCCATAGGGAGTATTGTGGGTTTCCTCATGCCTGATGTTTAAATACCTCTGGTCAACACCCAATACCTCTACTACCTCTCCTCTCACTGCTCAACTCTTTTCAATATGGCTTCTGATTTTGCTCAGATTTCTTCCCCCAAAGTGACCAGCTGCTAGAACTTTTCTCAGTCCTAATCCTTCTCCACCTAATTATTTTCGTAATCTCTTTTGCACAGGAAAATTTTAACTTTTGTTAAGGAATATACTACTAATAAATTATAAAAAGAGACATTTCAAACATTTCCTCCATCCCCACACTTAGGGTTATACTTTCCCCATAATACCTTAGTCCTTGGAGACAGTAGGCTCAAACTTAACCCAGTCACTTCATTTTAAGTTCACTTCCAAATGCAGTATACTTGATGGATAGAAGAGTCTATGCCTCACATACTACTGAAAACAGATTATGGTTATTTCTCAGAGTCTCAATGAGATACTTCCTGGCCATAAAACCTAGCATGAACTCTCCTTCCAGATCTCATGGTGACTTTTTTTTTTCTGACCTTTCAAAGTTCACAAGGTCATAACAAATTTAACTGTGTATGAATCTTTATTTTTTTATCTGTGTTTCTGGTAAATAACATATTAGAGGATGCTATTTTTTAATCCTGAACTCCAGATGAATTCAAAAAAGGAAGGGGAGAAATCATGATTTCAGACAAGACAATAGCAAAACTAGACGTGGTTAAAAGGGATAGACAGGGAAATTGCATTATGCTTAAAAGCACCATTGATAATCAAATAATTTAAATACTTAATATTTAATAAATCCAGTACTTAGCATAGCGCCTAATATATAATGGCACTTAATATCTGTTAATTTTCTGACTATTACTATATCTGTACCTAATGGCATAGCAGCTAAATACTTGCTAGAAAAACTCATCATATTCTTACAAGATTAAATTAATTTTGAAACTTATACCTGGTCACTAACCCCCTGCCCCTAAGGCCTTTTTCTCCCTTCTATTTGGAGAGGATAGAAGGTAGACCTAAGAGATTTACTCTCAGATCTTCTAAGGAGGAGGCCCAGGGTAGATTATTCATCATTTCCCACCTAGCTGCAAGACTTTATCATGTAGCTTGCTGAGTATTTTGCTTTTTTCCCCTCTACCCCCCACCTCCACCCTTTTCAGCTTCTTTTTATGTGTTGTCTTCCCCCATTACATTGAGATGCTTCAAGTGGGGACTTTCTTTGTATCTTTTTCACAGTGCTTGAAACATAGTAGGCATTTAGTAAATGTTTATTGACTAACTGAAAAGTTAACTGAATTATAGGCAAAGACAGCAAAACTAAGATAGGGTTTTCCTCAAGGATCCCCTGTCAGAATTAGACAAACTTAATAGCAAAAAGAATAAGGAACAAATTAAGGAATGGAAATTTAAAAAAAAAGTTAAATGTGATAGATGTCTGGCAACTGTTGAAGGGGAAAATAAAGGAATATACATATAACTTAATAGTGCAAGGCACTTTTACAAAAATTAACCAATTGTTAGAGTATCTAAACCTCATAAAATGTAGACAAGCACAAATATTAAGTACATCCTTTACTGTACACAATTCAGTCAACCTAAATTATTTTTTTAGAAAGGATTTTGAATAAAGGATTCAAACTTAGAGACTAAATAATTTAATCTTAAATAACAGTGGTGGGAGAGGGAAAGGTAAGAGGACAAACACTTATTAAGCACATACTATATGCCAGGAACTATGCTAAGCACTTTACAAATATTATCTCATTTGTTCCTCACAACAACCCTAGAAGGTAGGTGCTATTATTATCTTAATTTTATAGTTAAGGAAACTGAAGCAGAAAAAGCCTATGTGACTTGCCCAGAGTCACAAAGGTAGTAAGCATCTGAGGTTGGATTTGAATTCTGGTCTTCCTAACTTTAGGCTGAGTGCTCTATCTACTGTGCCACCTAGCTGGGGGAGGGGTATTAAAGAATAAACAATAGAATTGATAATTTCATAACATAAAATTACAATGAGATAAAATGGCAAAATTTGGGGGATATATCCAAAATAGTCCTGAGGGGAAAATGTCCATTACTAAACAAACTCATCAATAAAAGAAACTACCAATGTATTGGTCATGCAATTAAAGAATTAGAAAATGAACTAATCAAAAAATTCCAGTCATACACAGAAACAGAAATTTTAAAAATCAAAGAAGAGGTAAACAAAAGTGAAAAGAAAGCAGCCTTTGAATTATTAAAGTTAGGACTATCTTAAAATTAATTAAATAGATAAATTATTTATTAATCTAATACAAATAGAGGAAAACCTAATTCATAATTTCAAAAATAAAAAAAATTCACAATAAATGAAATTATTAGAAAATTCTTTTCCACTTAATTTCCATTAAATGATAACAAAATAAACAAAATGATTGTATACACAAATATAAAATCTACAGCTTATGGTACAATAATATAGAAAATAAATTAATTATTTAATATCAACTGCAAAGAATTACCAAAAGAAAAAAGGAAGAAATGATTCAATCAAACATTCAAATAACAACTAATTTTAATATTAAACAAATTGTAAATATAGGCAAAGATATCATCCTAATAAACTCTTTGTATAAAGTAAATATTGGGGGTGGCTAGGTGGCTCAGTGAATAGAGCACCGGCCCTAGAGTCAAGAGGACCTGAGTTCAAATCCGGCCTCAGACACTTGACACACTTACTAGCCGTGTGACCTTGGGCAAGTCACTTAACCCCAATTGCCCTCCAAAAAAAAAAACAACCCAAAGTAAATACTGGCAGCTAGGTGGCACAGTGGATAGAGCACTGGGCTTGGAATAAGGAAGACTGATCCTTATGAGTTCAAATCTGGCCTCAGACACATAACTAGCTATGTGAATCTGGGCAAGTCACTTAACCCAATTTGCCTTAGTTCCTCATCTGTAAAACAAGCCAGGTATGGAAATGCCAAACCACTCCAGTGTTTTTGCCGAGAAAACCCCAAATAAGGTCATG
This sequence comes from Pseudocheirus occidentalis, assembly GCA_028646575.1. Lineage (NCBI taxonomy): Eukaryota > Metazoa > Chordata > Mammalia > Diprotodontia > Pseudocheiridae > Pseudocheirus > Pseudocheirus occidentalis. The sequence goes on along the minus strand of CM053597.1, from coordinate 106,328,103 downwards.
AAGAATGAGACAAATGAAAAATGACTAAACAAAAGCAAATGAAGCAAATGTTACTGATACATTAACCTGAAAGACATAAAGCAGAGAAAGAAAGCAATAAACCAATATCTCTAATGAATATCAGCATGCAAATATTAAAGAAAAAAATAAAATATAAGCTAAATGTTTGCAGCAACATGTTTAAAATACTATATACACTATCACCAAATTGGACTTATACCAGAAATAAAGGGTTGGTTCACTATTAAGATAACCATAAACCTAATGGACTATATCAGTAATAAAATCTAAAACACATGATTACATCAATAAGTATAGAAAAATCTTTTAATAAAACACAATACCCTATTCTATTAAAAACATTTAAAAAGCATAGGAATAAATGGACTATACATTTATTTGGTAAATTATATCTATATAAACCCCCAGAGTTAGCATTATCTGCAATGAAGAAAAGATAGAGTCATTTCCAATAAGACCAGGGATAAAGCAAAGGCATTTGTGATTGCTGTTATTTTATATAGTTCTAGAAAAGTTTGCTCTAACAATAAGAAAAAGAAATTTAGGAAATGAGCATAGGCAAAGATGAAACAAAATTGGTTGTTTTTTTTGTTGTTTTTCCTTTTTTTTGTAGATGGCATGATTGTTTACTTAGATAACCATAGAAGGTCAACTAAAACATAACTAAGACAAAGAACTTCAGCAAATTGCCAATATATAAAATAAACCAACAAAAATCATGAATGTTTTATATATGCTAAAAAAATATAATCAGGAACAGATAAAAAAAATTCCATCCAAAATAACTACAAATGAACTAGGGTGATGACTGTATGCATAGAGAAAAGGCAAAGAAATATGAGAAATGTGGAAGTAGAAAAAATTTGGAATTTGGTTGAGTTTAGAGAATGAAAGTCAGTAATCAAGGATAATGCCAAGAATGTAAATCTGGATACTAGAAAAGATGGTGGTACATACATTTAAGCACATATCATGTATTAAATTATATAATCTCTATATAAACATACATGCATGTGTGTTTGTATATATCAGAGAAATATATGACCTGAAATAGCAAGAGCTAGTGATGGACAACCCATATACTCCATAAAAATCTACACAATATCAAGGGATCTAAATGAAGGCCCCTAGAAGAACATTGGGCAGGTTCCCTGTGATGAGTTTAGATGAGAGGGTATGAATGGGTCATAATCTATATCACTGGAAAGAGTATTCATATTGATAAGATCAGAGATTTGTTGACATATCAAAGCATATGTAACAAACATTTGTGTGTATATATAAGCATGAACCTGGAAGATGCCCGCAGAAAATAATATGCTTGATGTGCAGTCCCTGATCATCTTGTTACTATTAGTTTTGTGTCTGGGAAGGAGTCAGATATAAATTGTTTGACAAAAGTGCAAGGCAAAGAAATGTTGCCACCAACTCTCTCTTTCCCAGATTCACAACCAACATTTACTATATTCAGAAATGTGTCCCCTCTGATCTCTAATTCTAAAATCCTGTGATTCTAACTCTAAAAAGAAGAGTCAAACTATAGAAAACACAAGATAAGCATTATGTAGAAATCAATGTGTATCATTCTTACAATACAATCATATCCAAGATTATAGGTTACTTTAAAATGAGGTACCTTCTGAGACTGACATAGAAATATGAACTAACTACGATATCCATTTGATATTACCACCCCAAAACAGATTATACTGTGTAAAATAATGAAATAATCAAATAAATCAAATTAAGCTAAATAATGAAAAAAATTCATTTGCAAACAGTTTCTTCATAGTGATTTTGTAATAATACTATTACATGAATTAATAATATCATAAATTATTTGTTCTTATGTATTCCAGTGAAACTAGTATACATTTTATTTTTGTGCACTAAATATAAGATTATACATGCAACCTGGAAAAGTTACATTTATTTAGTTACAAAAGTAAACCACATATGAAAGTTTCTTTTAAATCCTACACATTATAGTTGAATGTAAGTATTTCAAGCTATTACCTTTTTGCTTCATTATTTTACATTTTACTGTGTTCTTTTACAGGCTCTTCTCTAAAGGTTTTTAATAACGAATATCATAACAAATACCCCCCCCCCCGATCCAAAATACTTAAGTCTAAATTTCAGTATATCACTTTACTTTTTCTGATTTTGGAACAATTTCTTAAAGCTCACACTTTGATAACTGCATAGCTTATATTTATTATATAATATTCATCAAATAAAATCTACTTTTCTCCAAATTGAAGAAGAAACAAATTTTCCACTGAAGAATATAGAAAGTATTGTGTGAGGGGAAAGCTAATTAAAATGGCAAAATTCTTTTGTAGGCAAGAAGTTCTTTGATGATATTAGGAAATTTAAAATGGTGTACATTCGTGTCATCAGAGAATGCTACATGGTTACCTATGTGCAAATTTTAAAATGGTATAACCTTTCAATCTGGAAAACATTCTTATTATCACAAACATCAAGTTAAAAATTCAAACTTAACTTTTTTATAGCTATGGAACTGTCATAAACACATATATTTTTAATTGTCAAAATGCAAAAGAAAAAAACTTTACTAATTTCTGAACTGAGCATAGGAAACTTAAGAAATACTATAAATTCCACTAAGCATAAAAGTGCAAGGTTTCAGCCATTTGAAAGGAATATAACAATTACATTTGGCTTCAGGTTTTTAGGGAAATACATCTAAATAACAAACTCAAAGGACCATCATTTGCAAAGCTGATAAATTCTTAATGTATTCATCTTTTAAAAGTATGTAGAGTTTTTTCTGTCTTTCCTCAGTGTCAGCACAATGAAAGGAAAATGATGCGAAGATGCTGCTGAAATTTTCCTTCAAATGGGACCTTCGATACAAACAATTAAATGTGAAGTTATGACCAATGTTTCCAATACTATCAGAAGCAGAAATAAGCCATATTTTTCATTAACATGCCAAGAGTAGCATGATTCATAGCACATGTGATGCATGATTGTCAAGAATCATCCCATCATTACAGTGGAGGGAATATAGATCAACTCTTTTATTGTCCCAAGTACCGCGTAAATGGAAGCATACTTACCTGCCCATACCAACTATGTTCCAGCATCGTACAACTGGGAAAACCAAGGCTTTCAGTACTCAGAATTAGAGGGTGAATGTCAGTTGTTTCATTCAGTAGGACTCTTATGGGTGAGCTGCCACTTTTCTTTCCAGAGGAGTGGGCTACCTTCTACCTACTGCTTCTTACTCAACCACCAGCACTGCCACAATCAGAGCATTGTTGCAATGTTGTGCTCTTACAGCTCAACCCTGTTGATAATGAACCTGAACCCATTATTTTGAGTCAATGAATTGAGAGAAATAGGGCAAAGAATGAAAGCCACAGGGCCAATTACCAGCATTCTTTGATGTATTACTAGCTAGCACCCACCAAATCACTTTGTGTCTTTGTCTTGATCCCCTCTGTTACTCATTAATTATTCTAGAAGGGTTAGAGTTCAGATAGCTAATTGCACAGACAGTCCTACTTGGTGGGGATTCTCCCTACACTGACACTTTCCCCAACTGTGCCTAGCCACCTTGTGTTACGCCAATTAATCCAATTCTTGGCATTTTCACACGGCCTTCCAGGTTCTTTTCATGCTTTGCCTAAAAGATTTTCACGGGGCCTGCCTATGACAGAGGCCAAAATAGCTTTAGGAACCAGGTGAAATGTATTTTCTACTTATAGAATTTTCTATTTTCTTAAAGGTACAATTACATTATTTTCTATACTATCCTTATTGTAATTATAGCTCTATAAATTTTACTAGGATTATAAAACAAAAGAACTTTGTTAACAAACTCATGAATTCTTAATGATACTGTATTTTTCATTTCAATCTCCACCACTAAAGGTCATGGGCTTCTCAAATAACAATCACTATCTCTTTGCTTGTACATCAGGATCTGAATCAAGAACCTTTAACAAATATCATTTTTCTCCTAGTAATTTTGCTGTAATCTTCCCCAATTTCTTCCTTATCTTCTGAGAAGACATAGCATATTAACTGTTCAAAAAATTTTTAAGTCAACTTGAGGATTACCTATAACAATTGGAGAGGAGAGAGAAATAAAGGAGAGACTCCTATTTCTGTCCTCCCCAGGCCCAACCTCACCCCAGAAGCTTTCATAGTACTTTGTACAGAGTAGGTGCTTAGTTGATAGATTTTATTATTGGACTATACACTTTGTGACGACTTAATTCTTACCCTTGGTGTGGAAGATATTATCAATTTTAATGTTAGAATGAGAAAATAGTATTGTTTTTAAAATAATATCATCTTGAAGGAGAACTATAATAGAAGCTTGTAGCCACTAGTGATGGTCTTTGATGGTTCCATGATCTCATTGATGTGGATTCTAATGCAACCTTTACATATCACAACCCAACTTACTTGTTCATTCTGTGATTCTTGTCTTCCTGTAAAGCCTCCAAGTCTTCCCCACATACTAGAATCCTTCATCTAGGAACTTTAAATATTTTATCAATGCTAGTATAAACATCAAGATATATCTGCTTTTAACTTGCTCTTACTCCTTGACTACCTATTCTGGGCTGTTTCTGACTGAGGCCAGTTCCTAAGTAGGTTTGAAATGAAACAATATGAGACATTAGTAAGTGATAAACAGTTAACAACAGGAGATTTACTTAACTCTGGAAGCAAAAGGGTATTCCAACAAAGGTGGGTGTCCTCAAGAACACCTTGAACTGATTTGGGTAAGACAAGCACCCTTTCTTGAGCTGCCTGTTGTGCTCCACTAGCCAAGTGTCAGAAAGCTCCTGGGGTCCTTTATGGCTGCCTAGTACTCAGGTGGCGAGGAAATAACACCAACAGCCTGAGCATCTAGTTCCCTAAGCCAACCCAGTCTCAAGGTACGTCTCAACATTTATTAAAGAAAAAGCATCAAAGGGAGGAAAAGTTTAGAATGTCACCGGTCAACCTCATGTTCCAATTCTGCATTTCCTTGATGACATCTTCTGGACCATGTCTTAAATGTAAATTATCATTGGTAGTATATTTTAATCCTTCTATGCAAAACCTGTATAAATCTCCTGAGGTATTTATAATATAGACATCCTAAGAATAATTCTAGTAAACCTCTATTTTTAAATCCACTTTCATAGAATATCTTGGCATCAGGTATGATCCTATTTGCTAACCTCCCCAAGTAGTTACCCAAGTCCAATACTCCACAAACAATCAGCTCGAAAGAACACCTCCATTTCTTACATTAAAATACGGCTAATACTCCAGGGCAAAGAGGAGTTGAACAAGATAATATGAGAAAAAATTTATTTATGGATTTCATTTTTATATAAAAAGAATATGAATAGGTTCAAGACAAATTCTAAGCTTTAGAATTATTAATACCTCTCTGTTAGACTAACCATCTTCATTCTATCATTAGATTCCACCATTAGGTAGAAGTATGTGTAAAATACACCTGGTTATTCTAATCAAGATGCCATCAGTGACTGAGCTTCTTAGATTGACCTTTCGGCAAAGCTAGTGAAAAAACAGCCAACCATGAATTCAGTTATTAACTGCATCCTTTCAACCTCTCTTTTATAATATGAGTTAACATTAAGACTACAAAAAAATAGTTCCATGAATTAATTTTCTCCTATATACCTACGTTTGTGCTGAAAACATACATCTTTCAGGGCCTGTGGTTTGCTTGTTCTTCATTTGTTTTAAAAAGGTCAATTATTCATTTTTTTAATCTAAGTTCTTTCACATCTGATTTATAAAGATATCAAGCTATTTCCCCTTATGAAAATTAAAGGTAAAGGATAATACTCAAAGGTTCTTTTCTTGTTTTCACATTAATGGCTTTCTACTTTATACCTGCAAGTTCTGTACCTTAGAAGACAATGGTGTCCTGGCCCAACGTTAACCGCCTGAAGTTCTAAAGGTTTTGTTAACCTTCAATTCTTCCTATTCAGTTTATCAAGTGAAATAAATCTCACTGCATGTGGTCAATTACTTGCCATTCAAGTTTTAGGCATGTTCTCAGAAGAAGGTATTTGGAAGGAGGCCATTTTTTGTTGCTGTTAGCCTTGTTTGACTCTACTGTGACCCCGTTTGGGGTTTTCTAGGCAAAGACTTTAGTCCCATAGATTATATCTAAGAGAAGCTGAATTTGAACTCAAGACGATGAGGCTTCTGACTTTAGGCCCTCTGCTCTATCCACTGAGACACCTAGCTACATGTACTACTTTTCAGCTCTAAAGAATTTCTATAACACATCTTGGACTTCTCTTTTTAGTCTGCCCTCTCCCCCTAATGTTTTCCAAACTTTTAGGTTTGCCTCCAGTGAGTCACTTTTGAGGTAGCTGGCTGGTACGGTGGATAGAGTGCTGAGCCAGGAGCCAGGAAAACCTGAGTTCAAAGGCAGCCTCAGACACTTATTAGCTGTGTGACCCTGGGCAAGCCCCTTCATCTCTGTCTATCTCCATTTCTTATAGAACGCGGATGATGACAGCACCTCCCTACCAAGGCTGTTGTAGGGGTCAAGTGCTTAGTGCCGTTCCTGGCACATAGTAGGCGCTTACTAAATGCCTGTTTCCTCCCTTTCCCTTCCGTTCTACTACTGCCTCAAGGGTAAAATGTAAAATCCTCAGCAGCCTGTTTAAGCACATCTATAATCTTACTCTAACCAGTTTTGTAAGTTTATTTCTTACATATGACTTTATATTTATATATAAATTTACATATTTCTTAATATTTTGTGTTTTGTTTTACATTGAGCTTTCATTAAAATCCCCAAATCTTCTTTCACACAAATTGTATTCTAGCCCCCATTCCATCATACTCTGCTTTGATTTCCCAAGTTTTTTGTTATTCTCAATCATATTGATAGATATTTTAATTGCTATACTTACCAACTTCATTATTTCAGTACATTTCTCTTAAGCACCTACTATGTGCCAGGTAATTCTAAGCTCTAGCAGGGGTGGGAAATATGTGTCCTTAAGGTTGCTTGTGTCCCTCTAGGTCCTCTAGGGCAGCCCTTTGACTGAATCCAAACTTCACAGAACAAATCCCCTTAATAAAAGGATTTGTTCTTTTAAAACTTGGACTTGGTCAAAAGGCCTCACCTGAGTATCTAGAAGGCCACATGTGGCCTCGAGGTGGCAGATTCTCTGGGATTTGGGGTGGGTTTTTTTTTTTTGTGGGGGAGGCACGAGGGGAATACCTGTAATTTTACTCGCAGTGAGATCATTTTCTGCCGATGGAAAATCAGCACCTGTTCAACTTTTGGCCAGATGTCTGGAGCAATGAGAGGTTATATGACTTGTGCGGGGACACTGAGGTTGATGCTGAATCTAACTCTTTACAGTCTATGCCACAAGGCCTCTCTCTGGTGATACAAGTACACAGATTCAATAGGTTCAGCCCTCAAAGAGCTGTTAGGAGAGTGGCATGGTCAGAACCATTCTTTAGGAAGATGCTTTCAGCAGCTGGGGGGGAGTGCCTGTAATATACAAGAAAAGTAATAAACAGCTGTAGATTGAAACTAGGACAGTGGCTCCAGTGAAAGAGGATAAGAGCTTGAATCAATGTGCTAGATATAGGAAAATGGTCTATCACACAAATACATTGACTCTAGCATTTCTTTGGGAACAGAAAGATATTATGGAAGGTGGAATCAACAGGACTTTAATGCTGAAGGGGTTGTGAAAAAGTAGGCACACTAATATACCACTGGGGGAGCTATGAATTGGTCAAGCCATTCTAGAAAGCAAAATGGAATTATGGTAAAAAAAAATGAATAAAATGTCCATATTCTTTGATCCAGAGATTCCAACATTGGTATATACCAGAAGGAGATCAATGGTTAAAAAAAACCTCCCACATACACCAAAAATTTATAGCAAAGAAACTTTCTGTGGAGCTCCAACACCTAAATTTTCTTTTGACTATAAGGTTATTAGTATAAGCTCTCCCAGTGAAGAAATTATCAATAGACATCAACATGGTTTTAGAGAGTGGTTTGAGACATGACTCACCCAAGGCCATACAGCTAATGTTTGTTAGAGATAGGTTTTCTGACTTTAAGGCAAGTTCACTTCGTCCCACTGCTTCTCAATACCTGAATAAATATTCAGACAGAAATAGTATAATCTGAGAGTTATGAACTATTTCAGTGAATCTGGCTAGCAGAGAAGAGTCCATTTATTAGAACCTATTAAAAGACTTGAAATTATCCTATATGTAGGGTTCATAGGAGAAAGAACACTGAAGTTGGAGTTATACAACAACTGCTTTTCATAAATTTGTTAGTTGTGTGACCATGGGTAAGTCACTTAACTTGTTAGAACCTCAGTCTCTTCATCTGTAAAATATTGATATTAATATTTATTATCTCACACTTATAGCCTCACATGACTGTTATATAATCAAATTCAGTCATATGTACAGCACTATATAAATGTCAGTTACCATTACCTATAGTATTCAGTCCTCCTAGTGCTCTCAATGTTTTATCTTTCTCCTGTAATGAGTTTTCAATGAAGACTTGTACTCACCAATGGGAGAAAATAGCTGTGTGTTGATTAGGGAAGAGCATTTATTAAGAACTCAGCGTAAGTGAAAAACTGAACCAGGGTTAGGAAGAGGGGCAAATATCTTTCAGACAACTCCTTAAAAGGGCACAACTTTTGTAAAAATGGTTAGTTATTAGATTCTGCTCAGACACTTTTTCAATGCCTTTCTCAATTTGTTATATGTATGAAAAGCAGATGTGTGGCAAGGAATTTAATTGGTGATGCTATCCACATGTCTTTTGCAATCTGATTCATTATTAATATTAAGCCTAGGGCTGGTGGATGGTTTGTGAAATGGTTGGCGAATGATGTTAAGGTCAATTGATAATTAAGAGCTCAACCTATCTTATAACCAGTATTGAGCATGATGGAGTGCTAACATAGAGCTGGTGTCTGATTAATGACAATATGGGTACAAGACACACCTTTGCCACATATTGGCTTTTTGACCCTGGGAAAGTTCCTGGATCTCTCAGCGTCCCCAGGCAACACTGTAAGTTTTAGAGAAGGTGCTCATGTGCATGACTGGGAAGCCCTTCATCCAGAACTCCCTAAGCTGATGAAGTCATAAGTCTAAGGAGATGTGTGTGTATGTATGTGTGTTTGCGCATACACACAGATATATACACACACATATATATACACACACACACATAAAATCATGTGTGTGATATATCATTTTATACCTCACATATGGTTGTATAAAGAGCGTTTGTATATAAGCATGTGTGATGTATAAATATATTAACTAATACGATATGTTTAGAGAAGAAGGGAGAGCGAGAGAGGAAGAAAGAGAAGAGAAGAGGGGAGAGGAGAGGAGGAGGGGAGAGAGAAACACACACACACACACAGAACATGAGAACATAGAGGGAGCATTGTAGTGAATAGAGAGCTGAGTTAAGCATCAGGAAAACCTGGGTTCAAATCCCGTCTTTGTGCTTAGGCAGCTCCCTACAATTTATCAACTAAGTCATGCAACAGTTGCTCATTGAAGAATTAAACAGAATAGAATGGCCTGGATTACCCAGTACTGGTTTTTGAAAGTAAATTGTATTTGTATAACCATGCTTCATTCTATTGCTTCCAAATATATGCAGCATTAATAAATGATCACTTTTCTTTTTTGTTTGTTTTTGGTTTTTGTTTTTTTGTTTTTTGGAGGGGGGAAGGCAAGGCAGTTGGGGTTAAGTGACTTGCCCAAAGTCACACGTCTAGTAAGTGTCAAGTGTCTGAGGCTAGATTTAAAGTCAGGTCCTCCTGACTCCAGGGCTAGTGCTCTATTGAGTGTGCCACCTAGCCTCTCCCTTTTATTTGTGAATATCTCTTATTTCCTATTCCCCCACCCCGACTACGTTGCCCTCTTATTGCTTGCCTATCCCCCTCCAAGTATCCCTTTCATATCTTCCCATTCCATAAATCTAAACACCCTTCTATACCCCCTTTTACCTATTCCCTCCCCTTCCCTCTAAAGATCCCTCCCTTGTCCTCTCCCTCCATACCCCTATGATTTTATTTCTTCTGAATTTAGAAGACATATTCTTCTACGTATATGTGTATATGTGTGTGTCTGTGTGCATGTGCACACACACGTGCACACAGACACACACAAACACACATCGGTCCCTCTTAAACCCATTCCCAGTGTAAGTAGGTTAACAGAACTACCAGCCATCCTCCCCATCTAATTCCTCAGCTTTGATTCTTCCTCTTACAACTCATTTGTATAAAATAATTACTTTCTAGCTGTTCCTAAATGGTTTTGCTTTTAAAATTCATATCATACTCAGGTTTACCCCAATCTTTCTTATGAGCTACCCAATTATTAATAAGAATCTTAGACATACATTTTAAATTTCATATATATAAAAAATAAACAGTCTGTCCTATGAATCCCTTATGCTCTGTCTTTGATATGTACCTCATATTCTCTGTTGGTTCCTATATGTCAGATCTTCTCTTAAGTTCAGGATTTTTTTTTGTAACAAAGTCTTGAAAATCAGAAGGAGAAGAATCAGTGCAGAGGAATTAAATGAGGATTAGTAGTATAGTAGTCCAGGTGATGAAGCCCTGAATTAGGGTGGTAGTCATGCAAGTAAAGAGATGGGAACACATGTAAGAGTTAGTCTTGGGAATCAGGTGGATATGTAGGGTGTTGTTATTGAGTCATTTCAGTCATGTCTGGCTCTTCATGACCCCATCTGGGGTTTTCTTGGCAAAGCTACTGGAGTGGTTTGTCATTTGCCTCTCCAGCTCATTTTACAGATGAAGAAACTGAGGCAAACACACCTAAGTGACTTGTCCAGGGTCATGCAACTAGTAAGTGTCTGAGGATGGATTTAAATTCAGGATGAATGAGTCTTCCTGACTTCAGACCCTGGTACTCTATCCACTGTAGGAACAACAAATAATTGAAGATAACATTAAGGTTACAAGCCTGAGTGACTGAAAGGATGGTGATTTCTTGTTAGAAATAGGGAAATTCAGAAGAGACGTGGGTTTAGGCAAGGAGAGCAGGGGAGCAGAATAGAGGTCTGCACACGTTTGTAGATCTAATCCAGAAGGCCTTTGACACTGTCAGTCGTGACCACTTGTAGAACTAGTACATAGGGAGAGATCAATGATCAACTGGTCTCCCTAGCTCTGTTCTTTCTCTCTTTTCCATCTATCCTTCCTATCACTCCCAAAATGACCCTTCTTACCCATAGTTCTGTTTATCTCTATTGCTCCTTTGCAATCATTCAACTGTGCATTTCGTAATCTGGTGCTAACCAACCTAATAACCTTATCTCATATTACTCCCCTTTACATACTCTAAAATACGAGTCAAACTGGACTCTTGTCTGCCACATAAACAGAAGGTCCTAATTTTGGGAAGGTAATCTGCATCTGAGGTAGAGTTCTTAAAACACGATTATACATTCGTTCAGTAAAGAAAGACAAGGAGAGGAAGAACTATAGCTGTATGGGTAGAACTATTTTGGAACCAAATAGATTTTTAAATTTCTCCAGAGGGTTTAGGCCTTCTGTAAATAAAATTACACCTCACACATAAGCAGACAAGGCAAATAAGCCAGTCCTTACATACTGTAAGCTGCCAAAGTTGAAAATGTCTATCAAACTCCTCTTTCCAACACATAGGCCTATTTAGATGAGAAAAAAACTAAAACCTTTACTGAATTCTAATGCATTCTTTTCTTTCCCTTTAACCATTAAATGAAACTGGCCACACTGAATTCTTATATCTACCCATCTATATACACAAAATTCATACATGCATATGTATTAATATATACATGTATATGCATATTTATATGCATGCACATGTATATATATACACACATATGTCCATGTATGTGTATAGTATGCAGATACAGATAGATATATGGCTATATATTGAACATTAATAATACATATATATAGCCATATATAGTATTATGTGAGTATACATTATATATTATAATCTATCTATTTATGATGGTGTATGGTATGTGGTTTGTATGTGTACATGTGTGTATTTTTTTTTCCTTTTTAAGACTAGTTTTCTCTGTATCACCCAGGGTTGGAAGTAGAGAGACTATTCTCAGGCCCACCCCACTCTGATCAGTATGGAGGTTTTGACTCTGCTTCTGATCTGAACCAGTTTGCTTCCTTTTGGGCAACTTGGTGCTCCACCTCCTTCCTCACCTCCTAGGGACTCATCATCTTAATATTAAACTTAGTGTTGACACCCAATGAACTTAGTCCACTGCAACAAAGAACTCCTGAATGCAAAAAGATTCCCCCAGTCTCAGCCTCTCCAGTAACAATCTTGTCCCATCATCTCAAACCAAACTGAATTTCTAAAATAAAACAGCTTCTAGTCTAGAATTTTCCATGCTAAGCTTTGGCCTAGAGCAAACTTTAGACTGATAGCATTTGCCCTGGAAAACAGTTTTATAACAGAACCAGTGAGAGGTCCATAACCCCAGATAAACTGACCAAATCCCCTCAAAAGGTGCTATTTAAATGTCTACCAACCTTAGGCTTTTTCTCCTTACTAATTGTCCTGAGGTAAGCTGGAGCTCATTGCATTGTCTCTAAAGCATTGCCCTTGTGAACTCATAAAGTGATCTTTTACCACTGCTGTGAGTCTCAAGTGGATATAATAAATGGCCAGCCTGTTTGGTTCTTGCATTGGGCTTTTCGTTGATACCAATTACAACTTGAACTTCACCTGGCTGAAAAAGCCTGCAGACTTCACTCAATTAGCTGTAAAAGGATTAAAACATAGTTTTGGAACTGAAGATTCAAATAGACAAAAACCTTGGCAAAGGCCCATTTCATGTATCAAATTAATCCTAAAATAAATATTGTGCTCAGATTAAAGTGTTTCTGATCATCAGGAATTTCAGCATTTTCCTTTATACCTAAAATAAATCTTGGGAAGTTTCTCCCCTATTAATAGTGCAATTTTATGAGTCTTTTCTTAAGATTTAAAAAAATAATTTTTATAAGTCACTTTAAATTTTATTTTGTGTGTGTGTATATATATGTGTGTGTATATATATATGTATGCATGTATTTCCTAGTTGGATTTTTTTTCCAATTTTCTATTTTCTATTAAAATATTTTTTTCAGGGCCATGGTCAGTCATAGCAGCCACTCTACTAAGATCATTAGTTCCTGTAAGCAAATTGGACAACTTCCACCAAATAAGTTCCCATGAGTCCAAGATAATAGGCAGAAGTGTTCAAGGTGAGAGGTCATTAGTACTTCTCCTCCCTACTGGAAAAAATGCAAAAAATGAAGATTGCTTCCCAAGTCACTGAGCAAATACCCACTAGGTCTGTAGGCTAATCTAATCCTGAGTGCAAAGGTGAATCTGCAGAAGTGATTATAGACACAACTATTAGCAGCCACCTCCTCTCCAGCAACCTAACAGTTTTAAAAACAAACATAACTCAGGTAATTATTTTAACAAACCTTTAGAACAGACTTATTATCATTTCTAACAAATGTGAAGTGGCTTTTGTGTCTTCATTCTTTCTGACATTTGAATGACATCTCTTAAGTAGTTGTCATACAAATATTAATAAATTGGGTGATTTGAGGATAGCAAAGGAGTAGAAGACTTGCCCTAACTATTCAAGGACACTTTTTCTTGAAACAATTCTGGAGCAAAATTGTGTGTGTGTGCATATGTGCGCACGTGTGTGTATATAAATATATAGATATAGATAATACACATGTAAGGAGAGGAAGAGTTGCTAAATTTAATTGATTTTATTGGTGCTCAATGTTAAGAGACATTCATTGTGTATGGTTGAACTATACCAACATGTTTTTAAAAACATGTTACTACCTAAGTCAATTTATAGAATTTGTGCTCAATCCATTTATCTATGAAAGGGTTACTTTAGAACTAGACAAATCAATAACAAATTTATTCAGAGTCTAAAAAGGGTCTAAAATCTCAAAGAAGACACTGAAAAAATAGAATTGAAAGGATCTTAGCATTGCCAGACCTCAAATTATACTGTAAAGTTATAATCAAAACCAACTAAAAAGTTAATTTTTTAAAATATTGATCAGTGGAACAAATTAGGAAAGGTAAGGCCAATTTGAATCTTCTAACATCTCTAATTGTTTCCTTCCGTGTATATTCAAAGGGTTCCTGTTTGTGGTTTTTTCTTTTGCCTTCATAATACACTTGATGATGTTATCATTTCCTCCACAAAGCATTCAAATAATTTCTTCAGTGAAAGCCCTTCCTTTCCAATTGCTAAGTCTTCAACATCTCCTTCAGTGTCTCCAAGTATTTCTCACTGCTTGTGATTTCTCAATTCTTCTTCCTTCATCCTCCACTCCTTTTATTTTAACCCTTAGATTTTATTCCTGCAGATGTCTTACTATTTTTGTCTGTCTTTTCTTTCTATCTCACCATTATCTATTAACTGTTATAATATATGTTTCATAATGATAAAAATGAATCTGATTTCCCAAAATGTCTTTTTTGCAGTTATTTCTAAAGAAAAAAAAACTATTTTCCTCCTTTCCCCTTCCCAAATTCAAATTTTTATTTTCTGACATACTGAAAACAGTCCTTCCTTTTCTACACTATTGTAGAGCTCCCCACAGATATATCTGCTATTTCTTATACTAGGATTACAGGCTGCTCACTAGCCTCCAGTTTAGCCCCTTAGGCTGTCTAGAGAGGATCATAGAGGAAGAGAAAAAGTAGGACCTGATCTGGGTTCTTCTCTGAGAAAAATGCTAAATGGTGGATAGCACAACACATTCTCAGGCATTTTCAGTTTATTTTTACATTAATTTGTTGGGAAAAAGAGTACTGGAAAACTTATCAAGATGAAAAGACAAAATGTATGATCAGATATTTTAGCATTAGAGAGGTGCTAAAAGATCCTTTCTTATTCATGTTGTAGTTGTGTGTTTACATTGTAAATTACTTAGCTCAGAGACTATGTCTGATTTTTCTTTGTAGCTCTCCCAATGCCTAGCACAGACCATTGCCTATTATAGGTTCTCAATAAATGTTCATTGAATTTTGAGTTAGATCAAAAAGTGACAGCTAAAATCAACTCGCCTAAGACTGGGAAAAATTGCTCATCAAGTTCTTTCACTGAAGTTTCAACTTCTTCAATGTTTCAGTTGATCTGCAGTCTCATCCACGTGTATCCTACAAATTATACATGCCTTCTCACTATGCTTCATTGTCATCTCTCTCATTCATCTTCTACAGAAGACCAAATTAACATGCTCAAAGTCCTTCTCTAGGTCTGGTTACATTCTGTGTATTAGAAGAGCACTTAGACTGTCCATCTGTTATCCCTCACTTATGACCAGCCCACCTTCTATTCCCAGTTCTGTTTCCTCACTCATATACCAATATACCATATACCAATACTTCTTGAGCAGAGATCCTTACTAGAGAGAGACTGTAGTCAACTTGCACTTCTATGTTTCTTTTTACTGCCCTTTGTCCATAATTTTGATCTTATCTCTAAGACTGATACCTACCATTAAGGTCTTAAGCAAATTACCTCCCAGGGCCCTACTTTCCTCATTTGTAAGTGAAGGAGTTGCATTAGATGAGTCTTGAGGTCCCTTCCAGTTCTAGATGTAATATGTTTTACTCTTATGATCCCTCATAAGATTCCTGTGATCACAAAATCCTAGATTTCAAGTTGGAATTACCTTAGAGGAGATCTAGTCCAACCTTCTCATTTTTATAGCTGAGAAAATTCAGAGCCACAGGAGTTAAATATCTAACTCAAGATTATGAAGATAAAAATACCAGAGGTCTACAGACTTTGAATATGGATTCTCTGATTTCAAAGCCAGATCTCTTTCCACCTTATTGTACTACCTCAATCAAACCAAGACCCATTAAAGACTTCAAAAGGCCAAGATCCCCATTGCATCCTGGGTCATCTCCAGTTGTCCTGATCTATATCTAGCCATTGAACTCAGATGGCTTCAGAGAAGAAAGTGAGGCTGATGACTTTGCACAGTCCTGCCCTCACTTAAATCCAGTTCACTTGCATGTCATGGCATCACCTCCCTGATATCATGGTCCTCTTTGAGAACGAAGGACAAACAGCAGCTATCTCTAAAGATTTCTAACCATTTATCACCAGGAGAAAATTTGGTTGAAAAAGATGAGTCTTTGTGGCAGGGAGGACATTGAGATCATTAAAATCACTGAATGCAATCCAGCCTATATGGTTTCTCTTTTGCCATCCCAGGCCCAATTAAATTATGTACCCATAGTGTCTATCCAAGGTGCATACTGTGATATTAATTCAGTGGAACAGCTATCACACTACATAGGTTTTACAGTACTCTTTTCCATATTTAAACTGTCTTTCCTTCCTACTCAGTCTCTACACCAGAACACATTATATATAAAGAATCAGTCTTAGAGATTAGGAGACTGGGTTCTGGTCCTAATTCAGACCCTTAATCATTTTGTAACATTAAATGGCAAGTTAAGTAACATCTTTGTGCTCTAGGTAAATCTCTAAAACGGTCCATTGGAGAGGGGGGGCCTATCTATATTGATAGAAGGCATTCACTCATCTGTGAGTTCCCAGTATCATTGAAATCACAGGCCCAGTCTCTGTCCCCCAAGTTTTGATTGAAATTTCAATGATACTGGACAATTTACCTATGATTTCATCATAGGTAAATAACTTCTTCAAATCGAAACCTGAAATTCCCTTTGGCAGTGATAATTCAACATTTTTCTAAATCAGCAAACTCAATGCAAAAAGAAGTCTCAAGCTTTAGCACTTTTCTTGACAACTTGGCCTAGGTATAGCTAGTTCATCACACCCTTGAATTTCTAGGTAACAGTAAGTTTAAAAGGAGAGAAGACCCAATGTCAAGGAAACTTCTCTTTTTTCCCCCCACTTCCTTTATCTGATTGTGGCTCCAAGTACTAATCATAGAATGTTAGATTTGGGAAAGATCTTTAAAATTATCCTTTTATCTTAAAAAGGAGAAAAGTAAGCAAATTTTAAAGCATTATATAAATGTCATTTATTCCTCTTTTATTACAGGAGCAACACTTTAAATTATTATTATTTAATGTGAAATTTAATGTGAAATCATTTGAACTTTAACAAATTTAATAAATTAAATTTTAAAGTATTTTTCTGAGAAAACAGTTTGAGCTGGGAATTCTGTTTTCCTCACTACCCTTCTTGCTTTTTGAGATTGGGTCTCCTTATCTCACCCAGGCTGTAAGTGCAGTGGCCACCCGACTGCTCAGGGGCTTGGAAGCTTTGACTTGTTCTGTTTCTGACCTGGGTCAGTCTCACCTTTCCTAGGCAGCCTGCTGGCATCTGACTGGAGGAGTAGGGGAGACAGAATGATCATAGCAATTATGGACTGAGTGCTAATAGATATCTGTTAGACATCAGTTCTACTGCAGCTCAGAACTCCCAAATTCAAGCCATCTATCAGCCTAAGCCTCAGCAATTACAGAAAATACATTCATGAGTTGCTATGCCTGGCCCTTTCCAGTTCTCAGTCTCATGTTAGAACTCTTAATAAAACAAAAAAAAATCCACAAGATAAATTGCCTAGACTTTATTATTGTATCATACATGTGTATTCTTAAAAAGGGGATGTTACATAAATCACACTTAGAAGGGTTACAGAATATAGAATATAGAAAGTTTAGAATAACTTAGTGAGGTTAAAAATAATCTTGATTTCTATGTGAAGATGAGAAACACTAGAGAATTTGTCCCTAGCATCTGTTAACTTGAACTTAAAAAAAAATTTAGCACAGAACTGGTTTGAAGTCAGATAGGTAAAAACTGCTATTAATGTGATTTCTTAACTCCCTTCTCCCATTATATATAGGACAGGTCTAGATGTCAATCTTTGGTTTCCATAAGCAATACTATCTAACTATAAATATTGTTTTAAAAAACAATCTCACACATCAAAGCATTTTTGCATAGATGTGCAATAATTGTGCAACTAATTACCCAACCTGGTGGGCATTATGCATCTGCATTTTTTTAATTGAATGGCAATTATAATACCCATTACTTTAATGGTACCTCTATTGAGCAGTGATGCTACCACCCCTTACCCTTAATAGAAACAAATTGAAGTTCAATTGTTAACTTGCATCAAATGTCCATTAAACTAAATATCAGGTGCTTAATATATGATATTTTGCTTTAAATAAATGTAGGTTCAATTTCCAGTAGTTGGATTATTAGTTATATATACCAACAATGAAAATGTTGGGAGGTTTTTTCAACTTTCATTTATAGGTGCTATAATGAGTACTTTCAACAGAATTATTGAAATTACTTTTA
Source organism: Pseudocheirus occidentalis (assembly GCA_028646575.1). Taxonomy (NCBI): domain Eukaryota; kingdom Metazoa; phylum Chordata; class Mammalia; order Diprotodontia; family Pseudocheiridae; genus Pseudocheirus; species Pseudocheirus occidentalis. Next base: position 106,309,637 of record CM053597.1, on the reverse strand, counting down.
GAGATCCGGATTATAATACAGTGTCAGTGACTTAATACCCCTCCTAGAGTTCTTTTTCAAAATACAGTCTAAAAGTCATAAAACTGCTGAATTTTAAAATTTTGCTACCTTATTCCACCTTAAATTCCAATGAATAGTATATTCTCACCAATCTTAATACCTTCTACAAACTACACATCGATACCCCCAAACTACAAACATAGACATAGAACAACAAAATCAAAATATGCTTACATTCCTTAAAGTAGAACCTATCTCTTCCTACCTTACCAGACTTTTGGAGGTTTGGGGAGATGTAAATATTTTCCAAATCTGGATATTAATAGTATTAATAGATGTTATGAAGTCATCATATTTATGGTGATAAGATCCTGAAAAAAGGTCAATTTCTGGCTTTTGACCAATTTATGCTTTGTAACTGCAAATGACTAATAATATGGCTAAAATCAATGAAGTTCAAGACCATCTATCACACTGAAATAGTGATTTTTAGCATTTTACTGGTTAACTCCACACCACTCATAGCCATGGCTAATAGGCTTTACTATGGTAGCTAGCCCTTTAGAACAAGATGAACCAAGAGAAATTGAAGCCTCTTAAAAAGGCTGAATTAAAGTTGCCCTTCTTTCCCTATATGTGTGTGTATATATGTATATGTATGTACACACACAAAAAAATACACATACATAAAGCCAATCAGCAGTAGATTCCTGAGAGAATGCTACTGTGAACAGCCTTTAAGATTCAGATTACACAGTATTAGTGAACACTCTGTTTATTCCATTACAAAATTAGATTCAGTACAATGTTCACAGTTTCAACAGTTCAC
>CM053597.1:106295505-106308308 GCA_028646575.1 Pseudocheirus occidentalis | reverse complement strand
TCAACAGGGGAATTCACACCTTTTCACCAATGGACGGAGTTCTATACTTAGCCCTAAGTTACTAGGATCTACTTAACCCTAAGTATATGATCTGCTTAGCCCTAAGTATCTGATCAAACAAACTGATTACCATTACAACATAAAAGATGGCAACAATCAATGTTGCAAGGGTTAAGGAAAGACAAATATACTAATGTACTATTGGCAAAGGTAAAAATCAGTACAACCATTCTAGAAAGTACTTTGGAATTTTAAAAAATAAAGTGGTAAAAATAACTTTTGACCCAGAGATTCTACTGTATATAATATATACATCTATACATCTATAAAATGGGAATAATAACAGCACCTACTTCCCAGTGTTGCTTTGAAAACCAAATAAGATAATAATTGTAAAGTCCTTTGCACAGTGCCTCACATGTGGCAAAATGATATACAAATATTAATTACCATTATTTTAAGAAATGATGAGTTTGGTCAATGAAGACAATCAATGAACAAAGGGAGTTCATGGGGATAAAATTAAAACACCCCAGACAGAGAATTTATAATGGGGAGTAGAAAGATTAGAAAGGGTGGTTGGGATGTGATCCCTCAGAAGAAGAAACCTAAAGTCCGGAATAGCCATTAGAAGGCTATTGCAAAAATCCAAGATGGTAATGGCAAGGGACTGAATTCACATGGTTAAAATCCCAATGAAAATCCAGATATATATGTGAGAGAAATACAAAGGAAAAATCACAAGAGAAACTGTTTGACAGTTGGATACAGTAGGAGAGTGAAAGAAGACTTCACAGCCTTGAAACTGTGTGATTGGAAGAACTGGGGACATCATCAATAGAAATGAGGATGTCAAATGGCAAGCTGGTCTTAGAAGGAATATCATAAATTCAGTTTTAAACAAATTAACTTAGAATATGGTAGAACAGCAAAAATTTAGGAACAAGTAGATTGTGAGTGAGATGAGTACTACCATATAGATTTGGAAGCCATCTCTATAGGATGATGATTGAAACCACAAAAAATGATGACTGAGTGTCTCTAAAATATATAGAGAACCAAGTAAAATGTATAAGAATATAAGTCATGACCCTAGTTGATAAGTTGTCAAAGGATATGAACAAGCAATTTTTAGAGGAATAAATTAAAGGTATTTATAGTCATATGAAAAAATGTTCTAAATCACTGTTGATTAGAGAAATGCAAATTAAAACAACTCTAAGGTACCATCTCACATATATCATATTGACTAAAATGACAAAAAAAAGAAAAAAAAATTATAAATGTTGGAGAAGATAAAAGAAAATTGAAGCATTAATTCACTGTTGGTAGAATTGTGAACTGATACAACCATTCTAGAGAGCAATTTGGAACTATGCAGCAATACCACTACTAGGTCTGTATCCCAAAGAGATCATAAAAAAAGGGAAAGGGACCCACATGCACAAAAATATTTATAGCAGCTCTTTCTGTGATGGCAAAGAATTGGACATTATGGGGACGCCAAGCAATTAGAGAATGGCTGAACAAGTTGTGGTATATGAATGTAATGGAATACTACTGTCCTATAAGAAATGATGAGCAGGTGAATTTCAGAAAAACCTGGAAAGATTTGCATGAACTGATGCTGAATGAAGTGAGCAGAACCAAGAGAACACTGTGTGATGGACAACTCTAATATACTTAGCTCTTCTCAAAAATACAATGAGCTATGACAATTCTAAAAGATTCAAAATGGAATATACCATCCATATCCAGAGAAAGAACTATAGAATCTGAATTCAGATCAAAGCATGCTATTTTCTCTCTTTTTTTCTCATTCTTTTTCCCTTTTGTTCTGATTCTTCTTTCACAATATGAATAATGTGGAAATATTTTTAATATGATTGTACATATATAGCCTATAATAGACTGCATGCTGTCTTCATGAAGAGGATAGAAAAGAAAGGAGGGAGAAAAAAATTTCATATTCAAAATATTGTAAAAGTGAATGTTGAAAACCCCATATTGAATTCCTTCCCCCCTTTCACCCCCATCTACAGTGTCCAAAACATTAGAGGACAAAGAACAGGTTGACATTTTTTTCTATGTCTGTTTTAACAGTTATTGCATAGAAGTGGGTAGTAAACTGTGCATATCTGTCCAGGTGAATGTGCTAAAAGATAAACAACAATGTTTTAAGCAGCAGAGAAACATCACAAAACTATGAAAACTATGCTTCATTTTAAGAATAATGAACTAAAAAAATTAGTATTTTAAAAAAGAATATATAGTATATACCCATTGGCCCACTACTACTATTACTTAGCATATATCCAAAAGAGAGAGGGAAAGGACCTGTATGTGCAAAATACATATATACATTCATACACATAGATAGATAGACAGATAGATATTCAACTTTTAAATAATTCTGTTCACTTCCTCAACTTTCCCCTCTCAGAACTAGATAAATCTAACCACAAAATAAATAAGAAAGAAGTTAAGGAAGAAAAAAGCAAATGGGGACAAAGGAATATACCTTTTTCCCAGCAGCATATGGCACCAACACAAAAACGAATCATACATTAGGGTATTAAAAATCTCACAATCAAATTCAGAAAGGCTCAGATATTAAATACATACTTTTCATATCACGATGCAATAAAATTATATTTAATAAAGGTGATGGAAAAATAGATTAAATATTAATTGGAAATTAAATGACCTAATCCTAAAGAAGCAGTGAATCAAAGAACAAATCATAGAAACAATAATTTCATCAAAGAGAATGACAATAATGAGACAACATACCATAATTTATGAGATGCAGTCAAAGAAGTACTTAAGATATATATATACACACATATATGTATCTATGTACATATGTATGTATTTGTATATGTATATATACATATAGATATGTGTGTGTGTATGTATATACATATATATTTCTAAAAGCTTACATCAATAGAGATAGAGTAGATCAACAAACTGGACATGCAACTAAAAAAGCTAGAAGTAGAACAAATTAAAGATATCCAATTAAACACCAAATTGGAAATCCAAAAAATCAAAAGAGAGATTATTAAAATTCAAAGTATGGGGGCAGCTAGATGGCACAGTGAGTAGAGCACTGGCCCTGGAGTCAGGAGGACCTGCATTCAAATGCAGCCTCAGACCCTTGACATACTTACTAGCCATGTAGCTTTGGGCAAGTCACTTAACCCCAACTGCCCTCCAAAAAGCAAAGTTTAAAAAAAATTTTTTTTAAATTCAAAATAAGAAAACCATTGAATTATTAAATAAAAACAGGAACTGGTTTTGTGAAAAACAACAGCAACAACAAAATAGATAAACCATTGGGTAAGTTGATTTTTTGTAAAAAGAAAGAAAACCAAACTACCAGTATCAAAAATGAAAATGGTAAATTTCCTACCAATGAAGAGGAAATTAAATCAATTATTAGAAGTTATTTTGCCCAATTATATACCTAAATCTGACAATCTAAGTGAAATGAATGTTTACAAAAACATATATTGCCTAGATCAACAGAAGAGGAAAGAGAATATTTAAATAATCCCAACTCAGAAAAATAAACTAAACAAGCCATTAGTGAGCTCCTAAAAAAAATTCCCAGGACCACATGGATTCACAAGTGAATTCTCCTAAATATTTGAAGAACAATTAATTCCAATGCTATATAATCTATTTGGAAAAATAGTCAAAGGAATCCTATCAAATTCCTTTTATGATACAAATGTGGTTCTGATACCTAAACTAGGGAGAGCAAAAACAGTGAAAGAAAACTATAGACCAATTTCCCCAATGAATGTTGATGCAAGATTTTTAGATAAAATATTAGCAAGGAGATAACAAAAATATATCACAAAGATCATATATTATGACCAGGTAGAATTTATACCAAGAATGCAGGGCTGGTGCAATATTAGGAAAACTATCAGCATAATTTATCATAAAAAATCATATGATCTCAATAGATGAAGAAAAAGCTTTTGACTGAATACAGAACCCATTCTTATTTAAAAAAACAAAAACAAAACAAAACACTAGGGGGCATAGTTATTCCTATGAAGCTTATAAAAAGAGTAGTATTTATTTAAAACCATTGTTCGTAAAGGGCATAGGCTAGAAACCTTCCCAATACAATCAGGAGTGAAAAAAGGATGCCCATTATTACCACTATTATTCAGTATTGTACTAGAAATGTTTTCTTTACCAATAAGAAAAAGAAATTGAAGGAATTAGAATAGGCAATGACGAAAAAAAAACTATTATTCTTTGTTGATAATATGATAGTATACTTGGAAAATCCTATGGTATCAACTAAAAACTATTCAAAATAATAAACAACTTTAGTAAAGTTACAGGATAAAAAACATACTCACATAAATCACTAACATTTTAACATATTACCAAGCAACAAGAAAGAGGGAAAGAGAAATTCCATTTAAATAACTGTAGAGAATATAAAAAAACTTGGGAGATTATTGCCAACCCAAACCTAAGAACTATATGAACAGAATTACAAACCACTTTTTACACAAATACAGTCAGATCTAAACACCTGGAAAAATATCAATTGCTCATGGACAGGCTGAGCCAATCAAATATAATGACAGTTCTACCTAAATTAATTTACTTATTAAGTGTAACATCAATCAAATTATCAAAAATATTTTATAGAGCTAGAAAAGATAATAACAAAATTCATCTGGAAGAACAAAAGTTCAAGAATAGTAAGGGAATTAATGGGAAAAAATGCAAAGAAGGTAGCCTAGTCATACCAGATGTAAAACTATATTATAGGGGCGGCTAGGTGGCGCAGTGAATAGAGCACCAGCCCTGGAGTCAGGAGTACCTGAGTTCAAATCCGGCCTCAGACACTTAACACAAAAAACTAGCCGTGTGACCTTGGGCAAGTCGCTTAACCCCAACCTGCCCTCCAAAAAGCAAAAAAAAAAAAACTATATTATAAAGTGATAGTCATCAAAACTATCTGGTACTGGCTGAGAAATAAAGTGGTGTATCAGTGGTATAGATAAGGTGTATACCATATTGTAGTAAATTCTATAGCAAACCAATGTTCAATAAGTGCAAAGACTTCAGCTTTTATCAAACACTAGGTTACTATAGTCTGTGGGATAAGAACTCACTATTAGACAAAACCTGCTGAGAAAACTCAAAAACAGTATGGCAGAAGCTAGGTATAGACCAACATCTTATATCATATACCAAGATAAGGTCAAAATGGGCACATGATTAATTTTTTCCTTAACTGTATTTTATTTTTCCAATTACATGTAGAGATAGTTTTCAAAATTAATTTTCGTAAAATTGAGTTCCAAGTTTTTCTCCCTCTTTTTCTCACCTCTCCATACCCCAAGACAGTAAACAATCTGCTACAGGTCATACATGTACCATCATGTCAAACATATTTCCACATTAGTCATGCTGTGAGAAAAGAATCAGAACAAAATGGGAAAACAACAAGAAAGAAAAAAAACAACAAAACAAAGAAGTGAAAATAGTCTGCTTCAATCTGCATTCAGGCTCCACAGTTCTTTCTCTAGATGTGGTTAGCATTTTTCACCATGAGTTTTCTGGAATTGTTTCGGATTATTGTATTGCTGGGAAGAGCTAAATCTATCATAGTTAACCATCACACAATGTTGCTATTACCATGTCCAATGTTTCTCTTGATTCTGCTCACTTTACTCAGCATTTGTCTTTCTATGTTTTTCTGAAATAATCCTACTTATTTCTTATAGCACAACAGTGTTTCATTACATTCATATACCACAATTTGTTCAGCAACTCCACAATTGCTGGGCATCCCCTTAATTTCCAATTTTTTGCTATCACAGAAACAGCTACTATAAATATTTTTTACATGTGGGTCCCTTTCCCTTCTTTGTGATCTCTCTGGGATGCAGATCTAATAGTGGTATTGCTGGATCAAAGGGTATGCACAGTTTTGTAGCCTTTTGGGCATAGTTCTGAATTGCTCTCCAGAATGGTTGGATCAGTTCACAACTCCACAAACAATGCATTAGGGTTCCAATTTGTTAAATGGACACATGATTTAGACATAAAGGGTGATACCATAAGCAAATTGGGAGAATAAGGAATGGTTTACCTTTCAGATCTATGGCAAAGGGAAGATTTTATGACCAAACAAGAGACTGAGGACATTATGAGATGTAAAATGAATAATTTTGATTATATTAAATTAAAAAGTTTTGGGGTGGGTAGCTGGCATAGTGTAGAGACCACTGGCCCTGGAGTCAGGAGGACCTGAGTTCATATCCAGCTTCAGATCCTTAACACAAAATTAGCCATGTGACCTTGGCAAGTCACTTAACCCCTATTACCCTACCTTCCCCCCTCCAAAAACAAAGCAAGACAAAAACAAAAAGGTTTTGCAAAATGGATGGTTGGATCACTTCACAACTCCACCAACAGTGCATTAATGTCACAATTTTCCTACATCTTCTCCAACCAATGCAAACAAGATTAAAAAGAAAGCAGAAAGATGAAAACAATTTTTCAGCAAGTATCTCTGATAAAGGCCTTATTTCTCAAATATATACAGAACTGAGACAAATTTATAAGAATACAAGCTATTCCCCAACTGATAATCAAACGCTATGTAGAGACAGTTTTCAAATAAAAAAATCAAAACTATCTATAGTCATATAAAAATGCTCTAAATCACTATTGATTAGAGAAATGCAAATTAAAACAGTTGTGGAATCACCTCACACATATCAGGTTGGCTCATATGACAGGAAAGAAAAATTATAAATGTTGGAGAAGATGTAGGAAAATTGAGACACTAATGCACTGTTGGTGGAGTTGTGAAGTCATCCAACCATTCTGGAGAGCAATTTAGAACTATGTCCAAAGGACTATAAAAACTGTGCATACCCTTTGACCCAGCAATTCCACATCTAGGTCTTTATCCTGAAGAAGTCATGAACATGGGGAAAAGACCCACATGTACAAAAATATTTGTAGCAGCTCTTTTTGTGGTGGTAAAGAATTGGAAACTGAGAGGATGCCCATCAATTGGGAAATGGCTGAACAAGTTGTGGTATATGAATGTGTTGGAATACTACTGTTCTATAAGAAATGATGAGCAGGGATAATTCAGAAAAACCTGGAAAGACTCAGCTCAACTGATGCAAAGTGAAATAAGCACAACCAGGTGAACGTTGTACAAAGTAACAGCAATATTATGTGATGATCAACTATGATTGACTTAGATCTTCTCAGTAATACAATGATCCAAGACAATTCCGAGAGACTTATAATTGAAAATGTTATCCACATCTAGAGAAAGAGCTGATAAAAGTCTGAATGCAGATCAAAGCATACTATTTTCACTTTCCTTATTTTTCATAGCTTTTTCCTCTTATTTTGTTTCTTCTTTTGTAACATGACTAATACAGAAATATGTTTTACATGATTGCACATATATAACTTCTATCAAATTGCTTACCATCTTCGGGAAGAGGGAAGGAGGGAGGAGTAGGAGGAAGAGAGAAAATTTGGAACTCAATATTTTATTAAAAATTAAAGTTATGTAGTGGCTAGGTGGCGCAGTAAATAGAAAACTGGCCCTGTAGTCAAGAGGACCTGAGTTCAAATACGACTTCAGACACTTAACACTTAGCCATGTGACCTTGGGCAAGTCACTTAACCCTAATTGCCCTGCCTTCCCCTCTCCAAAAAGCAAAAAAAAAAAAATTAATGTTACAATTATCTTTACATATCATTGGAAAAAATAAAATTTTAGTTAAAAGAAAAACAGGAGTAGATAATTCAATGTTTCAATAATACACAAAAGAGAGAACAAAAGAAGTTGAGAAGTAGATACAGACAAACAGGACAATTTTATTACTACTTTGTTAACTTTAATATACATTTCAAAAGACAAAACCAACTGTTTAAAACAAGTCTACAGTTTAATGCACAATCCTTTTTGTTCTTGGTATATTGAAATTTTTTGTCTTGAAAGTCTCATGCTTTATTAAAAATATAATTTTAAAAAATTAGACAAGAGAATATATGACTAGTGTTAAAAATTCCGCATTTGTACCTTTTTGACAGAATACTCTTACTTAAAAATAGGGGGAAATGAAACAGATTAGGTAAATTGCTATAACAGAGAACATATCTAGGTGTTACATTTTATGAAGGACCTTAATAAGTTGGGAACTATCTAGAAGAAAATAAGTGTGGCAAAGGAAGTGTTGATGCTAAGCAGGGTGGAGAGAAGAGTTATGGGAAAATGGGTGATGTCTTTCAGTATTTGAAGGGCAATCATGTGCGGTAGGTAGAAATCAGAATTACTTTGCATCTCCACCGAGAGTAGAAAAAATACCAATGGGTGAAAGCTGCAAAGAGCCATATTTAGGCGTGATAGAAGGAAAAACTTCCTAACAATTAAGACTATATCAAAGTGGACTGAGATGCCTCCCTAGTAGAAATCTTCAAACAACAACTAGATGACAATTTGTCAAGATCTTCTTTAAAAATTAAATAGAGAACTCTAAAAGACTCACGATGGAAGATGTCTACATTCAGAGAAAGTACTAGAAAGAACAGAGTTTGAATGCAGATTGAAGCAAACTACCTGCTTTCTTTCTTTTTCTTGTTTGGTTTTGTTTCCTCTTTCCCATTGTTCATTCCATTGGTTACAATCCTTCTTTACAAACTGACTAATGTCTAATGGGAAAGTATTTACAGATCCTATGCTTGATTGCATGCTGCCATGGGGCCGGGGGGGGGGGGGAGAATAGAAGGGAGGAGAAGGACAGGGAGAAAATTTGAAACTCAAAGTATTGTGGAACTGGAAGTAAACAAACAAATTAATAAAGACAAAAAAATTAAGTAGAAAATTCCGGGCATATTCTAATAGTGGTTTTACTACAGTAAAGCAGAGAATTCACATTAAACATAAGATAGTATACAAATATTGACCAGCATGTCCAAGGAAGAAGACCTTCTGGTTAATCTGGCCAGTTAGTCCATGAACTTTTAAATTTAAATATTTATTGTTGAAAAGTTCTCTGAGAACTTAAAATATTTCTGAATTATCTTTTGCACACCAGTTTACAATGTAGAATAATATGAATGGAAAAAAGTATAGGAGATCAAGCTGAATATTATCTGACCACACCTATCTGATGTATTTATCCTGGATTATAGCATAATATAGATATCTGAATGCACATTTTTTTTTTGCTTTGGTCAGTGTCCAAATCATTATCCAATTAAAAAAAAACAATCTCAGGACCTACTAGGTTGCTAAACACAAAATAAACCTTTAAAAAAGATTTTCTGACTTGAATTGTTGTTAAATTTCCCTACTTATATAAAAATCCAGAGAGACACTGCAGCTTATTGGATAGAGAGTGTTAGGGGAATCTGGGTTTGAGTCTTCTCCCTTCTAACACATGCTGATAATATGAACCTGAGTAATCAATTAGCCGTTCAGTGACATAAGCAATTCTCTAATACTATGGGTTGCAAAGAAGGTGCCAATTTTCATTGGTGGGGGAATAATTCTCATTTGGAATTACCTGTACCAAGGAAATCACAGACCCAGTCCACGTCCCATTATATAAATTTACCTGAAGGACCATTACTATAGTCCATTATGAAATTTTCTTTTAATTAAAATAGTCCTTACAAAAGGGGGCAGTTAGTTGCAAAATATACTCTTACATTTGCAAAAGATACTCTTATTCTTACAGATGAAAAGACAATAGTATCCATTTAATACTGAAATTTCTCCAAATCTTTATTTTTAAAAATGTAATAAAAAAAACTTACTGCAACAAAATATTATTTAGGTCATTCAAACAATTTAGTAAGGATATTAATATGAAAAACATTACATTCTTCAGGTATCTTTGCCATACTAAAACAAAAAGACTATGAATCTTCATGCTCCAGGGCATAATGTGATTACCAGCTGGGGTCAGAAACATATTTTCCCCATTGTATATTATTATCAATTACCATAGGTGCAATATGAGCAAAGGAAAAGTCAAGGGGTTATGCCTGCCTCTAAAGCATCTGGTATCGGATGCTTTCAGAGTGAGAATTTGGGATTAGATAAAACATTCAATTGTTCCTGCATGTCAATTCTGATGTTCCTAGGAGCTGCCAATGTGACATTGCTGTCACAAGGGAGGGATTTCCTGTGGAACAGATGTCACTTACAGTATTATGTGGGCTATCTATCTCCACAAATAATTGCCTGGCACTTATGCCCTATGGCAAGGGTCTGAAAAATGTGTTAGTGAGATAACATACCATCCAAGCAGATGGGCATGGATAAAGGAAGGAAAGAGAGCATACTGTGCCTGAAATGTATTTGTAAAAGCCAGATGGGAATATTGAAACAGATGTCTTTCCTCATCTTCAATGACTAAGGCACATTATGGGGATTTGCCAGTTATTTCTCCATTTCTAAACTAGGCTACATTTCAAAAATTACCTTTGATTGAGTATGAAGAGCCATTGGGTCCCAGCTTACTGAAACAAAGGTTCTTTCCTTTTCTGGTCTAAGTAGGCAGTTCCATGTGAAATGATCAAGACAAACTCCTCTATGTTACCTAAAGGCCTGGAAAGGGGATAGGAATACCATCAAAAAAAAAAAAAAAAGAGGAGGTAGACTAAGAATATGAGAAAATAGGCCAGGTTGAGTGAATAGATACAAAGAATGACAATGAGCTTGTAGGTGCCTGCATTGAGCTGTAACTTTTAAGAGATTGGAAGAGAGGAGAAAAACATTCTTTTAAAATTTCAAGTGGTTTGCCTTTCTTTGATATAAAAGGGAAAAGTTAATAACAGTTCTGAGATTGCACCATGTTCTTCTTTTAACAAAAGGAAAGGAAATTATGTAAGGGTAGGTAAGGAACCAGGCCAAAACTAATATAACAATTATGTTACTTTCAGTTTATCAGACATCGAGCCCAGTGCTATAGTTAAAATTTCCCCACTTCTTAAAGTATCTGAAATAGCTTCCAAAAACAACCAATATGCTATGTTAATTTAAGGGGCACTGCACATCAGTAATTTTCAAAAATCTTCTGTCCAAATGAGCAAACTAGCAAACTATGGACTAATGTAGTCAGGCATCCTCCAAATTGGGGAAATATTGAGTGATTCTTTGGATATGCATATCAGAATCAATTCAGAATGATGACTCATTATGAATAATAAGTATGGTAAGTGAAATAGTAATTATTCTTTTTAATCTGGCAGAAAAGATCAAGGTGATAGGGCCTAGTGAGCACATTGGACAACAGACTAAGAATTTTTAAATAAAATTTAATTTTGAAAAACAATAAAAAGTATTAAGTTGGGGAAAGTTTATGAACAAAGGATAAACAAAATGTATTTAAGAAGAAAACAAAGCATTCAATATATATGCAAGAAAAGGAGCAGCTCATTGTTCAAGTAGTTCAAAACAAAACAAAAAAAAAAATCTGAGAAGACCAACAGTCCAAGTACTATCTATTTAAATTCCTTTTCTAAATAATGAGGAAGTAAAATAAAAATTTAATAATCTTTTAATAAGTAGCTGACATCTAAATTATCAATGCATGAGAATTTCCATCTAAAGTATAAACTTCTGCTAATAAATGGGAAATTGTTTTTCCAAGCAAACTGAAGACATTGGTATGAACAGGCCATGGGAAAATAAGTTAGAGACTCACCAAAGCAATCTTTTATCTGACTGGTAGACAAACTATGATTGTTGCTTGAGAAGTGATGATATTTTTAAATCAGATTTTCCCTTTTTTTCCAAGGGAAAAGAAAATGAAATTCCTCAAAGAAAAGAAACACTTGTCCTTAAGTGAATGGAATTTGAACTCTCTAAAACCCAAAGACTTAGAAGGAAAAAATTCGGATCTTCTCAATATATCCTCCCTAATCAATGATCTACCTGTTGTAACAAAGAATAAAAATACTTTTAGGGTGCCCTCCCCTGTAGCGGTCTGGACGTTGTGGTCAGGATGGCGGCCTAGACCTCAGTTTCCCGCGGGCTCCGGAGCCTCCTGCTGAGGCGACTGGTGGCCAGCCATGTTCCCCAGCTCAGCTTTCGCCCCATGAGTTCCTCCAAGAAGCTTGCAGAGTCCCAGGCAAAGGAACACGACTATGAGTCCCTCAAAGTGACTGAAGCTGGGGACCATGTCCTACATGTGCAGATAAACCGGCCAGAAAAGAGGAATGCCATGAACAAGGCCTTCTGGAGGGAGATGGTGGAATGTTTCAACAAGATTGCTCAGGACCCCCGATGCAAGGCTGTGGTGTTTTCAGGGGCTGGAAAGATGTTCTCATCAGATATTGACCTTTTGGATCTCGGCGGAGAGCTGATCCAGCCCCAAGGGGAGGACACAGCCCGGTCCAGCTGGAATTTACGCCAGGTTATCACAGAGCACCAGGAGACCTTCAATGTCCTAGAGAAGTGTTCCAAGCCGGTCATTGCTGCTATCCATGGTGGTTGCATTGGGGCAGGAGTAGATCTCATCACTGCCTGTGATATCAGATACTGTGCCCAGGATTCCTGGTTCCAGGTGAAGGAGGTGGACATTGGTCTGGCTGCAGATGTGGGGACACTCCAGCGTTTGCCCCAGGTCATAGGGAGCCGAAGCCTGGTGAATGAATTAGCCTTCACTGCCCGAAAGATGATGGCTGATGAAGCTCTGAGCAGTGGGCTGGTCAGCCGAGTGTTTCCGGACCACGAGTCCCTCCTAGCTGCAGCCTTTACTCTGGCGGAT
>CM053597.1:106232287-106286693 GCA_028646575.1 Pseudocheirus occidentalis | reverse complement strand
AACAGGGGAATTCACACCTTTTCACCAATGGACAGAGTTCTATACTTAGCCATAAGTTATTAGGCGCTACTTAACCTTAAGTATCTGATCTACTTAGCCCTAAGTATCCTATCCACTTAGCCCTAAATATCCAACAAATTGATTACCATTACACCACCTCATCTTTTTCCCCCAGATCAACAGGAGAGGTTTCATCACCCTGGACAATGTACTAATCTGATCTGTGATGTTGCATGAGCCCAACAGGTCACTGTCTCAAGATTAAGTGCAGGTGTTCACACCTACCAGAGTGGTTTTATGATATGACATGCCAAAAGGTACTAGAGATATAAGAAGCAATTTGTTATCTATTTGGTTTTTATTGAACAAATCATACAAAACCCATGTAAACCTCCTTTATTGACTAGCACAAAGCCTTTGACTCAGTTCCACACTCATGGCTCATTCATCCACTGCAAGTATATAAAAAAGACCAAAGTCTAATGAAAGTACTTGAGCATTTGAAGTCCACATGGAAAACTGTTCACTATTTAAACTATACAAATAGCACAATTATGTTAAGAAAAAAACTGCAACATCTGGTAGGGAGCAGGTTTAAGCCTGCTATAATTCTGCCTGGTCTTAAGTCTATTGTAATTTCTCCTGAATAAAATCAAGTCAAAGCAATCATACTCAAACTTCATATTAGTCACCTGACATACAATATGCCAAGTTATATGGTTACAATGAAAAAACATATTAAACAGTTATTTCAACTTATGGAAACAAAATGTTATTTGAAATCAGCAAGTATGAAATTATTAACAAGCCCAAAGAAATTAAAGAGACTAGTGAGCGAGGGCCTTGAGCTTGAATCCAGGAGTCAGATTGCATAAAGTGATACCTACTGATACATTGGTCTTCTTCAAATAAGTTACATCTAGCATTAAGCTATCAAGGAACAAGCTGATAGTGTATAAGTAAGAGACATCTTGGAGTCAAAACTTAATGGGACTATATAACTTCAAGCAATGAATACAGAATAATAGTTTTTATCTTACACTACAATAAAATGCATTACAATGCAAGGTATCCAAACAAAAACTCCATACAATATTAACATGACACATGGCTTATCAAACCCAAGGAAACTATGGAAAGATTCACAATTTTTTCAACAAAAATGAGGAAAAGAATTATAAGATGTTCTGAGAAGACAAAAGGTAAAAAATTGATAGAAATACAGACACAAGCCTAATATTTTTCTTCCTTCACCCCTTCCTTCTTTTTATTAAAGCAATAGGCATTGCATAACTACTAACAAAAGATGGGAACAACAATGACCCCTCAAAATATAGGCCAGTTACATGTTTACATACTTTATGCAAGATACTATTTATAGCTTGTTCAATAAACATCTTACAGACTTTTACAAGAAGACATAATATGTTGAATGAGGAACAAAAAGATGCCCCCATTTATAGCAGCTCTTTTTGTAGTGGCCAAGAATTGGAAATTGAAGGGATGCCCATCAATTGGGGAATGGCTAAAAAAAAAGCTGTGGTGTATGATTGTAATGGAATATTATTGTGTTTTCAGGAAAAAAAAAACAGGAAGACTTACATGAATTGATGCATAATGAAGTGAACAGAACCAGGAGAACCTTGCACACAGTAACAGCAATACTGTTTGATGAAGAACTGTGAATGATTTAGCAGACTAATGATGAAGCCTACTATCTGCCTACAGAGAGAGAACGGATATTGTTTGAATAAAGACTGAAGCATGCTAATTTCACTTTCTCTCATTTTTTTTTCTTTCATTCAAGTCTTCTTGTACAGAATGACTAATACAGAAATGTTTTATATAACTGCAAATGTATAACCTATAGCTGATTGCTTACCATCCCAGGTTGGGCAGGACAAGGGAGAATAGAATTCAAAGCTCAAAATTTTAAATAAAAATGTTTTAAAATGTCCCCTCAAAGTCACAGAGAGACACAGATGGACGTATCAGTTCAGTAATTATTGAGCAAATAACTCCAAAGTACAATGTGATACATCGTGGAAGCTGTCAGAGTCTGGATTTGATACCAGGCATTCCTGACTGAAAATCCAGAAATCTATGTACCATTCCATCTTTAATGGATCGATCATTGGGCACAATCAATAAATTCAATGGAAGATTGTGACAGTAAGGAACCCCCATACATTTATGAACCTAAATAATTTACTTGTATATAGAATCTTAAAACTTGCAAAAGATTTTCACATATATCAAAGAGCAAAATATTACTTCACAAACCATCCTCCAAATTTCCTATGAATGTGTTAAAATCATACAAAGTGCCTTGAATGATGCTAGAACAGAGATGTCTTTAGCCCTCTAATTATTAATGTCAAGCAAGGCATAACAAAAGGAGATGTATATTGCCCAAAAATATTTGCCACTGTCACAGACGTTTTCTAACACAGAACCCAAATGGAAAGCTGCCCTGTACATGGTGAAGATTTCCAGATACTCTGATTTTGTATGGCATTATGCCAACTACAAGCCCCAGAACAATACAAAGACTCCCAAAAGACATTCAAAAATTACAAAGTCACACAAAAGAATTCAGCCTAAGAAGGGACATTAGGATAGGGCAGGGAATAAACTAAGAATTCTTATTGTTCATAATAGAATTTTTAATATTTAACTTAAATATTTTTTATTTAAATATTTAATTTTATTTAAATTTTTATTTTATCAAATATTTTAATTTTATTTAAATATTTAATTATTTATTTAAATAATTTCATTTAATATGTAAACTGATACATATATCTTAGATAGGCCTATGGACAATGAATGAGGTCCAAACTTAGTAAGACTGAACTTTATGGCAGTTGAGAAGCTATTCAGTACTTCTCCCTGAAAAATTGTCTGTCTTTTAAGCACCAATATTCTTCTGGTGATGCTATATAAATGAATAAACAATCATTTATTAAACATCTGTTCTGTACTAGACATTGTGTCAAGCCCTGGAAATGCAAAAACAGAAATGAAAACTTCCTACCCTGAAGGAGCTTACATTCTATTAGAGCAACTAACATGTCTGTATGTAAAAATATGCAAAACACATCCAAAATAAATATAAGGTGATTTAGGGAGAGGTACTGACACAGCAATAAAGATCAGGAAAGACCTCATATAGGAGATGACATTTGCACTAAACTTTGAAGAAAACTATAAATTCTAAGAGGGATAAGAGACTGCATTGTAAGCATGGGTGGTAGGTCATGTGTGAATAACAGAAAGAACACCAGTTGGCTTGACTAGAGGATACGTGAAGACTAAAGTATAATAAGGCTGGAAATCTAGATTGAAGACAGGTTGTAAGGGTTGTAAATGCTAAATGAAATTAAGATTTAATCATAGAGGTAGGCACCACTGGAATTTATGAAGCAGAGGAATTGTACTTGTCCTTAGGGAATTCAGTTTGACAGACATATAATAGCATTTATATAGCACTATAAGGTTTACAAAGCACTTTACATATGTTAACTCATTTAATCTTTACAACCATCCTGTGAGATAGGTGTAATATTATTCCCATCTTACAAATAAGGAAATGTGGCTGTAGAAAACACAGAAAAATAACTGAATCAAAATAAAGAAGATAAAATTTCACTGGCATAAATATTATTTTGAATTTTGGTTTAAAAAATATCAGTAGTATAGCCCAGGATAGGGGAAATATATGTAAAAAAAAAAAGACCTGGGATATTTAGTTAACAATTGGGTCTGTGTGAGCCAACAATTGACATAGCTGCTAAAAAAAAAAGTCAACACACATGAGGAAAGTGATTAAACTGTTCATATCATTTACCCTGTATTCCATTATAGTGTATATATTCCAAAGAAGTATAAAATTAAAAAGGATCCATATGCACCAAAATATTCATAGCAAAAGTTTTTATAATAGTAAAAAACTGGGAACCAACTGAGTAGGCATCTCTTGGGAAATAGCTGAATAAATTGTGGTACATAAATGTTATATACAAGTCCATCTGATTCTTTTAGTCACTTACAAGACATTTCCATGTATTGCCATCTATTATCCAAGCATCAAAGCACTTTCCATTCAAATTGATTAAGGACATTTCACAACCAGTTAATATTTTTGATTGATTCAAATCAACCAAATTAAAATTAATTCAACAATTGAATCAACAAATCTGCACCACCTATGTTAAATTGGGGTGGGGTAGACCACCATACTTACAAATGTAATGGAATATTACTGCATTTTAAGAAAAGACAAAGATGAGGAATTCTGAGAAACATAAGACCTTTATGAACTGAAGTAAAACAAAATAAACAAACTAGGAGAATTGTAAACACAATAACTACAGTAATATCAATGAAAAGACCATAAAGAGCAATTGGACTATGATGACTGGTAAGGAACAATCTCAGCTCTAGAGAAGTCATAATGAACACTCTTCTCTCAGTACAGAAGTGGATTATGAATATGAAATGTTTTGATAATATCAGATTTGATCACTTTGTAAGTCAGTTTTGTTAAGAAGCATTTTGTTGTTGTAGTAATAGAGGATTCAATGGAATAGGATCAGGGAGAAATGCTTCTGTAAAATCAAATATCAAGTCTAAAACAAGCAAAAATATTGTAATTTTAGGTTTTATTAATAAAACTGTAATGTTCATAACAAGAGAGGGAATTCTAACATATCCTGATCTTATCATACTACACTGGAGATACAATTTCCCATGCTGGAAACCATAATTTAAGAAAAATAAGTACAAACTTGATTGTCTTGAGAATGAACACAATAATCAGGTCTGCAAACCATGCTGTGTGAGTATCAGTTAAAGCAGGGAACCATAGATACTCAAGGGGCCTATGGATAGATTTCAGGGGGTTCATGAGCTTGGATGGGAAAAACATATCTCTATTTTCACTAACTTCTGATTGAAATTTATCATATCCTTGAATTATGAATGTAAGTAACAACATCCTAAGAATGGGTTCATAGGCTTCACTAGACTTCCAAGGAGGTTCATGGCACCAAAAGGCTAAAAAAACTCCGTAACTCTGTATATGTTCAATCTTGAAAAGACCTAATAACATAAGAATTGCCTTTGTCCCCATATCTAAAAACCTACAATATAGAGTATAGTTACTCAGTGGTGCATTGAAGAGCAAAATTACAGCCATTTGGGATCATCACATTGACATAGTGACGTTTTTTACACGGTCATTCTAACAATCAATATTTTCCAATAATAGAGATATCTTACAAAATATTGGAAGTATTCAAGTATAGGTTGAATGAATATTTATCAAATCACCAATCATTTAACAAGTATTCATTATCTACTATGAACAGAGCACTCTCCTCTAGAATTTGAGTATTTGAAATATTCAAAAACAAAATCAATTTCTTCTCTCAAGGAGCTTACATTCCCTTAAGGGAAACAAAATGCTAATACTTAAGTATATACAACATCCATGCAGAAGAAATTCAAAGTGATTTCAGGTGGGCAATATCATCAAGGGCAGTGGTTCTCAACCTTCCTAATGCCGCTACCCTTTAATAATTGTATGTGGGCGTGTCTGCATGTGGGTGGACCCACCTGGAGACAGATAGAAGAGGTTCCTAAGTGTTTTCCTATGGTTTTAAATGACCCCTGTGACCCCTGTGAAAGGGTCGTTTGACCCCAAAGGGGTTGTGACCCACAGGTTGAGAACCACTGATCTAGGGGGATCAAGAGAGACTTTATGTAGAGGTGGTCCTTTAGATGCTGTACTTAATAAAAGACTAAGTTTCAAATCCCTCCTCAGGCTATTGCTAGCTGTGATCTGGGTCAGACTTGATCAGGGGTTAGTTAAGTGACTATTTAACCTCTCTTGGCTCATCATCTGTAAAATGTAAAATGGAATAAACCACTTCTCAATTCCCTTCTAGTTCTAGCCTGATGATTCTATAAAGCAAGGGATTCTAAGTAGGGATGGGGGGGAGGGGCAGACAGTGCATTCCAGCCACAAATATCATAGGGTTATGAAGTAATTCAAGATGGGATATTGTAGTGCCTGTGCAATATTTACAGTGCCCACGATCATGATAAAGACCATGACTATAAGTATCACATGACATTTGATCACAGAATATACCAGATTCTCCAGATAGAGGATAGAACTGAAGGATTTATTTAGAAACCAGAAAACCAAATCCCCAAACCAGTAAGCTGATTCCATCATAGTACCAAAGATATTCAGAAGCCATAATAATGCTGAGAGCCACAGCATCCTTCAGCCTTCCCACAAACCAACACAAGATCAATATTTACTCACAAACCTCTCTCTCTCTTTAATGAGCATCTGCTGTCCCCCCATGTCTGGCTAGCTCTGACCAGCTTCCTGTGGGCTCTGCTTCCCTTCAGCAAACCCCTCCCACCACAGACTCCATGTGACTACATTCAGCCTATCAGGGGGCAGAGTTTATCTTCACAGCAGGGGAGGTCTTCAAACTCCCCTCTAGATATATTAAGGGGCAGGGAAGATCTTCAAACTCCCATTCCCATTACAGATATGAAGTGTGAGGAAGAGTAAGAAAAAGAGTGTGTGATGAGAATTAATGTGTAATCAGTCTAGAAGGGTTGGAGCCAATTCTCATTGTCATAGGCAGAGGTGATTTAATGTCATTTAACTAGTCTTCAACTGTCAGTGGCCACTAACATTAGATTCCTCTGCTCCCTCCCCACATTAGGTCCTTCTGTCAAGTATTTATTGATCTATAAACCAGAATTAATTTGTACAATGAGATCAGTATTCAAAGAAAGCCTCTTAAAAAGCAAAGAATCTCTTCATAGAATAAATAATCACATCTTAGTTTGTAAGTTCAAATGTCCTTCTCAGGTTTTTCTTAGAAGTAGTATAATATACACACAAGGGGGAAAAATCTTATAAGAAGTGCTTAATTCTTTCATTTACGTGTTTTACAAACAAAAAGGAGACAATTAAAATTCCCTAGCAGAAAAAGGAAAGAAAAAAAAGTTTAAAGAGCCTAACCAATGCCTTTAGGCTATGGTTATCATAGCAGTAGGTACAGCAGCATCATTCGGTATTGTCAAGAATATAAGAAAATTCAACCTACTCACTAGGGAAAGCAAAATTTGGTTGTAATCCAGATACAGAACAGAAATGACATATAAATAGATATAAAACTTTTTAAAACTTTCTACAGACTGAATTATCTGGTAAGAGTCAGCTATTATTGAGACTAACCCTGCTAGAACCATCAAATAATCCAATGAATGAATCCCATTGCCAGAGGTTATGTGAATGACACAGTTCTTTCAAAAGGAAAATCTCTTTCCATTGAATTAATAGCACGTATTGTCTTTGACTCACTTGGTCCTATGTTATAAGATTTAGAACAGGATAAGCCCTTAGATAGTCAATTTGAACTTCATTTGAGAAAGAAAGAAAAGAAGGCCCAGGGAAATAAAATGATACACCCAAGGTCACATAGGTAGCAAGCATGAGAGCTTGACGTCAAATTCAGGTCCTCCAACAGTCCATCCAGGGCTCTTTCCACTACCCAGTGTTGTCTCCTAGGTTTGTAATACCCCATATAGTTGGTTCTCTTATTTTGTTCAGTTGCTTTGTGGTCATGTAGGAACTCTTTGTGACCCCATTTCAGGTTTTCTTGGCAGAGTTACTGGAATGGTTTACTCTTTCCTTCTTCAATTCACTCTACAGATAAAGAAACTAAGGTAAACAGGTTTAAGTGACTTGCCCAGGGTCATAAGCTAGTAAGAGTCTGAGGCCAGATTTGAACTCAGGAAGATAACTCTTCCTGATTCCAGGTCTGGCATCTATCCACTGTGCCACCTAGCTGCCCCTATTTTGATAGTGGTATTTAACGTTGTATGTGTTTCTTTTAAGAGACTTTTCAGAGTGTAGAGACCCCTTATTTGTCCATCTTCCACAGCATCCCTTACATACTCAAGAAATAGTGAAATAAATGAATGGATGAAAGCAATTGCCCTGAGTCTTCAGCATCCATACGTAGCAAAAAATGGTAGCTTTAAGTCACTAAAGAGACAAATACTATGGGAGACTTTAAATATAAAATATCCCATGATTTCCTAAGATTGTGAAGCCTTCAACATAAAACACCTCGTGATTTCATAAGCATCATTCAGAACACAAGGAGAAATAAAGCCTACTGAATTCTAGACATTGACAGGTGCTGGGCAACCTTGAAGCCTCAGTCTCAAGTGTCAAGTTCCAGGAGACAACTGTATCTGTTTTGAATTGCACAGACTACTCAGTTTTAGGTTTTGGTTCTTAAGACACAACATACTTTTATCTGCAGGGGAAATCTATCAGAACTTGAAATTTACACCATTCATTACCAGTTGAATTGAGGATAGCTCTTTACAAGACAGGACCACCTTGAACTGAATTCAAATGATTTGAAGAGATGTTAGTTCTAATAGAATCTCTCCATACAGTAGTTTCATTGCTGAGACACATCCACCCAAACACAGCTATCAATGAATCTGAACCAGCCACTAGCCATTACAGATCATTCAAAGGAAAATAGAATATTTTCCCAGAATTAACTGATGTGGACATGAGAACAATTCACAACGAGTATGTTAAATAGATAGAATTCTCTTTGGTCTATTTTTGATCAATTGTAATAGGAAAACATTTATATAATGCTTTAAAACTGGCAAAACACTGGATATGTTATTTTATTTGATCCTTACAACAGTCCAGTGAGATAGAAACTATTCTTGTCTACATTTTACAGGTGAAGATACTGAGTCTGGAAAAGGTTTTAAGTAATTTGTCCAAAGTCACACAGCTAGTGTGTGAGGCAGCATTTGAACTCAGGTTTGCTTGACTTCAAACCTAGCATTCCTACCCACTGGACCACCTAAGCTGTCTTCATATATAGCTCTTATGGCAAGTAAGAAGTCAGTCAACCTCCAGAAGGGACACTGAAAAAACTGGATAGGAGAATAAATGCATCAAGTTTCTTTTGACATTGAATTTAGACATCATTTTCAAGGTCAAACAGTGACTCAGAGAAGACATTAAAACCCAATCTTCTGATAACAGATTTTGTGCTCTAGTTACACTATTGATTAAAAGAAATGTTAAAACATTTTCCCAGCTCCTGGAGGCTGTCATGTCACATAAGTACCCACAATACAGTACTATTAGGTATGCAAAAAAAAAAACCACCCCAGATACTTATGGCAAATAAAAAGAAAGAGAAGTAAATTGTCATCTTTTCCCCCTTAGAATGCCCCAGGCACTCGTAACCATGATGGATACCATTGGCCTCAAAAGTCTCAGTTCAGAAAAAGAAAAAAAAAACCCAAACCTATTGAGGTATACGAGCATAGATAACATTTAAAATTATAACTATTCCATCCCCTAAACACCAAGAGAGACCAACAGATTTTTATTTTTCATTTGGAATTGACCTTTCAGTTAACCCATCGCATGCCAAGTTATAGCCTGAAGCAATTTTTTGTAGTGAATGCCTTGAATCTTTGTACTGGAATAGATATATCTCTCACCCTGTCTCAATATCATCATTTCAGTAACACTGTGGCTGGTCAGCATACCAAAGAATTAACTCAATTCCATTCACATTTTTAAAAAAAAGTCCAACTTTCTATTTGTCTTCTTTTCACCATCACAAAAATTCATAGGACTAAAAATATCAATAAACTTCTCAAACACTCAGCTTTTATCCTCAAACTTATTTATTGGGTTTTCTCTGGTGTATTTGTGCTGAATGCCGAATAAAAATAATAACTATCTTATTGTGTCCACATCACAAAAAGCTGTAACAGTTTCTTTTGTTCAATCTAGTACCCACTGGTATTTCTTCCTAGAAGAGAAAATTAACTTCAAGGTATTTCTCCATATATTTAACCCGCTGGCAGCCCCATGCTTAGGCACAGCAATGAGTCAGGGCCATCCCACTATTTTGAAAGTGAAAGATAAAGCCTGTTTAAAGGATTTATACCTGATTAGTTCGGTCTATTATTCTTTCTCCAACAGGAATACACTCAATAGTTATATATTATGAAATTTGCCAACAGAAAAATGAACAGTTTTAAGTTACAGTAGGAGAGATTTAATTTAGAGATTGGGAAGGACTTTTGACCATAAAAGTTGTGAGAAACTTGCCACTGATGGGTAACTAAGGGCTATGATGGGAACTCTGGAGATTTCAATATGGAGACAGCACGGTTGCTAGGATTATTTTAATGTTGTTTTTTTTTTTTTCCTACGGACGGGTAATGAAATGAAAATGAAATAGATGCCCATCCATTTTGTATAGCTTACATGTCATCTAGCCTAGTATAGAGCCATGGAAAGAATTCTGTATTTGGAGTTGGAGGACCAGTATTAGAAACCTACCCCTCTTTTTTACTGTCTGTGTAATATTGGGAAAGTTAACTTTTTAAAGTTTCTATTTCTTTATCTGTGAAATGAGGGAGTTGATCCCTAAGGTCCTACGCCAATTTAAATCTATGATATTAAGAATGTAGGAATGAAGTATAGGGTTTGGAGCCCCATAAGTATAATTTAACTGTGCCACTAACATAGAAGTCATTGAGTC
Organism: Pseudocheirus occidentalis; assembly: GCA_028646575.1. Lineage (NCBI taxonomy): Eukaryota > Metazoa > Chordata > Mammalia > Diprotodontia > Pseudocheiridae > Pseudocheirus > Pseudocheirus occidentalis. Next base: position 106,276,050 of record CM053597.1, on the reverse strand, counting down.
CAATTCCCCATTCAACAGAAGAAACTGAGGCCAAGAAAGGTTGCAGTTTGTCTGGAGTCACACAGAAAGTATATGTCTGCAGCAGATTCTAAACCCTGGCCTTCCTAACTCCATGTTTAGCACTCTATCTACTACTTAATGGTATGTAGAATGGGGGATAGGTTGGTTGTAAGAGGTACAGGTTGTATTGGATGATCTCCAGAGTCTTTCTCAATTCTATAATTATTTAATAAGCCATATGAAACATAAAACACATTACCCTACTAGACTGGATTTGAACCCAAGTTATCCTGATTCTGGTTCTCTATTACATCACAGATAGGGATGGGTGAATAGGAGAGGAGAACTGTGGATAACTTTGAAGTTACAAACTTGAGTGATGGGTGGTTATAGTCTTAGTGAAAGAAGGAAGTACAGGTGGCAGAGAATTAGTGATGATGGGAAAGGTGAATGTGGGGGAGAAAACATGAGCGCTCTCTCTACCAATGCACGCCACACTCTCTTCTTTAAGTTAGTGGAAAAATTTATCACCTTTGGTTTACCTGGTGATGAGTTCCTCTGAACTTATCTAGGCTGATCCTTAGATAACAAATAGACCATCACCAGGCCCATGCTCAAAGCCTTTACTAATTAAGTAACAGGAAAATGTCCTAGCTGGAGCTCTGCTTCAGGAATTCAAGATCTTTCTCCCTCCTCCCATGCCTTGTGAAGTTCTTTAGTGGAAGATACATACTCCTTGTGATCTAGGAAGGGATTGACTACAAGCAAAAAGGAGAAGGCCTTTGATGGGCTCATTGACAGTCCAAATCACAGGCTGTTCCTGGAACAGTGGCTATTAGAGGTATACAACGCTACGCTGGTAGCGGGAAAGCTGAAGGAGAAAGGCAAGGAGAGACCCTAGAAACAGAAACTCTGTCACAGCGGTATCAAGCATGCCGATCACATTGTAACCTGTAGCACCCCCCAGCTGGGACCAAAGCAGATTAAAATATACTTGGGAAATACTTAACAAAATAAATAAAAATAAAATGCAGAACATAGGTAATGTTAACATATGTTTTTTTTTTTGAGGGGGGAGGGTAGGACAATTGGGGTTAAGTGACTGCCCAAGGTCACATGGCTAGTAAGTGTTAAGTGTCTGAGGTTGCATTTGAACTCAGGTCCTCCTGACTTCAGGACTGGTGTTCTATTCACTGCGCCACCTAGCTGCCCCACATATAGCTTTCTAAGTGAATATGCAGGTCACAGGAATCCTAATATACTATAAATAATCCTGGTTCCATTTCTGTTTTAGTTTGATACCACTACTCTTGGCAACCTGTTGCAACAGGCAGACCTGGGATAGTCCTTGTTCCCTCTGCTATCACAAAGCCAAAGATTAGGAAGAAAAAATATCCCTAACAGTTGGAGCAATTCACAAAGTTCAAATTCAAAAGTTTAATGCAAAGAGTCAGAAAGCAGTAAGTTCCCCATCTCTGGAGATGTCCCTTCTCCAGGCAGCCTACATTCTGATCCAAATGTAATCCAAAGTGCCTTTAATAAATAATTCTGTCTGTGGAGTGGGCCTTTTTACCAGAAACCTCCAAGTAGAAACTGACCATTTGTTAGGCATTAAAGGGTTTTGCCATACTGAAATCTCTGGGAGTGGGTGAGTGTGTGTGTGTGTGTGTGTGTGTGCATTACCACAGTGCATATACTTAGAACTTATATCCTAATTGACCAATGTCTTGGGAATTTTTTTTAATAACAAAGAAGAGATTCAGATAAATTTTAAGCTACGAAGAACCTTAGAGGTAATCTTATCCAATCCTCTCATTTACAGATGGAGAAAACAAGGCACAGAAAGGTTAGATGAGTTGTTAAGAAGCACATAGGTGACAAGTAAGTGCCTGAGACAGAATATGAACTCAGGTCTTCCTGACTCCAAGTCCATTGCTTTGTCCATTCTACCAGAGTATATTGTAGTGGGGATTTCCATTCTGGTGTGGATTAGAGTGGAGGATCTCTAGGATTTCTCTTACTTTCTTGATTATTTGATAAACCATATCCAAACCTGTCAGTTTATCCTGCTAGACTGAAATCCCCACAATGGCAGGGATCTATGTATTTATTAAAATTGGTAGGTCTTCTGAGATCCAGTAGAGAGCTTTGCACATGCAAAGCTCTTAGAAATTCTTAATCTGGTGTCCATGAATTTGTTGATTTTTCTTTGTTTGATAACTTATTTCAATGTAATTGGTTTGTTTCATACTCCCACGTACTTTATTTTGTGCATTCAAAACATTATTCTGAGAAGGGATCCATATGCTCCACAAGGCTGCCAAAGGGGTCCATTAAAAAAAAAGGGTCACAACTCTGGTGTAAGAGGTTAAAAAATATTACCAAATTTTCTTTCTTTTTCCCCCTTGTTCACTCCATTGGTTACAACCCTTCTATACAACCAGACTATTGTACAATGTGAAAGTATTTGCAATCCTATACTTGATTGCATACCACCGTGGGGGGGAGGGGAGAAAATCTGAAACTAAAAGGGTTGTGGAACTGAATCTTGTAAACTTAAAGTAAATAAACAAACCAATGGAAAAAAAAATATTACCAAAACTGATAGCAGATTATACACCTTTTGAAAGGGTATGTTTAACCTGATGATGACAGAAAAGAGAGAGGAGACCAGAAAAGAATAAAGCCCACACAGCTGCAGTCTCCATGTGGAAGGATCCAGATCCAGTGTAAAGGGGAAAGCGCAGTTGGATATGGTACAACAGTGAATTCTTCATGAAAAACCACCTTGCCAAGACTCACATATCAAGAAACTCAGACATCTCCTTACTCAACTTCTTAGTGCTTCTAATTTGGCTTCTACTCCATTAAGTTTGGTTATTCCTAGGGTTTGGGGGTTCTGGACAATTTTTTTCAAGGCCCTTGTCTATATAAACAATTTGATAAAAATCATATAATCACATTCATGGATCTATGTGAAATATATACTAATTTATTGATGAAGATTTAGAATAATGGGTACCATCTCTTTCTATTCAGTTCCAAAAACCATTTCTTCATATTCTTTCTTGTCAAATGTCCCGTTCATGGCTAATTTCTTCTCTCTCACCATAAGAAAAATGGCAACAACGCTGTTTTGGCTCCCACTTCTTTTCATAAGAAGTATTGGGATTTAAAATGCTGGACTCTACGGAGCCAAAACAGCTCTCAGGATTGTCACTGTAGTCCACACAAACATTTGCATTACAGTTCCATACAATGAATATCACAACTGATAGTTAAAGAGTAAATTCCACCCCTCCCTCCCCCAATCTTCCTGGTAATTTGCCACATGTTTAATCAGAAATTACAGGAAAATGGTCTATACCAACATGGCTCACCTCACTTCTTTGCTGCTCGTAGTTTCTAAATATGCCACAAATATCCATAGCTTCATTTTCAGAAAGTGTTTTCAACATCATTCAATAGTCAATACCTGGAGATTAGAACACATCAAACAAACCACTTACATTCCCAATAAAATACATTTAAAAAATCCCATGTGTTGACCTTTTTATAATAGCATGTGTCAAAACATACAGTATAGTGAATGAAAACTTTATCATAAATTGAAATTGGTGCATTTGATGTGGGGGAAAGGGTCCTTCAAAAATATTTTTTTTCATGAACTGGGTAATTATAAAGGTAATTTTGTTGTATCTCACACTAAATTTTAAGATATTTTAAATGTTAATTGTTTTGCTGGCAGGAAAAATAAGCCAGAAAATGAAATGACAATAAGGTCTTTACATTTCACATACCCCGTTTTTGAAAACTTCAAATACAAAAACCATCTTTCTCAATGATAACAATTACTTTGTATTAAAATATAAAATATACCAAAATTGTAATATAAGAAAATAAAATGAAATGGGAGCATATGTTTTGACTGGTGACACAAACATAACAACATTTTCATATTAAAAATGATGCTATACCTTCGTGGTTTTTTCCCCATCACTTAGAATACTTTACATACACACGAATACAAGAAATACAAAATTAAAGTCTTCCAGTTTACACACAAACTATCTAACATAACAATATGTAACAGAAGACACCGTCCTAACATATACGTGTACTTTAATGGCAGCCATCAATTTTTCCCTTCTTCAGACAACATTTTAGAATTTAAGTTCATTACTGTTATGGTCATAACATTAATGATGATGGCATTTTAAAAAATTTGAATAAATAAAATAAGAATAAGTAAAATAAAATAAGCCAGTGGCTTATTTTGTGAATGATTAAGAATTTAGATGAAGCAATCAGAATTATTGAGCAGCCATTATGGGACATTCTAAGGAGTGTAGGGGATATAAAAAGAAAACTGCTCATAGCACAGAAGTATACTACTATTATCAATATTTAAAGATGAACATTCTCAAGATGCAATGTAATATCTTTTTATGTGCTAAATCTGAAATGTACTTGAGATGTTAAAAGCAAATCCTTAAATTCAGCAATGATATTTTGGTATTTATTTCAGGTTAGAAAACCAGACTATTACTGTCAATGCTGTCCACACTACAAGTTTTTAATTGAGACCAATTCCTAGCAAAACATTAGTGATTACATTGCATTTGTCTTACAAAATATTGTCTTGTCACAGTGCATGAAGTTTCTTGCTCATGTGTCTTTGTTGCTCATGATAGTACATATTTATGTTATTATTAAATTTATCATCCATGACAGTGTATTCAGTCAAGAGTATATATTGTACTTTGAAGTGACTCATGATAGTTAACAACGAGCAATAAAACTATGGGCATTTAAGTGACTTGATTAAAATGTGGGACAAGCAGAAGTTCTGCTGCTGAACACATTGGTTGAACATGGAACATTTGCCAAGACTCTTCATCATACAAGGATCAGTGCTATCAAATTCCAGAAATACTCCATTTAATCCAGGAAAATTGGCTGGCATTCTCATATCTCACACAATATATCCCACTCAACTAAGGTAACATTTACTTGATTTTGCAAGTCAATCATAATTATTTTGTCTTATTCTGCCTATTACATTTTTTATCTTAATAATTTTCTGCGTTTGTGAATGGGGTCTTCCAAAATATCAGACTCCTTTTGACCTGAGGCTACTGGGCAAGGGTCTCTGATTGTCCTGATCTAAGGACAAGTGCCATTAAGGGAGTGGGGGTGGAGGGAACTATTCTGATGCCAACTATCAGAATGAAATCATTACCTGATATAAAATGTCCAAGCCATGGGATTACCTCCAACTTGTACTTTTAAATGACTATACAATCCACTCTAGGACAGAGTAATTAATAAAGCAGAAAAGGTAGCCTTATGTCACATCGATCTGTATGAAAGTGATTTCTAGAAATAGAAAATCTACTTTTATGGGATAATATCCAAAAACAGGTTAGTAGGATACCAATAAAACAAAAATCTTGTCTTCAAAGGAATTGTTTTCAGCCAAGGTATCCGAATGATAACACCAAACAACTAAGGCACCATTAAAAAAAATAAAAGGAAGCAAATTGGTCCACTCTAAAACTCTTGAAGGTAGTGTCTGGCTGATCAAATGCAACATTCTGTATGAAGCATGGAAATGACCACTCATCAGAGAGCCGACTTTTCAGTACTGTCCACATTCAGGGACAGCATTGCTGTCAGCAAGGTCACCTTTGAATACCAAGGACAACATTACGCACACACTCTGTATCAAAGAATGTGACATCATAAACCAATAATCCTAGAAAGGGTCATGTCAAAAATAAATCATAGGGTGAACATCTCTTAGTGTTTTCTCTTTCGGTGAAAGCATAACCACCTCTATGCCTTCCTCTTACGGTCCAGCCAGCTATGTCTTTTGAATCTTTGCACAATGGTCAGAAATCTCTGGCTTTGCCTCTGTGCTAACATACTGGTGGCGATAGCATCTGGGACTAAAAGGCAGGCTTGTTTGACTGAAGAGATGAGAACAAGGGAGAGATTAGAGGAAAATGAGAAAGATAATGGGACAAACTGCAAGACAGCCTAGAAAGCACATAGGGGGAAAAAACAGAATTTGGTTAGGATGGGATGGAAAGCCAGTGAAGAAGGATTTTTTTTCCCTTTTAAGAGAAATGTGTGGTCAAAATGGTGGGTAAAAAGATAATTGTAAGGGTGACATTTTATACTGATTAGACAGAAGAAGGCCTGGAAGCTGGGAAGCCAGTGAAGAGAAGGTTAGGGGAATCTATTAATGAGATGACTAAGGTCAGAGATCTGGCTGTAGGAATGTGAGGAAAAGAAACCCAAGATACCAAGTGAGATGACCCAGCCACAACTGACAGGTAGATAATCTGAATGTAGAGGGAATAATTACAGAGATGAATGTCTTGGAAACTTACACATAATCTCATATGCATTTTTAGGAGGAAACATTTTATGCAGTGTTAGAATTCATTTTCAGAATTCTTCCTCGGGAAGAGGTATTTGTTCATAAGAAGGAGGAGGCTGCTGAAGTGGGTTACATGCCTCAGATATTTCAAAGGATGTTCTCTGGCCTTTCCTTAAAGGCTCAGACTCTACTGGGCACAATATGTAAAACACCAGATTTGGAGTCAAAAACACCTGGATTGAATCCCACCTCAGACACTTACTCGTTACATGACTCTGAGAAAGTCACAATTTCAGACTTCATTTTCCCACCAAAAGAATTGAGATAAATCATTGCACCTTCCTCACAGAGTTGTGAAGATCAAAGTAAAAAAATGTAAGTAAAGTGCTTTTCAAGCCTAAAGCACTATCTAAATGTTAGTTACATAAACACATGTGAAAATTAATTTAAAAAATTAAATGCCTAAAATCATTAAATACTCCCTAAATATGTTTGAGTGAAGGCTCTGGGCTCACTCTCCCAATTCCATTTGAAATGGCAGTTCAGGTCTCTAGATTATGGTCAATTACATCTTCTATTAGTGTTCTAGGGGTAACCTTGAGGGATTACTATCACTCATGATTTCCTATGCAGTGTATTTCTGTCCATTTTCCATATCTTTCCAAAATCACTTAATCAATTTATATCAATTAGTTTTTATAAAGGTATATTTACTGGAGGCTCAGTGGATAGGTCTGGAGTCTGGAAGACCCAAGTTCAAATCCTGACTGAGACACTTGGTAGCTGTGTGACCCTGGACAAGTCACTTAACTTCTGTTTGCCTTAATCCGCTGGAGAAGGAAATGGCAAACCACTCTGCTATCTTTGCCAAGAAAACCCCATAGGGGATCACAAAGAGTCAGAAATGACTAAACAACTTAACAACATTTACTGAGAAATGATGGCAAGAAACAAAATATAAAAACCTCTTAAATTGGGAGCTTAAATTTTCCTACTATTTTGGACCCTGGGAAGAGTGGGTTGCTACCAAAACATTTCCCCTCACCACCATCTAATTCACTTCTCTGTATGACATGCCCAATGCAGCAGTCACTCTTTTGTTTGCAGTACACAGTGTCTCAGCTGCCATTCTGATCAGCCCCTGGGCTGGGTCAAGTAAATCATTCCTTAGAGTCAGTTCTTTGTCAGGCTTAGTTGATGTGGTTACTCTTGGTAGATTCTTCTTAGAGATTCCAGTTGTTGGATCTCTGATAGTTCTTCCAACCTTTTGAAGGTCACCTTGTCCGATCTGCTTCCAGTTAGTCATTAACCTAAGGTCTCGAAAGAATAATACACAATGCAGAGAGAAGAAACAAAGGAATCATGCATCAGGGCCACACGGCTGGCAGGTAGATTGATAAGGCAGTTTTAAATGAATGGTCATTGCCATTTCTGTCTCTGTTACTTCTTTCCCAACTCAGAGTCTTCTATCAATTCCTTCTTAGGCTGTCGCCAACAGAAAAGAGAGTTTCTTTATTCCAGCCTTTTTATATGTATTCAGTTCCTAGTTCTCTTTCATTACTATGAAGTAAGTGGCCAGGTAGCAGAGAATACCTAAGCATCCTCTGAAGAGAGGAGCAAGAGTGCTCCCCATCAATTACTTGCAGAAGCAGGCCTGGTGAGCTTCAACATAGATTGGCAACAAGCAAGCATCTGCATGTTTCTGTGCTTACATCATGCTTTGCATGTGACTTGTGAATCATATTACCACAAAACTTCATTAAGCATGTACTTTTTTATTGTCAGTCTCTTCATTCCTTTAGTTTGTGTCTTTTTCTTCTTTAAAATTTCTTAATTCATTCATTTTTAGTTTTCAACCTTGACTATTATAAGATTGTGAATTCTGAATTTTCCCTCCTGCTTCCCCTTCTATCTCCCCATGATGGCATGCAGTCTGATATAGGCTATACATGTCCAGTGATATTAAACCTGTCCACATTAGTCATGTTGTGAGAGAACCAGAACAAAAGGGGAAACAATGAGAAAGAAAAAACAGAGTGAAAAATAGCATAAGCATGTATTTTTTTTTGTAAAATACCCAGTGAAACACGAGTGTACAAAAAATGTTAGTTATTAGCAGTACAAAATTTCACCAGGATGACATCATTTTCCCTTTCTACTGCAGACTGACCCAGCAACTAATCTGTACAAGAAAAATAGGAACCATAGGAACATATAGGATAGATGTCTGTCCTTTTAATAGATATTCAAAGAGCAGAAAAACCATCTTCTCAGTGCTTACAATGGACATATTGGACAAAATGATAAAGAAATTAAAGCCAAAGAAATGTCAAATAGGAAGGAAGCGTTCTAAGCTTCTCTATATTATTATAGACATATTTGAGTATTTAAAGGAACTATGATTTTCTCAACGTCCCTGATGCTAACTTTGGTAAAGGAACATCTTTGTTTCACATCAATTGCAACCTTATTTGGTAGAATTTTAGGGGGTTGTCCAAAGCACAGAATGGCTAAGACCTTGGCCAGTATCACAGCTATTTAGTATGAGAGGTGGAATTCGAACCCAAGTCCTCCTGACTTTATGTCAGCCCATTATCTGCTATGCCAGTCTGCCTAAATTGTAAGTCTCTCTTTCTCTCTCTCTCAAAATATTAGACTAGGCATTAAGAGATCAAGGTTTAACTCCTAGCTTACAGTAATATAATAATATGTAATATGTATTCTATAAAAAATAATATTGTGATATCATAATCAATGCCATCTGTAGTAATATAGATAACTACCATTTACATAGTGCTTTAATGCTTGCAAAGTGCTTTATTATCTCACTTGACCTTCACAACAATGGGACGTATGTACTATTATTTCGCTAATGTTACAGATGAGAAAACCAAGACTAGTCAAGGTTAAGAGTCTTGCCCCAGGGTCATAGAACTAGTAAGTGTCCAAGGCAAGAATCGAACCCAGATCGTCCAAGTCCAGCACTCTACACACTATGACACCCAGGTGCCAATAATGGTAAGAAGGTTGTTAGGATCAAATGAGATTGCAGAAAAAATACTTGAAGAGCTATGTGCTTTATAATCTCTTGGTGGTATTATTACTGTATGACATCAATAGCACCATCTTTTTATATTGGCCAAAAGAAACTAAATTGGCTGCTAAGAAGAGAACTGTACATTCAGAACTTGAAGAGATCTGAGAGGCCAACTCCATTTCCAGATGGGAAAACAGGAGGCCAAGAGTAGCTTAAGTGACTTGGCTGAGGTCACACAGGTAATAAATGTCATAGATAGGATCTGAACCCAGGCCTTCTTACCCTAGAACCAGTGCTTCTTCCTGTATAAGGCATCACTTTTACTGATTTCTCTGTCTCTTAGATCAAACAGAAAAGCAAAATGTTCAGTTTTGAACCTTGAAATGAATGAACCTTGAAAAATACGAGGAAATAAAAGCAAATAGCCGTGTTTGCATGCACTGATGTGTGTCAAATCTTGCCATACAAAGCAACCTGTTATTATGCTCAGCTGTATCTCCTACTCACCCTGGCCAGTGTCAGTAGTCACATTAGGTGGTAAAGGGAAAGAAATGAGGCAGAGGCAGTAGGGAGGCCCAGAAGAGAGAAGACTAGCTCACAGGGGATCCAAGTTTTCCAAGGCCAATACACAACCACCAGTAAACAAAAGCCTGTCTGCTTCTCAGAGACCAAAAAGAACTTGGTTCCTGGTTGAAGGAATGAACAGTCATTCTGCTTCTTCCTGATCCCACTGATCAGACCTTCTATCTCCAAAGAACAAGAAGCTATTTCTTGACTCTCTGGGATTTCTGCTGGCTTTGTCTTCATCATTCCAAGAATATGATTAGATATGAGGGGAAATACATCATCTTTATAAGGAGAGATTTTCATACTACATATGTTTGACTTACATTCTTTGTAATATGAAGTCTTACTTGGTAAAGGAAAAACTCACTAACAGACTAATTAGGAAAAGGTCAGAGGCAACAAAAAGCCTAAACCACAGAATTATTTTTAAGGAAACATAGCTAACGTGATCATTATTTAGCAATTTAAGCTAAATGCTATTAGCTCATAAGAGTCTGGGGGGAACTTGCTCTAAAGAATAGATAAGCATGGTGAATAATTAGACATTGAGAGACTCATGGACAGAATGCTAACCTCGGAGACTGGAAGACCTGACTTTCAAGCCTACTTTTGACACACAGTTAGTCTTAGGTCTTGGCAAAATCATTTAACTTATCAGGCAACTCTTTATGATTATCAATTACATATGATTTTATTTGTAATATCATCATACACCAATCATGTCATTTGGCCAAAATCAGCTAAATAGAATTGTACAATCAGTGGTTTTCAGCATCTTGTCTAACTCCCTTATTTTACAGATGAGGAAACCAGGGGTCAGTGAGTTTGAGTCACTTATCCAAGGAAATCCAGATATTAAGTGTCATAGACAGGATTAGAAGCTCCTCAGGAGCAGACACTTGCATTTTTTCAAATTTTTATTGCTGTATTTTGCTTTTACATTACAAACATTTACTAGCTTCGTTTCATGCTTTTATATCCCCACTACCAACCATAGTTCCTGGAACATTGTGAACAATTAATAAATGTTTGTCGAATGATTGATAGAGGCAACTCATCTGCATCATTTCTACATGAGAGGTTTCCTACACTGATACCCTGTCCCTCAAAAAAAATTATTAAAACTATTTATATTCTAAAAGAACTTCTGCTGGACTACCTGATGATACTTGAAAATAGTTTGGTAGACATCTGTCTTGTAATCATCTCTCCTGCGTGGTTACTTTGCACTAGCTTATGAAGGGTTTGCTTAGCAAAAATATTTAGTACAGTTAATATGTTTATGAGTGTCATATATTGCAAAGGATAATATCCTACACAACATACACTCCAGCTTCCTTCTCCTGAATTACCATTGCCCATTTCTCCAGCTCCCAAGATTTCTCTTTGAAAATGTCCCTGTACAGTGCAACAAGAAAGGATCACAATAATCTGAGATCATATACCAAAGAAACCAAATTCAACTTTCTAATTTGTAAAATTAGATCTTTCAGTTCTAACTTTTTGACCTGGTCCTCACATCCTGCTACACAAATTGTAGAATCCATTGGAATATGTGGCAAGGCTCCTTCAGAAAAACACACACACACACACACACACACACACACACACACCCTCAAAAAGAAAAGATCATTTCAACCTGAAAAACTCCCCCCCCAGTAGTCACTATTAAGTGAATAGGAGTTTCTGTCAATTCCATTAGGGGAGTAAGAGGCAGGAAGATAATGAACTCATCCATTAACATTTCAGGTAGGACTCACAACTACCCCTCTTCAGTATGCATTACATTTCATAAAAATGAAATTATTACTCACAGCTCTTCTTAATTTTGCAGAGCATCTACTTTAACTTTATTATCTAACTTGGGTGTTAAATATGTCTCATAATAAACTGGAGCCATTTCCTTTTACAAGAGCAGGAGTTTATAGAAAGGAGCAATTAGAAACATTGCGTTATGACAGCATGCATCATTTCAGATCAACATCTGAGTAGGGTAGGATCAAGCATTTGTATCTGAAAGAAGCCTAAAGACTCTTAAAAATAAATAAGTTGGAAATTATCATTCATTTTACATGTGAATGTTCTTGTAATGAATTCTCATGTAAAAATTATGCAAACATAACATATACAATTTTAAAGAGATTTTTACATCAGCCTTTCATCTACTTTACAGGTTTGTCCTTTTTCAAAGCATAATCCTGCCTTTATAACACCTAGCAAGTACCTTTTAACTTTTATTTAAGATATTTTATCGACTAGATAACAAGTTGGTCATGAAGAAACCAGTTATTACACTGTTCAAAAAAGAAATAAATTCTTCTCCTCCAGAAAACTACACTAATTCCTTAAAGTACTTAGTTTCTGTTGTAAAAAAATTGTGGACTTTTTTAAACATTACTACAAAAGAATTTGGTTAAATGACTTTTTTTTTAATACATAAAGCCTGACATTTAGACATTTGATTAAAGTTTCACTGGTCAAATAATTTCTATTTATCACACGAGCTGTCGTTATTTATGCACTGAATCTGTATAAGCCATTGCTTTTACGAGGAAACTCACTAGCCAGTAAATGTGTATTGGTTTTTTGACATCATGGCTAATCCATTGAATGAAAGGGTTTTTATTGCCCTTATATTGATTTTTCAAAACTGACACTTGTTGCTTTTCCTGCCTGACATCCACTTTGAGACCATTTTGAACAAGTTTCAGATTTTTAACTCCCTCATTCATTTTTCTCATATTTCTTTTTTAGATCTTTGCTTATAAAGGCTAGCTGAAAATTCTCTATATAGCAATCAACTCACTGTTTAATACGTCTTCTGCAGAGGAGTGGAATGGGATATTATTTCTGAGAAGAAAAAAGCAAAAAATGGGCCCTACAATAACAATGCAAAAAGGGGGGAAAAAAACTGAGATCAATTCAAACTTCCAAGCCATAATCAGTGACAAAAGAAAGTAATACCATCCCATTCAAGCCTGATTAAACATTTAAATTAAACAATCAAGAAACTTACTAGTTTTTGTACAAAAATTTGGCATTACAGCTTTCTAAGAAAAGAAACAACCCCAAATGCCTGATTTATGAATACTCATTCCTAAGAACAAAGAACATATATTTTAGAAGAAATGAAATTTCGGTATAGGATCAGGTCAAGAAATATGGTCTGTAAAAGATTCAGAAACTGCCAATTGAATAGTTCAAAAGCTGTTAAGACTTGAACTTCAGCTCCTTTATTCTTTGCTTTACCTGAGACAGAATATGTGTGTCTGTCTTCTGTTTTCATGCAAAAAAAAAAGAGTAGAACAAGACAGAATATGTCTGTTAATCAATTTAACTTTGTACAATTTGTAACGTTTAGAAGACTATTTTTTAAAAATAGAAACATAATACATGAAATTTGGTTGTCATATCTTATAATCAATTTATAGCTGCTCCCTTATTTATATGTAGTAAAATGGCTACGGGAAAATTTTTGAATTTGCTGTTATTTTTTAAGAAGAAAGACAATGTTCATTCATTAGTCTTTTTTGAAGGTGAGGGAAGAAACTGAAACTAAACTTGGGAATCAGGAAGATTCCGAATATTGCTAGCATACTAAGAATAAAATTTGGGAGGTTAATGTCATTTAATTATGGGTATTTTAAAAAAATCTATGTGTATGTATGTATATACACATGTGTTATAAATACTAGCCTATAGAAGACAACAGGGTGACGTTTTTTTCCTGGAATCATAGTGTTATCTTGTATCAATATGCATTCGTAGCCTTTAATTTTTTGTCCTACTCATCTTTGATACTAAAATAAAGGTCTTATTTGTTAAATAGCAGGAAAGCCTCCTCATCCTCTGCCAGAAGATACCACATTGTATACAGCACATTTGAATAATGCCAGTCTCTGTAGAGCTTGATATTGGGCTATGAATATTTGACCTAGTATGCCATTAGCTTAACTTATACATTTTAAAATCACGTATTGAAATGCTGCAAAACTAAGATTGTAGTGAATTTAATTTCAAAGCCACACTGGCGGTCCTTTATTCTGTATGTGGTAATCCTTGATTTCTTGCACTGATGCTAAATGTTAATGAACAGAGCCACAGTATACCATTTCACCTGGAGCAATGAAAACATTAAAATCTCTTCAGAAGCCTGAATAAAACTTTATTTTATAAATATAATCCACAGCGAAGCTCTACCATTTCACTGTACTTTTTTGAAATAAGGGCACATGGAAAATATGGAAGAGTTTCCTTTGAGATCGCTAACTAAAGCTACAAAATGAGCCCGGTACGGCATTTCCAAGGAACGCGGTTCAAAAGTTGTACGATTACTACTAAGGTTGTTTTATTCTCTCCCACATTTGGAACAGGAAGTCTGTGTTGTTCTTGAAGAATTCTGAAAAGCAATGTCACAGTCTGATGACCTCTTCTCCTCATTAAAACGTTCCCAAAGACAGCTCTCTGCATGATGTTTTGTAGCTTCAGCAGCCATGAACTAATTTGTACCTCTTATTTTGATCATGCACCGGTGAAAGCACCAAACAATATTTTTCTTTAAACACAGAGAGGGCTTTCAACAGCTCAGCATGCACTTCTACCCTCTTTTTAATCTTGGAGCACCTATTTATTTGCTCTTTTCACCACTAAATCTTCTTTGCTCCTTTCTGCCCCCTGCAAAGCGGCTAGTTAAAAATCTTCAGTGTTTTTTCTTCATAGGCTTAAACCATTAAAAGGGTATTACCATAAAAAGGGAGACAAGGATTTACAGACAGAGTACAGGGAGAATTTGCATTTCTAATTTTTAATCCAATTAAACTGAAATAATATTTATTTAGCTACAACCTTTATATAATTTCTATGACCTCACCAAAGTTAATGGGGGGAAAAATTCCTGCTTGGGGAAATTACTTAGAGGTATTCCCTGAAAAGATTGATTGGGTCTGCTATTGAATATGTGAAGATTTTTTTTTTTACTTTATATCTGAAAAGTATGCATGTGGCTCATTTGCTTACTTTACCTAACCTTCATTCTTTCCCCCTAGTTCAATTATGCACATCATTTTAAAAATATAAATTTGAATCCTTTGAATCACAAAGACTTAAGATTTTCGCAGGTATTGCATGAGGGCTGGGGTTTTCTGCTATATGTTTTATGAACCTGGAAAAGAAACTACAATAGGACATTTTAAAATTTCAGTGACTTTTTCCAGGCTGTGATGTCACCTTTCTTAATAAATGCTTAGGTTCCTAAATGTTAATAATTCCAACGTATTCCATATTAAAAGATGTAGAGCCTACTCCATAGATTTAACTGACATATCATACTAGCAATGAAATAAAACTAAAATTCAGTGAGTTTCATAATTTAAAAGCTCTAGCTTTGAACATAGCTTTTTTATATAAATATTGAAGTTTGTCTAAATAGGCAATGTAAAGATTCTCATGCAAAAGAATTAAATTTTAACGTTTTCTTTTCTACAGTTATGCTCTGAAAACCAAATTATGAATAATAAAATATAAGCATGATTTTGGTAGATTTCTCTTATGTATGTCACAAATAAAATGGAAACGTTTCACCATAAACAAGTCTACTTGAGATTATTGTGTATATATTTTTAAGTTATTAACAATTTATTAACTCACTAATAAAAATATTTTCCCCAAAACTGGAATGTACATATCTCTAAATAATACCATTTATCTAACTATTTCTTTATTTCATTATGTTTATCATGAATTTATTTTAGGGTAATTAAAGCAACGACTTTGTTGCTTTCCATAAGATAATTATTGTTATTTAGCAACAAATAAAAATACATGTAACCAAACAAAATTACCTAAACTACCACAGTGAAAAAATATCTATAAAAGGTTTAAAATTCTAGTTTTCCAACTCAAACTTGCCTCCTAAAGTTTCTTGCCCGTTCTTTTACATGAATTGATAGTCAATATATTCAAGTGATTAGAAGGAGGGAAAGGATGACAATTTAACCAACCTTATAGTGCCATAAAATGATTAACAACCTTGCAGTATGAGCACCTCATTTTTCCTAATGAGGCAACTGAGGCCTGAGAAGAAATGACTATTCCAAGATAACTAAGTAATACCATGTTAGGATTCAAAAAACAGGTGTGTGGTTGTTAAGTCAAGTTCAGTGTTCTTTCATTAATAAATATTCACTAAATTGGACTGATTTGAATAAAATTTATTTTTCTCTATCCCATTCTTCCTCTCCCATCAAACTTCCAAGTCTCATCAGAATTTTTGTCCCATAAATTTCATTTCATGCTTTCCCTTTTTTTATGTTTTCACTTTTGATTACATTTTTCTCTGTCTCCATCTCTTAAACATCACTAAATAACCAGTATCATTCAGAGATATTTATATCTTATGGATACTAGCAGCTGTACAGCTTTTCACCATCATGCTTTCCCCAAGCTAAAAAGCTTCAGTTATTTTTAAAATAGTGAGTCTTTTAAAATCAGCTGATTGTTGTCTTAAAATCTAAATTCTTTGAGATGTCTCATGTGCTCAGTATTAAGCTGGGCCAGAATTCTTCAAGTTTCCTGGTTTTTTTCAATCTTTAAGATTCAGAAAAGAAAACTATGTGCGTGCCTGCACACACATACACACACACAACTTCTAAAAAAGTATGAAAATTTGCCATCCGTTTTTGAGTCAGGAAGACAGTAAACAATGTAGCATAATGGTAAGGACTGGTTGAGGTGTTACAGGACACAGGCCTATTTCTAGGTCTACACATAACTTGTGGAACTGCTTCACTGAATCTCTTGTCTCAGTTGAGGATAAAACTTCTGAATTACGGGGATGCTATGAGAACAAAACAACCACACGTATGAAAGCCCTTTGCAAATCACGAAGGGTTCCACAGGTATAACAACAACCAAAACAGTGTTTTGTGGTTTGCAAAGTAATGATAGTTTGTATCATTTGATTTAATTCAATGTAGCAAAGATATGTTCAGTATCAGCGGTGTGCCGGAAGCAGCTCAAACTGAGCCAATTTTTAAATTTTTCAGTGTGAGCATTTATATCTTGGAAATTGGCAAACACTTTTGCATTTTGCATGAGAGCTTGATTTATTATTTTGTTGATTGTCTAGATATAGAAAATGATGGTAAAAATGTTAATAAGGCAAATTAAAGTTAAAATTGTGTTGCATGTAAATTTTTCCTAGACGGCTAGTGGTTAAATATTTACCAGAACACCCTTTGATAACATCGTAAGATTATAGATTTGGAGTTGAAAGTCAACTTAAAGATGATCTGGTTCAACTCATTCCTTTTATGGGAGAAAAAACTGAGGTCCAGTGTCATGGTCATATAGTTAGTTAAATTAGGTATTCAGGGATGGGGCTTAGAATTTGTGGCTGGAGGGGAGAGAGGCTACATTGACCATTTCTCATTCTCTAAATAATAAGTTTCTATAAATAAATAAATTTCTCGTTCTCTAACCTGTTTTGAACTGAATCAAATTAGTAACTATATTGCACACTATCCAAAAGGAAAAGCAAATAATAGACAAAGGCCTGGTTCCATATAAAATGGTGTGCGGCTTTTCACATCCTCAGAAAAGCCTACCTGAGTGTGTCAGTTAAATAAATACTTTTAGGATCCTCTGGGCAGAATTTTACATAAAGATTAAAGCTCCCATTTAAAGGCCCCCTCCCTGAAAAAGCTGAGGCTCGTTCGGGTTTATAGTCTCCTATTCTGCATTTTGTCCACTAGATGTCCCCAGTGTGTCACACACCAAGCTCTGATCTCCCAGCTAGAAAGACCCTTGTTAATGTGAATCCATATGGACTGTTACTGTTTGAAGTGAATCCTAAGATATCTTATGTAAAAGAACTTTCAATCCTGACTTCATTTCATCCTTAAATTAACAAGCTACTAATCTACAAGAGAAATGCAATCACTTAAAGACTTTGCCCACGACATGGCCCTAGCCTGGCCAATTAAAAAGCATGTGTATCTTCCTGTCTGAAACAAACGTAAGAAATCAAAGATGGAAACACGTGGGAAAAAAAATCCTTAGAGGAAAAGTTCCTACCCTTGAAAGAAGAGATCTTAACACAACTTTTAATTGTATTGCGTTCAAAGGACGAATAATAGTTACACAAAATAGTTCAGAAAACTCTGGTGACAGCAGGAGCCTTGTTTAATTCCAACTTTAATCAATTAAAGATAAAATTAGAGTCGGAGCTTGAATGAGCCCCAGAAGTGCCTCTCCTTCTTCACACAAAACCTCGGTAACAAAGAATGAGAGGATGAGCTCTCATAATAATTGAACATAGGGATGTTGAGGGAGAACTCAGCTTGTAAAGCATTAGCCTTTCTTCCCCACCACCCCTCCCAAATCCCAATGAATCCCACAGTACAGGACGCTTCTGCAATAGCTGTAAGCTATCACCCTCTGAGTTGCTATGGCGGATAGGAACACTAGAGGGCTTAGAGCCGGCTGTTCTAAAGGAATTCAATAAGGATTTCCTACAAGGTATCTCAAAATGGAACCACTCAGGCAGCATGTGTCTGGCTCTTGGGGCAAGAGGTAAAAAGTTCAGCCTGTGAAGTCGAACAGTTTCTGGCCCAGAGAGAGAAGGATGAATTATCCATTACTCTGGAGCTACATTGAAACAATGGTAAATACTGACAGTAGGTCGCTGGCTCTATTCACTTCTTGGTGGGTTATCCTTCCAATGTGACTTATCAATCATCTGGTCTTACTGTTTTCTAGACCTTTTCTTCAAATGTAAGGAAGCTTTTTTTCCCCTTGTTTCCACATCCACAAAGCCAATTTCCTCTCTTCCTGATTCCCCTTTAAGGCTCATAATTTGTCCCATCTCCTCCTTGAAGCCTTCCTTAATTAAGCAGAATTTACCCATCAACAAATATCAATTACCCTCCTACTATCTGCTTAACGCTGTCCTGAACACTGTATGGGATCACAAATGAAGCCTAAGACTTTGGGGCCATGGAGGATTTTAGCTGTGGAAATAAAACTGTGACATACGTGAAATATTAGGATAAATGAGTATAACCAAAGTAAGCTAGAGTGGTTTGGGAATGGTTCATGGAGAAGATGAATCTTTAAGAAAGAGTAAGAGATAGAGGGAAAGGAGAGAAGCAGGAATATTCTGGGTGAGGCATGGAAGTAGGGGTGAACATGGTGTGTGAAGAGAACAGTCAGGAGGTAGAAGTAATTGCAGCCAAGAATGCCATTAAGGAGAAGTGGGAAATACCATTGGAGAGGTATGTTGGGGCAAAAGTATGAAAAGCGGAGGAAATCCAGTCATAATCCTATAGGTAATAGGGAGTTATTGTAGGTTCCTGAGCAGAGAAATAACACAGTGAAATAAGGCAATGCAGCTAGTTGGGTAATGAGCATTGATATAGCATTTTAAGGTTTGTAAAGCACCTTATATTCTCACTTAATCCTCACAACAACCCTTGAAGTTGGTTGTTATTATTATAACACTCATTTTACAGACCAGGAAGAGGCTTATAGGAGTTAAATGACTTTTCCAGGGCAACTAGATGGCTCAGTATATAGAGTGCTGGACCTGTAGTCTGGAAGATCTGAGTTCAAATCTGACCTCAGACACATACTAGCTATGTGACTATGGGCAAGTCATTTAACCCTATTTGCCTCAGTTTCCTCACCTGTAAAATGAACTGGAGAAGGAAATGGCAAACCATTCTAGTATCTTTGTTAGGAAAATGAGGCCATGAAGAGTTGAACACAACAAAATGACAACTTTCCTAGGGTTACATAGCTAGCAGTGACATGCATGTTTATCCCCCAATTTGTCTGTGAGCTCCTTGAGAACAGGGTCTATTTTTTGCCTTTCTTTGAATCTCAGCACCTGGGAAGGTACCTGGCATGTAGCAGGTGATTAATGAATTTTTAACTGACTAACAGATGGCAACAGCATCCCCCTGCTGTTTTCGGTTGTTGTTGTTGTTGTTTTTGGAGGGGCAATTGGGGTTAAGTGACTTGCCCACACAGCTAGTAAGTTTTAAGTTTCTGAGGTCGAATTTGAACTTGGGTCCTCCTGACTCCAGGGCAGGTGCTCTATTCACTGTGCCACCTACCTACCCAGATCCTCTAGTGTCTAGCTATTTTCAACTAGTTTAAGTTGCCAGGCAAACTACAACCCAGGAGACTGAAGAAGGCAAAATAAGCAAACAAACAACTGGGTATGATCTCTGAACTGCTGTCTGGGATCTCTCCATACCTAAAATGGAGAATGAGGGAGATGGGACAGACCAAAGAATGGGAAGTGGGCATGTGGTGTTCCCATTTTCAAAAGGTAGATTCCTCGAGCTAGAGTCTAGCGAACTTAGCTTTTGATTGCTGATATAACTTTGTAACATGCTATTAAAAACATGGACATAACTCAGAAGCAATGATCACCGAGATCCAGTCCAGGTTCATCAATAAGATACTGTGCCAGGTTGATTAGAGTAGATCACTTTCAGCAAGACACTTGACAGACACTCACAGGCAAGATGAAGAGATGCTTTCGAGATAACAGATTTGGTATCGGGTGAATGATTGTACCCGATGGTATTGAGACAAGTCTTTGCAAGAATAGTCCAGGGATTTGAATTTAGGTTGTTGTTGGTTCTTTGCTCTTTTCTCAGGAAGATATCATGACTTGCAAGTGAATTGGATTTAAGTGAGGCAGGGCTATGCAAAATCACCAGCCTTACTTTCTCCTCCTGAGCCAGCTGGGTCCAGTGACAAGATATAGATCAGGATGACTGGGGATAGAAATGGGAGACTTTGGTCTTTTTAAGCTAAGGTCTTTCCAAGGTCTCAGTTCGTCTGAGGCAAAGTCCGTTCAGTGATTAAGGCTAGGTAAAAAGGAGACAAAGAATGACAGCTTTTACCTAGTCAAAAAAAAGAAAATCAATCTGGGAAGAGAAGACCCTTAGGGTTTCTGGTCAAAACAGAAACAATTTCTATTTCTACTCACTCTAAGCCATCAGAATCCAAACAATGACAAAGTGAGACTTGGGCTGGGACCTACTGTTGGCCAGTTTATGAGAGTCAGAGTGATTCAGGTTTCCATAAAAAGAAATCTAGCGCATAGATCCCAAGATACCCCGCTGGGTTTTAGCACAGGATGATAGGATCATAAATGAGAATCCCAAGGAAGCTCTGAGGTCATCTAATCCAACTTCTTGTGTCTCAGATGAGGAAACTGAGGCCTAAATTGGGATGATAAGTTGTGTGGTACACAGGCCCACTGGCTCTGGAATTATAGAATCTGGGTTCATATTCTCCCTATGAGGCTTATAGTGACCCTGGGCAACCCCCTGGGTTTGGTTTTCTCACTTCTAAAAAGGAAGTGGTTGAACTATCTACAGAGTCTTTGAGGGGTCTTCCAGTGTGATACCAATGGTGCTATGAAGTTGCAAAGAGGCAAATTGAAACTCAATAAAAGGCAAAACTTTCTTAAAAAATATTTGTTGTTGTTTGATCATTTCAGTAGTTTCTGATCCTTTGTGACCCCAATTGGGATTTTCTTGGCAAAGATCCTGGAGTGGTTTGCCATTTTCTTCTCCAGCTCATTTTACAGATGAGGAAACCGAGGCAAACAGGGTTAAGTGACTTGCCCAGGGTCACACAACTAGGAAGAGTTAGAGGTCAGATTTGAGTACAGGAAGATGAGTCTTCCTAATTCTAGAACAGGCACTCTATCCACTGAACCACCTAGTTGCCCTTCTAAAAATTAGAGCTATCTAAAAGTGAAATGGGTTGTCTTTATTCCTTATTAAAGGTCTTTAAACAAAAAAGTTTGTTTATTGAGGATGACAAATAGGAAACTCTTAATCAGTTCCTGTCAGACTAAATGGCCTTCAAGATCCTTTCCAGGTGTATGGTTTTGTGAAAGAAGGGAGGGGTAGCTAACTTATTAGGTAACAGAAATCAAGATCCAAAATGTCCTTTTGACTTTGCCCAGACCAGTCCCTTTACTTGGGATTTACCCCCTTTTCACCTCTCTGCCTCTTAAAAGCTCTAGCTTCCTTCAAGACTCAAGTTACAGGCTCCTCAGCCTTTCCTGATCCCACTTTGTTGTCCAAAGTCTTCTTAAATTACTATGAGTTTTCTCCTCTGTTTATATGTTTTATCCAGTAGAATTTAAACTTGTATATCTATATATATCTCTATCTATCTATCTATCTATATCTATATATCTATCTATCTATATATCTATATATATATATATATATACAGAGAGAGAGAGACAGAGAGAGAGACAGAGAGAGAGACATGGAGGGAGGGAGGGAGAGACAGACAGACAAACATACCTACATATAACACATGTACTCATACTTGGTCATCTTATCATTATCCCATTTGCCCTGATGCTTTGCCCTCTAGATCAGAGATCAATTTCTGGAGGACTTAACCCTTTTGGCTCTGAAATTCCTTCTCTAGGACCTATAATATTCTATTCAGTGAGCACCTCATATGATTCACTTTATCTAGTTGGCTCCAGTCATCTTTTGCTTCATACTTTAGTGATCTTCTCATTCTGTCCAGCATGCAAAATTAAAATAAAATCAATACTACCCTTGCTATTGGAAATGCCTGTCCCAATCTTCTCTCCCATAGCTCCAGTCACCATCCCTGTGAATTTCTAAACCCAAATGCCCTTCCCTGACCATCACTCCTCTATGTATCTCCTTCCCTTCCTAGAACAGAAGCTTTCTGAGGGCTGTGACTGTCTCACATTTGTAGTCATATATTCAGCATATAGTATGTTACGTGCCTGGTATATAGTAAGCATGTAACAAATGATTTTTCATTCATATGTATTGATTTCAAATATAATTAAAAATTCTTAGAGGAGATTGGTAGACTAATAATATGGACAAGATCACTTCATAATATAGTAAGACATGGTGAAATGAAAAACCAGTTTGCAGAAAGCTTGAAGAGAATCGATTGTACTGTTGAGGTTTTGGAATTCAACTTCTTTTGGAGTAAGGGGTAAAGGTCTTGTCTTGGGCCTGAACCCCATTGGTACCAGATCACCCAAAGAACATTTAAGGGCAAAACTGAGAAGGCAACAAACAAATGGAAAATGGAAAAGGTTTATCATGACTTTTGTAGCAAACTATTTTTCCATCGATAACAGTGAATAACCATAATTGGACTTGATCAGAGTGCCCTATACATATCCTTTGAATGAAAGATTACTCTGCTAGATGTATATCCCAAGACTGGCAAAGAAAGATTCCATAGACACCAAAATATTTAGAGTGGCACTTTTGGTGGTAGCAAAGAACCAGGAAGAGAGTAGACGTCCACAAATTGAGGAATAACCAAAAAAACTGTGGGACACAAATGTAATGGAATATTTCTCTGTTGTGTGAAATGATGAAAATAATATGAATACAACAATGTAAATGGAAAGAATAACCACAAAATAATTGAAACAGAATGCTAAGAAATTTGAATGACCAAGCTTGGTCCCAAAGAGGAGATATGAAAGGAACTTCATCCTATTCTCTGTAGAAGTGGGAAGAGCCTTTGGATGTAGAACACTATAAAGAGTGTCAGACTCCTTGGATGTGTTGTCTGGCTTTGCTGAACTATTTGTTGTTTTTGTTATAAAGGATGGCTCTTTTGTGGAGGAGAGCGGATTATATTAGGAAATATAAGTAACAAACAATGTCACTAAAGTATATGTAAAGTGGGAAATGCAAAGAAAATATTTGTTGAAAATTTAAAATTACTTAAAAAATAAATCCCTGAAAAAAATGAGAGAATAGAGAAAGCACAAACAATTGAGACAGAAAAAGTACCCAGACCAAGCCATGTATACACTCAAGAGCTCCACGTGGGAAGTCATGCAATTAAGGTCTCTGAGGAGTGATTTCTCAAGATATTTCTAAGAAAGGAGAACGCCAAATGTTTGGGGGAGGAAATAGCCCATGTTACTTTATCTCCCCCAGTAGGTATTGGAGAAAATATATTAAGTATAAACCCATATGAATACAACTGAGCTTATTTGCTAAAGGTCAGCAGTTTTAATCTCTTACTTTATTCCTATGATTAATCTATGTATACCTGGGAAAAGAATAAATGATACCAGTATCTATGCAAATTTTGTGGGCCAGAGTTTTTTTTTCCCCAGAGATGATAATGACTTTTGACAACTTTCTCAAACTTTGCTCTATAGTTTCTTAATGAGAAACATTTTCAAATGATACATACCACAATTCAAACTGAGGTTTTAGGCAAGAAAGGGGAATCAATCGTTAGGTCTATTTTCTGTATCAAAAAGATCCAATGTGATTTTGAGTCATACTCACATGGTTTCCTACTCCTTTTGCTCTATATCTGATCTTTAAAAGACAAACTCAAATTACCTTCATATGAGTTTGTAAAATTAGTTTTACTTACAGGCAATACTCGTCATCAAAATAGCATATAATGAGGCAATCACTTCTAAGGCATATAGTGATTAAAAAAAAACTCTAATATAAATGGGAAACAGAACATCTTCACGGAACTCTAGTTTTAATAATGTAACACTCACCCAAATCCAGTGATAAATTCAGGGACAATCAGGTCTCTCACATTTGGGTATCATTCTAAACCCCGATAACATCATTAGACCTACAATAAAACTGAAGGGTTCAGTAAAAAGAATAATGAATTTGGCATTGGAGGCCCTGCATTCAAGTCCTACCACTTCTGTTTATGGCCTGTGTGACCTTGAAGAAGTCACTTAACTCTGCTGTGCCTCAGTTTCCTTATCTATAAAATGAGGGGATTGGATCTGATGACTTCTAAGTACCCTTCCAGTTTTTAAATCCAGAATCTTATAATACTATAGATATTAAGAGATAGACCAATGCTAGGAGAGAGGTTATACAGCAAATAAAAGCCCTTTCTTTAATACTAAGCAACCTAAAAAGAAACCTGGTGGAAGCTGTACAAATATAGAAGACAAAGAAAAAATAAATATTAATTCAAAAATTTTTAAAGCCTTTTAATTAAGTAGTAGATAAGATCATTTTGAATTTCAAATACTAATCAGAATCTCTCTGAAATCCAGCATCCAATTGCATGAGTTATTTCAGTTGAGGAAAAGTACTTTTATAGGTTCTAACTCATCTATAACTAATATCAGTAGGTAAAACCCTGGCTTAGCATTCAGAGGAGCTGGGTGGCTAAGTGGATAGAATGCCTGCCCTGGAATTAAGGAGACTCATCTTCTTGAGTTAAAATCTGGCCTCAGACACTTACTAGCTGTGTGACCCTGGGCAAGTCACTTAACCCTGTTTGCCTCAGTTTCCTCATCTGTAAAATGAGCTGGAGAAGAAAATGGCAGAGCACTCCAGTATCTTTGCCAAACAGGGGTCACAAAGGGATATGTCTGAAAAGTGACTGAACAACAAAATTATTAGTAGAAGAAACCTCTGACAATTAAAAAAAAGCCCTCCCACAGCTGGAGGGAAGGATTTTGTGGGGCCGACCAACAATTCCCAGTTATTCAGAAATCTTCCCCATTCCTCTGGGAAATATTCAAGAACACCAGGAAGAACTTAATTGCTAGCTCCCTTAGGAGCAAAATGTACAAAAGCAAATCACTTTTCTCAGTCCACTGACAACCTCAACTCCACAGCCCCCAGAAAATCCCTTCCAAAAAGTACCATTTGGCTTTATGTAAATTGTACCACAGGATCTGGGGGGAAATGAAATCTCTTCTGTAAAAAACACACCTGAAATTTCGCTAATGCCACAAGACAAGGTTCTTAGGCTTTTTGTGTGTGTCACAAACATTTTCTCGGAATAATTTTTTTTAATGAATGAAAAGGTAATTTCAGTTAAAAGGTTAATGAAAATAAAGATATAAGTATTATTTCCAATCCAAATTCACAAACCCCATGAAATGGAATCACACTTTAAGAACCTCTGTTTAAGAGCAAAGATACACGGATACAGTGTCCCATGTAAATGGGACCATTTTATTCTTTCATAGTTGTTTAATTTTCATAAACCTTGAGGTGGAAATCTGTATATATGTGTGTATACATATGTGTGTGTATGTATGTACATACACATCTACATGTAAATTAAGAGAATAATATTGTTTTGTAGAGAATCAGATTGTTATAATGGAGAGAGTTTGAAAGAAGGAAGGAAACCCTAACTATAAAACTTACTAGCTGAGGACTGTGATGGCACATGTCTGTAATTCCCCTTACTGGGGAGTCCAGACTGGTGGATCACTTGATCTAGGGAATCCTGAGCTGAGTAGGCTATACCAAGTGTCTTCACTAAGTCTGGCATCAATATGGTAAGCCCCTGAAAGAGATGGAAGGGCAGGATAAGTACCAGATTGCCTAAAGAGGACCAAACCAGTCTTGCAAAGATGAGAAACATAATGGAATCAATATGTAAATGCAGTGGCAGCCCTCCTTCCCACCCTGAAAAGACAGGGAGACCCATTTTCATTTAATTTTTTAAAGGAAATTCTCAAGTATGTGACCACAAATATCTTAAAAGTCTCTACGCCTTAGGCAGTTCTCTAAAGCCAAGTAATAGATGGCTGTAATTTGCCTCTGTGGGTGGAGTTCCCAAAACAACAAAACCATAGATATTTATATTCATTTCAAGTTATTCCATTTACATGGACAATCTATAGAATCTGGCACTCTGAGGGTCCTTAGAGAATACTTAATCTTCTAACTCAAAGTATATTACCTTGAATCTTTTGTTGGCTTCAAAAAATAATCCCATTTTCTTTTAAATCTCTACTGTTATTATGGTTCATACTTCTTTTAAAAAACATGTTATTTGAAAAAAAAAAATCCCCTCTTTTCCTTCCCCATTGAAGACTACAACTCAAGGGGCAGAGACCAAGAGCCAAGACCAAATGGCTCTCAGGGGAAGCAGGAGATTAGAGTAGAACAAAGGGGTAAGTAGTAGAAAAAGAATTATATTTTTTTTTAAAAATTATAAGTTTAAAGAAAGTCCTCTACAGGAAAAAAAAGTTTTAGAAACTAAAAGTAGTTTCCGGGGATCAGTAATAGTTTATAGACCTATTTCTTAGTCTAGATTTATTCTGTCTAATCCCCTTAATCTGAGAGATGAGGAAACTAAACCCAGAAAAAAGTACGTCTCAAATCTACTTAGAACCTGAGATCTCCCAACCCCCAGATCAGGAATCTTTCATATGCAAAATATTGCCTCCATTAAAATATTAAAACATCTAAGCTATACTTAGGGTCACGAAATCTCATTGCTTGATAGGACCTCAGAAGTTGTCTAGTCACAGAATCATAGAATATAGTTCTTAAAAAGACCACAATGAGAGTCTAATCCATCCTCTTTCATTGTTCAGTTGAGGATGCTGAGGGTTGGAGTGACTGATCCAAGGTAGCACAACCTGCCAGAACCCAGGTCTCCAAACTCTTAGTTGGCTGTTCTTTCATAACACGTACCCTCACAGAGTTGTTCTTTTACAAAGTACTTTGATAGAGATGTTCTCATTTGAACCTCACAACAACTTTGTCATTACCGGTTCAAGAGAAGCATTGTCTTTATTTTACAGATAAAGAAACTCATTTACCCACGGTCACAAGGCAAGTAAATGTAGAACTGGGGCTGTAATCCTGGTCTCTTTTTTTTTTTCTTTTTTGGAGGGCTGTTGGGGTTAAGTGACTTGCCCAAGGTCACACAGCTAGTTGTTGTGTTAAGTGTCTGAGGCCGGATTTGAACTCAGGGCTCCTGACTCTACTCACTGCACCACCTAGCTGCCCCCTGTAATCCTGGTCTCTTGACTACTTCCTAGAGCAGCACTATTTCCCTATACTACATAGCTCCCACCTTACCATACAGTACAAAACCCCATCATTTTAAACAGATGAGGAAAGTAAGCCAGGGAGAAAAGAAATGACTTGCCCAAAGTCACAGAAACAATGAATAGCAAAGCCTTTGACTCCAAATATAATACTCTGAACTACACCATATATGTTTTAGGTGATAATGATTTCTATTTTTTCAAGGTGAGATATTCTTGTTTTTTTCTTTAACATCCAGGGTTAAGCCTCAGAAATTTCAGTTTTCTGAACTTTAGATGCTGTCCTAAACCTAAGCTTTCCCCAATTCCACAATACTAGTGCTTTGACTGAATTAATTATTTCCCATTTATCTTGTATATAACTTGCTTTGTATATTTGTTTGTGTGTTGTATCCTTCATTGGATTGTAAGCTCCTTGAGGGCAGGGACTTTTTTTTTTTTGCTTCTTTGTCTCCCTAGTACATAGCAGAGTGCCTGGCATACAGTAGGCACTTAATAATTTTTTTTTCAATTGAAGTTGGAAATGGTCTATTTGCTTGAGTATAGCATCACCTCTCAAAAGCCTTTAGATGAGAAGTTATTTTGAGAAGTGACAAGGCCTCTTTATATTTTGGGGAAGGCTGAATCTAAAAGCTGTTCTCCAACAATTCCTCATCTATAAAATGAGGGTAGGTGACTTCTAATCTTGCTTCCAAGTCAACATGTTTAATTCTATGCACTCATTCATCCAAGAGTCACATTTCACCTCTCCAACATGTAGATAAAGAACGGGAAATTTGCATTACCCCATTTCAAAATAAAAAAATATATTTTTAAAAATCCCTGCGCATCTCTGACCAATGCGACCAATGATCATTGACGTCCCCAAAGATGAGTCTGAAGTTTCAAGAAAGGCAATGTGATAGAGTTAGATATAGTAAATGACATGTTACTATCAAGAGTTCTTGACATTTTTACCAACATAAAGCAGTCTCTGGCACGTCCCACCCAGGGACACAGGACATTTCTGTCTTTTGAGGAGTAGCTGTTTAATCAGAAACCTCACATCATGAATACTTTCTTCAAGAAGACAATTGGCAGACTCTTCCCAGGATGAGTACTGAACAGTATCACAAAAGGAAATGAAATGGACTGCATCTCTGTGGATAGCGAAGAACTCTACATAGATATATGATCATTTTAACATCATCTTTCTGTCTATGTGCTAATGAATGACCAGGGCACTGGGAACACTGACTGCTAGGTTCCCACAGTCTCTGACATAGGCAAACCAGAGAGATCTGGAAGGGTTTGGAAAGTAGGGTCAAGAACACAAATGTTATTCATCTTGTCATACAGAATCATCATCATTTGCTTCTTTAGTGTTTTTTGTGCCCAAGGCCTCAAGCAGCCTGAGGTTAGCTCGATGCATAATATTTTCCCCAGGTATACTCACAGCACAAAAGAATGTTGTTCAGGCATATCTAACACTTCCTGGCCCCGTTTGGGGTTTTCTTGGCAAAGCTACCGGAATTGTTTGCCATTTCCTTCTCCAGCTCATTTTATACACTAGGAAATGGAGGTAAACAGGGTTAAGTGACTTGTGCCGGGTAAACTGCTAATAAGTAAGTGTTTGAGGTCAGATTTGAACACATGAAGATGAGACTCCAAGTTTGACATTATCCACCATAGCACCTAGCTGTCCAGAACTATAGAATACAAATGAACAAAAAGGAAAGCCCCTCTCTCTGCTGCCACTAGGAACATCAGCAATTCAGGCCTGCAATACCCTCCTACTAATGAGATTTGTAGATTTAGAGCTAGAGTGCAAATGCCTCATTTTAAAGACAAAGAAACTCAAGCCCAGGGTGGTTAAATGGCTTGCTCAGGTTCACACAGGTGGCGAATACCTCTAGCCCTACTTCAGTTGCTCTCCCTCCTTCCAGCACGTGTACCTATAGAATTCCAGTATATCAAACCAGCCTGAAATGCTCTCTAGGGTTTCTGGCTGTCCCAGCTTTTATAGGTTGCCTACAGGCAGCCTTAGAATGAGAGAAAGGGCGGTGCCCTTGTTAGGGAGTAATAATAGTAAGCTGCCTTGAATTTGATAACAGGCCCTATACTGGTTAGAGCAAAAGTCAATGGAAAGTCACCATGTATAATTTTAATTTTAGAACAACCTATTTACTCTTAATGGTAGGAAATGGTGAAAACATAGACACTGACTATCATTTCCTCAGGGGAGTTTAGCAGATATAAAAAGTTGTCACATGAACAAGGCCAAAATGACCAAGAAACATGCTAATCAAAAACAACCCCCCCCCCAAAAAAAAACCCAACCAAAAACCTTGCAAAGGGAAGAAACAGAGTCAAAGACAGCACCAATTTAGAGGATGAGTTCAGCTGCAAAGTACTACAGAGGAGGAAGCAAGACCAGGACCAACTTGTATAAAAGAAAAAAAAATAGGAGAAACAAACATGCTAAGAGATTGGCACGAGATCTAATACAGATGATTCCAAGCCAATTTGTACGTGAAATTCTGGGGAAAACATATAAAATAGATGTGCCAGCATTTTTATAGTTATTTATTCTCATGGATAATAACAGTTACATCACTTAGATATGCATATTCATTTAATTGTACATTTAAATAAAAATATATTATTATAAATATATAAATTTTATAATGATTCTTACTATAAGATATATATATATATATATACACATATATATATTTATATGAATAGTGGGATAATATAGTGTAAGAGGCTCCACAGTTAGTACTTTTGGTATAAGGCTCATCATAATAATTTTCATAATCACCATTCTAATTCAGTTCCTTAAGTTTTCTCCATGTTCCTATGTCTTAAAAGTTTTCATAAAGCCATGGATTCTACACTACCTTTAATAATCTCTTGTAGCAGAGATCTTGTATTTTTTTATTCAAACTCCCTTTAATATCAAGGGACTCACAGTCACCAATATTTTTTTCCTGAGTTTCTCAGAAGCTTCCAAGGTAAATTAATATTATCATTCCTATTCTACATGTCAAGAGAGAATTGCAAAAAGAAAGTTGGCAATTGATTTCACTGTACATCCAAGCAAATAGTAGAAAAACTTGTAGGATCAGCCTTCTATCTCTCACCTAGACTTCTCCCATGAAGCCCTATATAATCACAAGCATCATTTCTCAATTTGCTAATAGAATACTTCAGAAATATATTGATGTGACCCATAAGTGCTGGTCTGAGGAAGTCCAGAGAGAATGTAATGGCCATCAGAATAAAGAGGGATCAGGGAAATTTTGGAGCAAGGTAAGAGAAATAAAGCCTAGCTTCTACCCCAAATCCTGTACGATTATAATTCCATTTTCAATATTCTAGCACAATCAAGATTTTTCTCGTGGAACCCCTCAGCAGAACTCTAAGGCTCCATGGAAACATTACCCTGAAAGGATTTCCCCTAGCCCACTGCATATCCTGTGAATCTTTTCTGTGTCTCTTCTCTATCACATCTTTCCCATCATCACTGAATCACATCTGTTGAAGCTCTCTGGAGCTGGGAATGTGCAATATAAAAGAACATAACAAAGCCTACATCAGGCTAAGCTAAATTATTTAGGTGTGTTAAAAATTATACAGATGCTTGAAGTGTCTTCTTGTCTTTTATCTACAGCTTTTCATTTATGCATCTAAATATATCTTCCCATCATAATTATGTTCCCTTAGCATTTTCCAAAAGGTTTAAATTCTTAGTACGATAATAAAGAAAGGTATGCTAATTGAAGGTTTAATGTGATACAAAGAAAAAATGAAATTGGCTCTGATATATAAAAAAAACATGAACTCATTTGCATTTATATTTTTACAATGGTATGTTTCTATATGGTGTCATGTAAACTTAAATATGTTTACATTGTATGGTGATTCATATACATCAATTTATACTATTTGAACTAGAGAGTACTTATAGTACAAAGACTTCTTCAATATTTACTCTTAGCACAGAGGAAAAATGGAAAAAAGTTATAATTAAACAAGTTCTTTTTCATCTTCACTCTTTTTAATATTGAAATATTGTGCTGGTTCATTTAACAACAATGTAACCTAACATTCTCTAGCAGTAAAGTGAAAATCGCCCTTATATAACCTCCCCCCAAGCAGTATCAAATTATCTGGCATTTCATTATCTGTTTACACACTGTATCCCCCCAAAAGAATGTAAACACATTGAGGGGCATTTGTGAAGCCGGATGGAATTATTACATTATATTTCAATTAATCAACAAGCCTTAGTTAAGTCCATATTACTTCCAGGCATTGGATTAGCTGCATTTGATAAAAATGCAAAAATGAAAAAGTCTCTACCCTTGAAGGGTTTATATTCTCTTTTAGGATGTATGCAAACAATGAACATGTTTTGATCTCTCTCTTATAGATATATGACAGTGTGTTAGGTTGGAAAGCTTTCCATGAATTGATTGGCCAATAATAGGTCCCAGCCCAAGCCTCACTTGCTCAGTGTTTGGGTTTTGATGTCTGAGAGTGAATGTAAATAGTAGTTGTTTTTGTTCTGTCCAGAAAGTCTGAGAGTCTTGCCCTCCCAGCCTGCTTCTTTTGTGAAGGCAAATAAGGTCAGCTTTTACCTCCACTTTTACCTTGCCTTTAATTACTGAATGGGTGTTGCTTCAGACAAACTGAGACCTGGGAAAGACTGAGCTTAAAAAGGTCAAAGGTCTCCCATTGTATCCTATGGCTTCCACTGGATTTTGATGACTCTGGAGGAGAGAGTGAGGCTGATGACTTTGCACAGCCCCACCTCACTGGAATCCAATTCATTTGCAAGTCAAGACATCACCCTCCTGATATCATCAGTTCTCTTCCAGAATGAAGGATGAACAACAACATAAATATCCCATCAAATACAGCTACTCTTTCCAATATCATTACTTTTGAGCACCCTTCTTCACACAACAAAGAAGATATGGAGGGGTAGAGTTAATATCTGCACTCTACTGAAGTCCAAGTCTGACATCAGATCAGAACACTCTACTTCAATTCCCAGTTTCACAATTTTCTAGCCAGAAGAGCTTGGTAAAGCACCAAACCTCTTACCCTCAGTCTCCCCACCTTTTAAAGTTGTCAGTCCAGCACAATATTCACAAAGCAAAACAAAACAAAAAGTCTATCAAAAAAACAGTGAGCCTTTCCTGTAATTCTATTTTAAAAAGCAGTTCTCTCCTTCTGTGTCCCTAATACATCTAAGCATTGACCTACAGATCAAATAACTATTTGGGTATAAAGCTTTCTTTCTATTAAATGTTATCAAATTCAAATTCAGTCACATTCTGACTTTAAGAAACTCCATACAAAACAAATAAAGAGGTAATTAGTTGCTTTCCATACAGTATTCATCAAGCACTTCTTCCAATCAACCTGCTCTCCTGCTGTATTTTATATATGATTCAAATTACAAAAATTTGGTTTGCATGACATTTTTTGGGAAACACATTAAATAAAAGCAAGGTCCATCTGTAGATAGGCCAATTCACAATTGTTTCTATGGGCCGAATATTAAAGTCTGGTTCCTATACTTGGCCCCTATTTGAAACCACAAACCATGACCACATACGGAAAAAAAAAAAATCAAGCAGACACGACCCATCCAATCCATATTTGCAGACTGCTCAGTACTACACTTTCCCTTTCTCTTATGTCCAATCCATAGCAGACATTTAAAAATGAAGAAGCCAAAATAAAATGACCAAAATATTCAACCCCATTTTCATAAAATGCAAATCTGATAAAAATTAATAAGCATCTGAGACTAATTTGAAGCTGATAGTTGTAATTTTTGAGTATTTAATATTATTCAACCCATTTCTGGAATTTCATCTTAGATTTAGAGGTAAAAGTTACCTTTGGTAATGCATCAGGCATATGTTTTGTTAGAATCAATATCTCCATTTTCTTGAGGTTGCTTTTTCTCTTTCCACTCAGTGTTGTCACTGTGTCTTCTAAAGGAGGCCAAGCTTTATAAACTGGGAATAGTTCCTCTTTTTTGCCATTACATTCATCTCTCATATTTCTGACTTTAATGTTAAAGAAGCTGAGTAATATCGAACATTAGCATGATCTTGACAAATTATGGTAAGGACCAAATAAGTTTTCTTTTTGTTCTTTGGGGTTTTTTTTGGTTTATTTCCCCTATCCCCAGATGATAGCAGAATTTGTTTTAAGATATGCAGGGCAGTTATAAATACTATTTTCAAAACTTGCTGTTCATTTATTATCTTTATCTTGAAAAGATGTATATTCTAATCACCTTGCATAATTGCAGCTATCTTCCCAACACAGGGAAATGTAGCTACTGCCTTCAACACAAGAGCATCCTAATTTTTCCTTCACACTCCTCAGACCTGCTGCCACCATCTTCAAATTGAGCACTACTCCCTAATCCCAGGGATCCCTTATCGCCAGGATGAGTGGCTACACTTACAATTGTTGTCACTCACAGTGAAATGTGTAGCTTATTGTTAACATGCATGGCTAATTAAAGAATTCCATCTGAAAGTACAGTCCAATTAGCAAATTAATTAATTAGGATCATGTTTATATTGCAATAGTTAGAAGTGTTAAGCAAAGTCTTCTGACATATATTAGTGTCTCTGTAAATGAAAACTCATATGCACGTCCTGTGTTTTGTAATGGAGACAGGCTGTCTACATTTTTACATAATGAATATTACATAGATTGTTCTTTGCAATGAAAGAATCAGGCCTGACTGACTTTGGATAACAACTTTGTAAAAGAAAGATAAGAATGCCATTCATGATTTCTGGGGGTTTTTGCCCTTTTTTGGAGGGGAACAAGGCAGGGCAATTAGAGTTGAGTGACTTACCCAAGGTCACACCACTACTAAGTGTTAAGTGTTGGATCAGGATTTGAACTCAGGTCCTCCTGATTCCAGGGCCGGTGCTATATTCACTGTGCCACCTACCTGCCCCATGATTGCTGCTTAATCTTTGCCACCAAATGTACATAGAGAGCATTATCTATGACAACTTGGAGAAGCAGCTTGATATGTCGAGTATTTTATCTGAGCATCTATCATCTATCCAAATATATACACACCATACACATATGAAAACAGACTAGTACATGCGTACCATACATATGTGTACATACATGTAAATAAACACATACATATATACACAATGCATAGTATATGCATATACATATTTTAAAATTTTATCTGCTACATCACCTTGAAGGCCAACCTCAATGCTTAACCAGAAATAGGCATGAATGAATATATATATATATATATATATATATATATATGTGTGTGTGTGTGTGTGTGTGTGTGTGTATGAGCTACAGAACTTCAAAAGCTTTACAAAGACCTTTTGCTTCATTGCTAAAGACATGATGAGCCTTTTGAGCATCTGAGATAAAATACGCCAATTTCACTTCCTGTGTGTTCAGATCCATTGTAGACTTGAAGCCGTCACTAATGCATGAGACTTGAATGATAACAGAATACTTTTGTAATCTGGGGCATTTTGGAAAAAGTAATACTGAAAAATGTCCCTTGTGCTTCCTCTCTACATGTTGTTGCCCCGGTAGCCTACTACCTCACCTACCCTTAGGCCTAGCTCTACCAGCTGCAATCTCCTTGATAAGCATGTTGAGAACTTACTTTGATATTCCCAATGAAAGGTTCCATGTAGATGTATTTTTTCATCTCTATGGTTTTTTTTGTATTCAAAAGTGATACTTCTACATCTTAATTTATTCCTTTACATTCCCCTTATGATATGAAAAACTTTCCTTGATACAGAACAGGTGAAGCAACTCTAAGGAAAATATCAGCCATCCAGGCTTCAAAAGAAAAGTAATTTTTAAAACATACAAAGAGGAATATGAAAATGTAGCTTTCATGAGAATTTCCATTTCCAATATGAATGAGGAAATGCATATTAATACATATTCACAAACCATATGCTGAGAGGATTTAATTGAGAAAGCATGAGAAAGAATTTCAATGCCTAGTGAACTCAAAAATATTGCTCCGATCAGTCTGGTATTGGTACTGTATGAAATTCTGCCATTTGAGATTTATTTCTTTGGGTTAATCCATTGTCTCCATCAAGTGTAAATGCTCCTTGGACAGGTTCTGCATTAAGACATTATCATCTAGCAATGTTATATTCTTTCCTATCCGAAAACTAGTTAAAAGTAGATTTTAATAGGTGAGAAGAGAAATATATATAGAGAGAAAAAGATCCAGATGGGTTCTGTTGGAGGAGATTCCTAGAGAGGGAAGTTGGCTATGGAGTGTTTCCATAGGGTGCTTTGGGCAGCCATGCCTCACAACTGCTTCAAGGAAGAACGCCTGGGTGGGTGGGGCTGCCGTGGTGAATTAACAAGGAAAACAAAAAGCTAAGGTTATTCTGAGGTGGCTATTTCATCATTTAACAAGTTCGTGGAAAAACTAAGCAAGATATGGAAAAAAAAAAAAGATGAACTGAAAACAACAGTAGTTTGATCATTCCTTGAACATCCCAGAGCATAGAGTCAAAGGGCACTGCTGATTGAACTAATTACAGCTTGCTTTCATATTCATTAACAGAGAAGAAAGAAGGGTTTACTACTGCTGTCTTCTGCCCAAAAATTAAACTCTTGCAAACTTCATTTCTAGAGTATTTCTTTTCTTTATTCCTCAAAGCAGAAAACCCAGGGCAATATTCGATTGTTTTGGTTTTCAGTTTCCATAGTGTAATGAACAATGCCACATGGCCTTCGTCATTGTAAATCACTGTTGCATAATACTTAAAAACCAACATTCAAATTCTCAAACATTCAGCCAAAACTTGACTTCCTTGATATTTCTCATCCTACCAAACAATACTTTTTATTATAGAAGAAAAGCTGTTCATAGAGGAAGAGTATATATCATGATTTGGAAGAAGGAAAAAAGAACGTATCAGTATTCCTTTGTGACTAGCGGATACCTTTTTAAAAGAATAATACCAACAACATAGCACAGTAGAGGGAGCCCTATAGGGCTGTAGAATCAGAGCTCCTGGGTTCCAGTCCCAGCCCTGCCACTTAGCATCTGTGTGAGGTTGAGCAAATCACTTAATCTCTCCGTGCCTCAGTTTCCCCATCTGTAAAACAAGAAGTCTAGACTCTGTGATCTCTAAGGACTCTTTAAACTTTAAGTCTGTTCTCATATTTTAAACAATCCATGAGTTCACCAGGGTTCGCTGCCTTCACAAAGGTCTTCATGAATTGTGTTAAAAAAAATGTATCACCTCTTGACCATCTTTCGGTAAAAAGCGTCTCCAAACTTAACTAGCTTTGCCTCAATGAGTAACACATACAGTTAGTTTCCAAGTCCACCTATCCACTTAGGTAGGTTGGGTGAAAGCTTGTGTTATCTTAGTCACCTCCACATCATCAGGATAATAATTGTTAGCATGTCTATATTGTAGGGGCGGCTGGGTGGTGTAGCGAATAGAGCACTGGCCCTAGAGTCAGGAGGACCTGAGTTCAAATCCGGCCTCAGATACTTAACACAAAAACTAGCCGTGTGACCTTGGGCAAGTCATTTAACCCCAATTGCCCTCCAAAAAAAAGGGCAGAAAAAAAGCATTTCTATATTGCTTTAAGGTTTACAAAGCACTTTACAGAAATTAACTCATTTGATCCTTCCAACAATTCTATGAAGCAGGTGCAATTATTATACTTATTATATTCATTTTACAGATAGAGAAACTGAGGCTATTAGGTTAATTATCTTGCCCAGGGTCACACAGAAAGTTAAATGAGATGGGACAGCTAGGTGGCACAGTGACCGGCCCTGGAATCAGGAAGACCCAAGTTCAAATCTGGCCTCAGACACTTAACACTTACTAACTGTCTAACTTTGGGCAAGTCTCAACTCTAATTGCCCTGCCTTCCCTCCTCCAAAAAGACCAAAAGAAGAAAGAGAGTTATCTGAGACAGGATTTGAACCTAGGTTTTCTAAGACCCCTACACCTTATACTATCCAAGGTGTCACCTAGCAGTGAGGCACTGGAAGAAGATTTTAGTGAAAGAAGAGGAATAGTAAAGGAGAAAAAACACTAATTCTGCTTTCAGAAATAGGTTCAAGATTGAGACCTGGAAGGACTCTTAAAGGCTACCTAATCCAGTCTTGTTATTTTATTGGCAAGAAAACTAAAGCCAGAAAGATTGGGACTTGCTAAAGATCACACAGGTACCAAGGACCAGGGGTAGCATTTGAAAACAGAACTTCTCGCTTCAAAGCCAGGGTTCTTTCTGTTGTACCACAAGAAAACTATTGAACTGCCAGCATAAATATGAAAGAGGAAGATGGAGAGAGGAGAGGGAAATTAGAGAAAGCATAAAAAGGATATCTTGAATAATAAAAAAATCATGAATTGCTCAAAGTAATGTATGATTGCTCCTTTTTTTTTTTTGAAAGAATTTCTTGAGGTGGCTAGGTGGTGCAGTGAATGGAGCACTGGCCCTGGAGTCAGGAGGACCTGAGTTCAAATCTTATCTCAGACACTTAACACTTACTAGCAGTGACCTTGGGTAAGTCACTTAACCTTAATTGCCCTCCAAAAATGGAAGGAAGGAAGGAAGGAAGGAAGGAAGGAAGGAAGGAAGGAAGGAAGGAAGGAAGGAAGGAAGGATTTCTCAATTAAAAGGATTAAATTTGGAATGGCTAGAGAGCTGGCTTCACAATGAGGGAGAACTGGGTCCAAGCCCTGCCATTGAAACATACTGGCTGCTCATGATCCTGGACAACTCAATGACCTCTTGCTACTCCCAGAGAATTTTTTTTAATTTAATTTATTTTATTCTGAATTTAAGAAATAAAACAAGCATTTCAATAACATAGTAGAATAGAAAAAAAAGAATTGTATATGAAACTGCAAATCTATTATGTACAATTCGCTTTCCTTTTTAAGATATAATAAAATTATCATTTAACTTTTTTTCTTCTCTTCCCCCACCTTAGAGGTGACTAGCTTTAGACACAAGTGTATATGTATAAAATTTTTCTGTACCTATTTTTATTTATCAATTCTTGCTCTGGATGCAGATGGTATCTTCCTTCATAGGTCTTTTACAGTTAATTTGGGTATTTATAATAATCAAAATGATGTAGTTGGTCAAAATTGTTCTTAAAACAACATTGCTATTACTGTATGCAATGTTCTCTTGTTTCTGCATAGTTTGCTCTTCATTATTTTGTGCTATTCGTGTTCTTTCTAAAATCATCAAACTCTTTTTGTTACAGTCTTGGAAGACATACATTGGTAAAGAGGAGCATTGTCATTAGAAGTTGCTCATACCAATGAAATTGAGGAGCACCTTCTACCCCTCCCCCCCAAAAGATTTTTTATCCCGTTTCTGAGATCTAGTAGTGTAAGAAGTTAGTAAATCTACACAAGAGAAAGATGTGGGTAAGTGGGAATTAGTCTCATGAATACAGACTGTTCTGTAACCAGAAAGTTTGCATGCTCCTTGTTTTGTACTTGACTCTTCCAGACTAAATCCAAATTCATTGTCTACTTACCTCCACACTTCAGTAGAACTGCAAGCTTGTCAGGTGCAGGTCTTTCCAATGATGCTTCAGAGGAATCCACCTCTGCTTCTCTGTCCTTTGTGATTGTGACACAGGGGATCCACTCAATACGCTGGGGTCTTCCTCTGACTCTCTTGACATTTTGTGGTGCTCAGTTACTTCTCCCTCTGCCAACTTTCCAATATCTATTCATTGAGACTGGAATGTAATTTCTGCTTGTGCAAATTAGGAATTTCTCTCATGAATGGCTAAATATCCAGGTCGAAAAGGAAACTTTGACCTTTTTCCCCTATTAGCCCACCATCTCATCCGGAACCTGCTTCCACCAACATGAAAAGGCAGAACTGAGTGCTTTTATAAAGAGATTCACTACCAGGAGGTCCTGGGTTACTCCTGTCCTGTCCACCACTGTAGGTCAGGATTGAGCCAGGTCAGGCCACAGATTCTTAGCCAGGATAGTTCACTTTCAGACAATATGAATAGTTTAAAGCATTAAAGCATTGTATTAGAGAAAGACAGAGACAGTCCAGGTTCAATAGAGCAATTTAAAGCAGAGGCAGGTAGCCTGAAGAAGCGTCCAAAAAGGCAACAAAGAAGACTAGAGTTCAGGCAGCCAAGCTTCACTTCAAGAAAGATCACCAGTTGAGGTTAATAAAGGCAGTCGTGGGGCAGAGAATCATGGTAGTGAGACCTCTCAAGGAGAGCCTAAAGTGTGAGGAGTAGAGGTCAAATCAGGATGATATTCCAAGGCTGCAGCCAGGATCAAAATGAAACCTTAGCTACATCTGCGTTAGGGTGAGATGCCAGACAGTTGTGAGAGAAGGCAGGCAAGCCAGAGAAACCAGCTAGAATCTCAGCCCTGACCACTTCCTAACTGTATGATGTTGGAGAAGCCATGTAACCTCTCTGGGCTTCAGTCTCTTCATCTTTAAAGTGAAGAGCTTGGAAAAGAAGACCTGTAATGCCCCTTGCAGTTATAAATCCCTAATTCTGTCATGTGGGAAAGGCCAAGTCAGAACTGATTTCTCTTTTGTGCAGGAGTGAATGACGTATCTTTAAGGTCTCACCTTAACTGATAGTAAAGGTTATAGTAAACCATCACCACTGGACGTTTGGACAAATGTATCATCAAGCTGAATGGTCAGGGTCAGGTATTAAAGGGATAATAACCAGAAGGGAAGTAATCTCCCTATAGAACAGGGTTTCTTAACCTTTTGTGTGTCATGGTCCCTGCTGGCAGTCTGGCAAAGCCTATGGAACTATCTTCAGAATAATGTTTGTAATTGCATAAAATAAAATATGTGGAATGACAAAGAAAACAAGATAGAAATAAAAAATATCAAATTAAAAATGAAACAAGTTTTATACACTCCAAGTTAAAGACTCCTTCCCTGCCGCTGAAGATATTTCTATTCAGATGGGCAATTAACATGAATTACCAAGGTTAATCCTTAGTTTTCCATAGAGCCCACGTGTCCCTGGGGAGGTACATAAGTCCAGCATGTTCCGTTTCCCACAGTGGAAGCACTTAGAATACTGACTGACCCCTTAATTTAATACTGTGCACTCGACCTTTTAATGATCTGACCTGCAACACCTGCCTGATGCTTCCAGGCCTAAGCCACCTGCTCAGTCCTATTCTCCTATTGCCACCTAACTCCTTTCCCTGGTCCCAGACTGAGAACTTGCATGCCCAAAGGGCCTTTCTGGCTGCTATGTGGAATAGTGGATAGAACTCCAAACCTGGAATCGGGAGAACCTGAGTTAAAATCTGAGCCTAGACACCCATTAGCTGTGTGACCCTGGACAAGTCATCAAACCTCTACCTGTCTCAGTTTACTCATCTGTAAAATGGAGATAATAATGGTACCTATCTCCCAATGCTGTTTTGAGGGTCAAATGATGTATTTGCAAAGAGCTTTTTAAACCTTAAAGAGCTTATTGAACAAATGCTTATTATCATCATATGCTTCCCAGAATGCTGGGATAAAGCCTTTATGCATCCACCTTCCACCCTCTGGTAATGCAGTGGAAAGAAAGCTGAATGTGGAGCCAGAGGGCTTTCCTACAACACCACACTGGGAAGCAGTTTGGTAAGGGGGAAGGAACTCTGCTATTCACTCCCTTTGTGACCTTGGATAGCTCACTCAGACTCTCTGGTTTTCAGCTGATTCATCTTTAAAAGTCCAGGGCTTGGAAGAAAAAACCTAGGCTTATATTCTATGATAAGCAGAATACTAATCATTCGAAGCTTTGAAAACAGTATAGGTAACCAAGAGGGTTTCCAAATAGGAATCAAATAGAAAGTAGAAAGCATAAGAAATTAGTACTACTGATGGGCTGAGGAAGTCTATTAACTCGTATTTCCAGTTTAACCCACTTTCACCACAATGTTCTATATTGGTGGCTCCATGGAGTACCTGGGACCTTTTTTTCCCCCTAATCTAAACATGTGATTTTATTATTGGCAAAAAAAACTCCCTTCGCTGCCACCAATGCAGACAGGCAAAATACCTATGAGCTCAGTAATCTTAAAGAGATGCTTAGGAAAGCTGTTGAAACTCTGGTGAGTAGAGATGTGTGAGTAGTTTAAAGTCACTTAAAGTCGAGCCCTGTTGGTTACACAGACTGTTTTCAAAGCTTCAGAGTATTAGTATTAAAAAGAGAGTCTTAACAGAGCATGTGCTTTAGTTTCATTTCAGTCCACATGCAGACAATTGGTACTGTCTACTTCTATATTCTACCATCATAGTTCCTCTTTATTCCCCAGGGGTAAAAATAATGTTCATAACAAAATTGGTTCTTGTTAGAAAGTCCCTGGGGTGGTGTCAAGATAGGTGTTGGAGCCTGACTGCTGACTCACTATCATATGACTGCATCATTACATGGTAAATTTGGGGGGGCCCTGTTTACAGTACTGTATCAAGTATATGGTGCAGTCACAAGGGAGTGACCCATTAGGAAGTAAGGGGTCTTGAAGTTCAGTGGAATTCACATGAACTTCACGAGTGAGCCCAAATCAGGCATGATGCTTCTTATCTCAGCCCATAAAGGAATGCCAGTAAACAAGCTGCCGTTAAGTCAATGCTTCAGAAGAAAAAATCAAGTTTTGGGGGAAGACTTGGAACAGAAGACAATATGCAAAGCAGCATGATCTCTTTTTTCTTTTAGTGAGGAGGGGAGGTGGCAAAACCTTTTAAATTTTTTTCCTCATTTTCACTAATATCTTTTGCCTTTCTATTACCTTCATTTCTAAATAAATCACCCCTTTTCACTCACATGGCATCCCTTATAACAAAGATCTTAAAAGATGGAAGGGGGGCAAGTGGAGGAATTCACCAAAATCTTCCCAATTTTGTTTGGCAGCATATGCAGGAATCTACATTTATAGTTTTCCACTGTTGCAAAGAAAGGAGGGAGGGACATTTTCTCCACTGTTTTCCAGGGCTAGACTTAGTCATTATAAAGACATAAGACTCAGTTTCACGCTGCAGTTCTTTCCTTTGACATTGTTACAGTGATCGTACGTATCATTTTCCTACTTCTGTTTACTTCACACTGCTTGGGTTCATATAAAGCACTCCGATGTTTTCCTGGATTCTTCATATTCAGTTTTACTTTGTTTTTAACGGTCAGTCATCTTTCAGAGGTTTCTGACTCTTCATGACCCCACTGAGGTTTTTTTTCTTGGCAAAGATACTGGAGTAGCTTGTAATTTCCTTCTCTAGCTCATTTTACAGCTAAGGAAACTGAGGCAAAGAGAATTAAGTGACTTGCCCAGGGCCACACAGCTAGTAAATGGTAGAAATTAGATTTGAACTCAGGACTTCCTAACTCCAAGCCTGGTACTCTCATCTGCTGTACCACCTACTTGACTTCATCTTTACTTACAGTGCAGTAATATTTTATTACTTATAGCACTACAATTTGTTTAAACCTAATTTTTATTTTTAGTTCCACATTCTACCATTCCCTACCCTCCCCTACTCCCCCACACATTGGGAAGGGAAGACAAACAATACACATTGTACTCATTGTTCTTCAGTCTTTCACAGGTGATTGTCTGTCATGAAAAACATATTTCTACTTTAGCCATGGTTTGGTTTTTTTTTTTTTTTTTTTTACTTTTTGGAGGGAGCAGGTGGGTTAAGTGACTTGCCCAAAGTCACATGGCTAGTAAGTGTTAAGTGTATGAGGCCAAATTTGAACTCAGGTCCTCCTGACTCCAGGGCCAGTGCTCTATTCACTGCACCAACTAGCCACCCCAAGCCATGCTTTTTTTTTAAATTGACTTGTTTATTTACTTTTAGTTCACCAGATTAAGTTCCAG
>CM053597.1:106204049-106232187 GCA_028646575.1 Pseudocheirus occidentalis | reverse complement strand
TGTCCCCACCCACCCATCTGCAAACACTTTCACATTGTACAATAGTCTGGTTGTATAGAAGCATTGCAACCAATGGAGTGAAGAACGGGAAAAAAAAGAAACAAAACCAAACATGGAAAAAAACAATAGCATGTGTTGCTTCAGTCTCCATTTAAACTCTGGTCTTTCTGGATCTTTCTCTGAGTGTAGACATCTCCTTCTATCCTGAGACTTGTAGAGTTGTCTTTTAACTGTGCATTGCTGAGGAGAGTCCAGTGTATCAAGGTTGGTCATCACACATATAGTGTGTGGGTGATTGTGTACAGATTTCTCCTGGTTCTGCTCTTCTCACTTAGCATCAGTTTGTATAA
The DNA here is from genome assembly GCA_028646575.1 of Pseudocheirus occidentalis. NCBI lineage: Eukaryota > Metazoa > Chordata > Mammalia > Diprotodontia > Pseudocheiridae > Pseudocheirus > Pseudocheirus occidentalis. The sequence continues at coordinate 106,231,837 of CM053597.1, read as the reverse complement.
GCCTCTCCAGGTACATATGAAGTCCATCTCCTCCCCATTTCTTATAGCACAATAGTATTCCATGACACTCATATGCCATAACTTGTTCAGCCATTCCTCAATTGATGGGCATCCCTTTAATTTCCAGTTTTTTGCCACCACAAAGAGAGCTGCAATAAATATTTTTGTACATATGCATCCTAAGCCATGCTTTTTTAAAAAGAAAAATAATAAAAGGAAAAATATGCTTCAATCTATACTTTGAGTCCATCGGTTTTCAGTGTGGAGGTGAATACTATTTTATGTCACAAATCCTTTGAAGCTGGGGTAGATCATTATATTTATCGGCGTTCTTCAGTCTTTCACAGGTGATTGTCTGTTATTTGCTGTTACTGTGCAGATTGTTCGCCTAGTTCTGTTCACTTTACTTTGCACCAGGTTTTTCTAACCCATCACCATCATTTATTCATCACTTATTACAACACAATCATATTCCATCATGTTCATTTACTATAACTTTTTCAGTCGTCTCCCAGTTGATGAGCATCTCCGCAGTTTCCAATTCTTTACCAACCCTAAGCAGTTTTTATAAATCACTTCATGCATGTGGATCCTTTGCCTTTTCCTTTTATATCTTTGAATCAGTCCTAGTATTGGTATTGCTAGGTAAAAGGGAAGGCCTCAGTTCAAATTCTGCTTGAGACACTTTTTAGCTGTGTGACTCTCAACAAGTCCCTTAACCTCTCTGTGCCCATTTACTCATCTCTAAAATAGGATTTAGTTCAATAGCCTTTAAGATCCATTGGATGGGGAACAAAATTACCTCTTTATTTTCACTTACCTTTGATACATTTTGTAAACTTATGAATTTTATCTTATATAATTACAAACATTATTTTACAAAAGATTTCATTGGCTTCAACAGGCTGCTAAATGGGTCCAGGTAAATATTTAACAACTTGCTCTCTGTACACAGGACACACTTTTAAGTTTTATCTGCATTATTAAGCTTTTCTCTGTTGCTTTCTCCAGCTTTGTTGTTTTTTGGTGATTGCAGCCATGTTGAGCTCTTTGTGACCCCATTTGGGGTTTTCTTGGCAAAGATACTGGAGTGGTTTGCCATGTCCTTCTCCAGCTCTCTTTACAGATGAGGAAACTGAGGCAAACAAGATTAAGTGACTTGCCTAGGGTCACACAGATAATGTATCTGAGTCTCTTTTCAGTCTAGACTTAATTTGAACTCAGGTCCTCTTGTCTCCAGGTCCAGCACTCTATGCACTGTGCCAGCTAATTGCCCCATATATACTTGTCGTTGTCATTATTACTCTTCATATTTCAGGATCTCTTTTTCCTGATATATAAGACTACATGTTTTCTATGATTTCTTCTACCTCTGACATTCGGTAAAATTATATTATAGCAAAAGGCTGACTTTAACCTCACTGAGGCAAGATCAATTTAACAAAAATATTCCATGGGTCTAATTCACTTATGCAAATCATCATTGTGATGATGGTTGTGAAATTAAGTCTCAATGTTTGCTGCTTAGAATGGCAATCTCCATATGCCACAAAACCAACACACTTCCTGTAAAAAACTGCTGCCTTTGAAAGGGAGCAGCTAGATGGCTCAGTGGAGAGAGGGCCAGACTTGAATTCAGAATGACTCATATTCCTGAGTTCTAATCTGGCCTCAGACCCTTATTAGTTACGTGATCCTGGGCAAGACACTTTGCCCTTGTTTCCTCATCTGTAAAATGATCTGGAGGGGGAAATGGCAAACTACTGCAGTATCTTTCCCAAGAAAACCCCAAATGGGGTCAAGAAGAGTCGGATATGACTGAATGACTGAATAACAGAAACCTTTACATTATCCCAGAACCCCACCGACCCCACCACAAGGGCTTCCTACAGTTCCTCTTCTGAAACAATGTCAGGAAATTTCTGAAGAGGAGGAAGAACGGAAGATGATCGGCCACTCAGGCTCTCTGTAGCCTTGGAAGAGATGACACTAATTCTATCTACTCCTAGTATCAATTGATATTTATTTGTTTGATTGATATTGATTGATCCAATGTTATTGATGTTAGACTAGGGGCACTGGAAAATGGTGGGTTAAAGGAGAAGGTCCATATCCCGGAAAGCTGATAGTGTTAGATTCAAATCTAATAATAATTCTTTGATTTTAGAAAGTAGCTTGGGCATCAATAGGTGAAATAATCTGTCCCTGATCACCCAGTATGTGTGAAGTGTCTGGATGTGAATCCAACTCTTCCTGACTCCAAGGCAAGGCCAACCCTCTCTCCATTCTGCCACTACATATCCATGTAACTATAGGATGGAGGGTCAGAAGAACATGACAATCTAGTTGTTGAACCTTCCACTAATGTTGGTTTCTTAATTCACCATGACCCATGAGCATAGATTTAGAGCTACAATTGGGCTATTATTGAATTAAATTTTCTCATTTTAGAAATGAGGAAACAGTCACAGAGATGTTAAGGGACTTGACCAGGGTCACACAGCTAACAAGTGTCTGAAGCAGAATTTGAATGTAAGACTTCCTCACTCCAAGCCCACTACTCTATCAACTCTGCCATACTATGCCTTACACAACTTTGGGTGAAGGGCATCTGATGTCAGTACTTGGAGGGAGGATTAAGCAGGAAAATCCTTTACAAAGAATTCCTGAGCTATACAGACAAGAGAAGGCAGAAGAAAAGAGATATTTATTATTTAGATACCCTGGCAAGAAATTCAGAATAAATGGTGCAAATGCTAATAATAATTGAGCACACATTTCCCGTTAAGGTTTGCATAGTACTTTGCATTCATTTGAAGCTCATACTACCGTGAAGTAGTCATGAGACTGGAAATGCATTCGTATTGATACGAGGAATTCCCAAAAGGAAATTCCCTCTACCAATGCTGATAAGCACCTGCTGGGCTAATCAGAGTCCTAGAGAGCTGGCCTCACAGGGAGGTGACTTTCCAGGAGGAAGTGCCACCGACCTCGTGACAGACAGACACTTTTGGCCATGGCCAGGGTGGGAAGCTGTTTGGCCTGATTTTGCATATGAATTACTAGCATTTTAATTTGTTCTTCCCTCCCTAGGTGCAGGGGAGGTAGCAATGAGAGATGGATTGGGGAAGGGGAAGAAAATAAACATTTATGTGGCCATCTACTATGTGTCAGGCATTGTGCTAAGGACCTTACAAATATCATCTCATTTAATCCCCAACACAACCCTGGGAGATGGCTGGTGTTGGTATTCCCATTTTACAGCCCCCCAAACTGAGGCAAACAGTGGTTAAGTGTCTCTAGAAGTAAGAAATAAATAAAAATAGTGGCTTCAGCTAAATTTCTTCACCATAAGTTTTAGTTTCTCCATCTGTAAAATTAAGTTAGACTACATTAGCTCTACATTTCCTAGGTGACATGGGGCTAATTCCATTTTAGGTGGGTGGATTGTCCCTTTCCAAAGGAAAGGAAAGCTATCAATTACTTATTTGGGAGGGGAACAAGTATGGGGAGGGTAAAATCACAAAGGACTTTTTACCTGCAAATGTACCACAAAGCTATACTCAAGATGACTAGACTTAATAGCCACAAGATTTCAAGTCATGCTCATTTTAGAGCAGCTTAGTAGCTAGAGTATTCTGTCTTGATAATCCCACACATTGAGCACTGGTGTTTTAAGGAAATCTTGTGACAATGTAAGTGCTGGGTCAATTTTTTCCCCTGATTTGTAAGACAGCCAGAGTGCTCTGAGAATGGGCAGTTTCTCCCTGACAAAGAAAGGACGTCCTTGCTATGCATTACCCAACACAAAGGTATTTACTAAAGCTATTAGCATTCAAGTGGTAAGAGGGGAATGACAGCTACAGGTTCCATAGTGTGTTGGTATTTGATGATGTTCTCAGAAGCCATCACTCTTCAGGACTCCATACTTCCTCCTGGGGATACAGAGGTCAGTAATATCTTAGGTAGAGCACAAACTAGCAACAAGTAGAGGCCAGAACTTTGGAGTAACATGCCATCCAAGATGGTGTTACCCCTGCCCCCCAGGGAGCTGACCAGTCTCCATATACATGTAAATTAGTCAGGGACAAAACCTGAGATCCCTATTAGTCAGATGCCTTATAATATGTATGTCAACCTAAATCACAGAACAAGCAACTAAATCACAATGTATGTGACAGACAGAGATCATTCTAAAAGGTACAGGGCTATGTGACCCATAAGACCGATAGGTGTCCCTGACCATCCCAGTATACAGAGTAACACCTTTAAGTTTCAGACTGAGAATTGAGCCCAGAAAAATACTTTTACCCCATACCACACAAAGCAATAGGACTTGTCTATAAATGTTTCTAATGCAAAGTGATTTTTCCACTGGGCTTGGGTTTACCAAATTCCAAAATGTTGGCTTTGCTAATAAATGCCAACAAAGAAGCAGCCAACTAATAATTCAGACATAAAATGGGATAAAACTTTACTCACTCAAAGCAACTGAGGTCAAGCCAGAGTTAGTGAAAAGTATGAAGTAAAGGATATTTAAAAAGGAAATAAGGGTTTTTATTCCAGATTCAGATAGAAGCATGAACTAAGCTAACTTGATGGGGCATGATGCAATCACAGCTTTGGAGCTAGGGGGAACCTTAGAGATCATTCAATCCAAGCATGGAGGAAGAGGCAGTGTGGCACAGAAGAGACAGGGCTTAGGAAGATGCCATTGCAAGCCTGGCCTCTGGCGCATACCCTGGGCAAGTTAACGAGCTTCTTAATATCCAGGCAACTCTCACATATGAAGTCAAATATCACTCATGAGATTCTACACTCATGAACTTTCAGGTCTGGAGCAACAACCAATAAGGAAGGAAAACTAGATGACTGTTGAGGTCTCTTCTAGTCCTACTATTCTAGAAATCTATGAATCTAAGACTTCTTTACTTTCTTAATCTATTAATGAGCTAATTATATTTATTCAAATTAAGGAGAAGGAATAAGCATTTTCTAAGAACCTACTATGTGTGAGGGACTAGGCTAAACCCATTACAAATATGACCTCATTTGATTTTCTCAACAACTATGTGAGGTAGGAGTTCTTATTATACCCATTTTATAGTTGAGAAAACTGAGGTAGAGAGAGGTTAAGTGACTTGCCCAGGGTCACAAGAGCTAGTAATTGACTGAGGCATGAATTTGAACTCAGGTCTTTTCTCCTGCATCATATGCAATAGAGCACAAGATAGTTAAAGGCCATGCTTGAGTAGATCTACAAGCTGATCTTTATCATTGTGAGTCAGCACTTCTTAAATTGTAACCGACTCTAGTATTTTAAATTCTTTCCCATGGGGTTTTGACTGACTGGAAAGAACATTCATTAGTTCCTTTATCAAAATTTTGTCTAGTATTATAATGTAACTATTGCCACCCATGATTTTTAATATATGCAAGCTATAGGTAACATTTGCAGATGAATGAAAACTATACAGTTTCAGATCCCTCTTACCACATCCAATATTGTTCAGCATTTCAATTTAACAACCACTCATGAAGTATTTAATATGTGGATGAGTGTATGTGAGGAGGGTTTTGTCGTTCTTTTAGTTCAGTTTCTCAGGATCCATGGCCATGGGAATGTCTAATTTCCAGGTGTTTGATAATAACTCCCAGGATAGCCCCATGGATTCTAGATAGTAGTTCCCAGGATCATAGTGACAGAGTCCTACTGAGGCTGTGCCATGAGATAAGGGGTGACATAATATAATATTCACTACACTTGCACAGAATGATGATATTGCCAACATTAACCTGTGAGCTTAATGTTGGCAAGATGCCTTCTTTGTCTGTTGTCCTATAAAGCAGGTGGGCATTGGCCAGTGAGTGGGGAAAAAAACGTGAAGAACTCATAGGGGAATCTGTGTGTGCCTCAATTAGCTCTCATTGATACTTGAGGGGATTTAGGTGGTCACACAAGCTGTGCCTGTCTCAATTGATCCCATTGAGACATAGGAGGAATCCCCCTGCTTCTCACCAGCCCCTGAAAGGAAGGTGATTAGAAAATGCTGTAGGAGTTGGTTCTCCCAGCAACTGTTTGAGAAAACTAGAATAGAATAAAACTGATTATTAACCCCTCCAAAGATGCCTGCCAAATCAAGATGAACCTATTAGAGCAGTGGTTCTCAACCTGTGGGTTGCAGCTCCTTTGGGGGTCGAACGACCCTTTCACAGGGATTGCCTAAGACCATTGGAAAACACATACTTCTGATGGTCTTAGGAACCAAGACACTGCTACTCTATAGGTCTCCAGGCGGGTCTGCCCATGAGCAGATACACCCACATACAAGTATTTTTTTTTTGCTTTTTTTTTTTGGAGGGCAGTTGGGATTAAGTGACTTGCCCAAGGTCACACGGCTAGGTTTTTGTGTTAAGTGTCTGAGGTCGGATTTGAACTCAGGTACTCCTGACTCCAGGGCCAGTGCTCTATTTACTGCACCACCTAGCCGCCCTCACATACAAGTATTAAAGGGTCACAGCATTAGGAAGGTTGAGAACCACTCTATTAGAGACTGGAGGTTGAGAACTCCAGTGCCTCCTGTGTGTTATCTGTGAAACAAGGAGCAAAGAAGGTCTTCTTTGAGGTCAAGGAGACTTGTATTCATTTTCTACTTCTGACAAGTAGTTTAACTTCTCAAAAGCTCTAGACAACTTTCCCTACGCTGGTGAAATCACAGAACACTACCTTCAGTTATTGCTAATGTTTGATGCCATATGCAATGCCTTGGGAATATATTACAAGTTCTATTCCCTTCCTTTTGTTGTTATTCCAGTTTTTTCAGTCCTGTCTGACTCTTTACGACCCCATTTTGGGAATTTTCTTGGCAAAAATACTAGAGTTATTTGCCATTTCCTTGTCCAGCTCATTTTGCAGATATGGAAACTGAGGCAAACAGTATTAAGTAATTTGCCTAGGGTCACAGCTAAGTGTCTGAGGCTGGATTTGAACTCAGAAAGGTTAGTCTTCCAGACTCCAGGCCCAGCACTCTATCCACAGCACCACCTAGCTGTCCTACCTTTAGGCACTAATAATTTGGTGTAATGAGGACAAGTGAAAATAACCACATAGATAACTTGGAAGAAAAATAGGGTAACTCATTCATTCAACCAAGATTTATCAAGAGCAGAGTTCTATGCTGGGTAGGGATATGATATTTGCTAAGATAAAGTGCCGGCCCAGAATATAATCTAATAGACTGGTAGGGGACATAGGACACAGATTCAGATACTTATAATGCATGATAAGTATTTTAGAACTAGGGAAATGCTCTAAGAGAACCAAGCAGGGAAGTAATTGGGAGCACTGGGGAGATGGAATGCCAGGAGAAATTTCATGGAAGAGATGGAGAACAGATTTGAATTTCGAATTCATAAAGGTTCTGCGTGATCACCTTCAGCGACAGGGAGCTCATTACTTAGTTTCACCTTTAGTCAATTGCAACAAGGACGCCCAAAATACCAAAGCAGATTATTATTATTTTTTAAGTTACCTATTACTGGATAATTTTAATTCACTTCTTGATTTTAAAAAGAGAGAAGGCAAGAAGAATGGCTTCTGAGATTGCTGAAATATGTTACAAATGTGGTGCTTTAAAATTATTCTGAAATCAAAATTCATTGAACAGATGGTGGCTCACACTGTCCTAGCGTGTCTCAGGGTGTAAGTGCTTGTCTCCCAACAATCCTGTAACCAAGCAGTGCGAGTGTTCTTACGTTGTATTAGTAATAGTTGGTCCCAACCACAGTGTTGGCTGAAATTCTCGTAATTCTTTAGTATACCGTGTTCTGGCCCTTACCTTTCACACTTACTTCATCAAAAAATAAAGCAACCTAGAGAGGCTAGGATGTGGAAAAAAACTTACCATTTAAAAAAAAATTAAGATGTGATGTAAAAAAAAACAAAACTTGTTCAGGCTTTTTTTCAGTTGTATCTGACTCTGTGATCCGATTTGGGGTTTTCTTGGTAAAGACACTGAATTGGTCTGCTACTTCCGTTTCTAGCTGATGGGGAACCTGAGACAAACAGGGTTAAGTGATTTGCCCAGCTACTAAGTGTCTGAGACCAGATTTGAGTTCAGGAAGATGAGTCTTCCCGACCCCAAGCCTGGCGCTCTATCCACTGAGCCATCTAGCTGCCCCTTTGAAGAATCTAAGTTCAAGTAAAACAAACATATATAATTAGAGAAAAGCTAAACAACTTATTTTAATTTATTCTAATTAACAAGAACCTCTTGAATCAGCCCACATTTCCATTCTCAAAACAATTTTTCATTGATTTCCATGAAATTTGCTTCTCTCTCTCTCTTTCCCCCTTCTCTTTTTTCTCTCTCCCCCTCTCTTTCTTTCTCCCTTTCTCTCTCTCCCTCTCCCTTCTTCCCTCCCTCCCTCTCCTTCCTACTTAAAAAAAACTTTATCTGTTTAAAACTACTAATCATTACTTTTATTTTCAGAATTGCTTTAAAATTCTACAACAAAACATTGAGTGTCTAGCAATAGTATCTTACAATTATTTAAAGTTTTACAAAGTAATAGCACCTCACAATTATTTATGATCTTACAAAGTGACTTACATACAGCATCTCATTTGATCTTTACAACAACTTTGTGAGGTGGGTGCTATTATCAGCCCTGTTTTCAAGATGATGGAGAAACTGAGGCTCGGAGTCTTTAAGTGGCTTCCCCACATTCCCACATCTGGGGAGAAGTGGAGGCAGCATTTGGAACCAAGTCTTCCTGACTTTGGGGTCAGTACCATATCTACTATACTATGTACTAAATGATAATAAAGGAAAAACATAACTCCTAATAAGCCAAGTGATTTTGACATCACTGTTCCAAAAGGCACACGAGAAGGAAACATGAGGCAAAGCCAATACTAATTTCGTATTATCAGATAATGAAGATATTCTATTCTTCCAGTAGGTGGCAGCAAACCTCTTCCATAGTTAATTTTTCCACCTGTTCAACATGGCAGCAGGCTTGGATGGCTACGTTATGTTTTCACAGGAAAAGGGAAAAAAAAATAGAGACTCTGTAATGATGACCTTTCAGAGAATGGAAACACAAAAATAGACGGCATTGATAGACTGATTTCAAAGGCTGAAGATCGGTTAGAGGATATAAAGCTATCGTTGTACTTACAAATTTTGTTTTTCGTTGCTTTCAGTTCAATAGTTAATTTATTGAGTGCCTGCAAGGGGCCCGGCATTGTACTAGGTGCTGTGTGGCCCCACAGACCGGGTTCTAAGGTGATGTGCCCTTCGGAACCGATGGATACCTGGGGCAAGACAGAGCAGGAAAGCGCGTTACAGCATCTCAACGTGAATTCTTTGGACATGCTGCTAGTCCCTGACTCGCTGTCAGACAGCGTAGCGTCATCGGGCGAATTTGAAATGTTAGAGAGGCGGCCCTTTGTGTCCGAGAGACTCGAGTCCATTAAAAACCGCTGTATAACTTCCCGAAGATGATTCTAGAGTTTGCAAATGTGGTACTCTAAAGTTATTCTGAAATTAAAACTTCACTGAACACATAGTAGGGTGACAGTAGCTCACACCATCCTTACACACCACCGTGTATGAAGTGCTTGTGTCCCGACAGCCCTGTGAAGTAAGCAGTGCTGGTGTTATTACATAATATAATATGATGTAATATGATATAATATGTAATATAACATAATACAATATAGTTAATATAATACAATACAACATAACATAATTAATATAAATTATATTGCATATTATAATAGTGTAGTATAGTATATCATACCATACCATGTGATATCATACTATATCATATCATAATATTATATTGGATTATATTAATTATATTATGCTATGTTATGTTATGTTATATTATGGTATGGCATAGTATGGTATGGTATAATTATGCTCTTTGTTTGTATAAATTTTACTTGTGATTTATTTATATTACTTAAATATTATATTTCAAATGACATCCCTTTTCCTTAGGAATATTATTATTTTAGTGTCGTTTTTCGCTACCAACTGGTCCATACTAACTAGGAACTGGTTCCTTTTGGATGTCTGTGTACACACACCAATCTCAAGACTTCAAGGAAATTTTAAAGAGTTTCACACGTCCTCATATACAAGATGAGGGAGCCCTAGAGGTTAAATTGCTCAGCCCCTACAATGTCCCTGAAAAGTAGCCGGCCAATCTGTGCCTGAACATTCCCATTGGCATGGAGTAAGTACTTAATTTAGCTGATACAAAGTAACAAAAAGAACAAAATACCAACTGAATTATAAAATAAACAGTACACTAGATTTTATTTTTGTTACTGTTCAGTCATTTCCGTTGTGTCCTACTCTTCATGACCCCATTTGGAGTTTTCTTGGCAAAGTCATTAGAGTAGTTTTCCATTTCCTTCTCGAGCTCATTTTATAGATGAGGAACTGAAGTGAATAGAGCTGACTTGCCCAGGGTCACACAGGTAGGAAGTGTCTGAGGCCTCATTTGAACTCAGGAAGATGAGTTATTCCTGACTCCATGCCCAGCACTCTATCCCCTGTGCCACCTAGATGCCTTTTTTTTCTGTCTCGATTTTAAAGATTAAAGGGAAGGTGTTTGGGATAGTTTCTGAGATTGTTAAAATATAATTGACATTTTATACTTCAATGTTATTCCTTATTTTAAAATTATATTTTTTAATGTTTTAACAAATTCAATGATAATAGTTTATATATGTATTACACTGACCTATCTGTATATGTACATGCATACCTATACATACATACCTATGGAAACATAGACACACATATATCTTACAGTTACTATAGATGGACATTGAGCTCAGACTCAAATAGATGAAGAGGAAGACAAGCTCAATTGCCTTGAGAGGGGGGGAACGACACTGCACAATGCTTTTAATAATCTCAAGCATTTTCCTGATTTAAAAAAAATCCCATCTTTGTAACAATGATATTTTTCTTATGATGTTCCATAACCACAAATTAGGGACAGCTATAGTCTCCAAAGAATGCATGTGGAAAGTCTCTCAAAGGGTATTGGTAAAGCCCATGGTGGGTCTGAATAGGCTATGATGCATTACTAGCCAAAAAGTATACAGACAAAGCCATGGGATAAAGGACATCTTATCAAAAACAGAGTGTGACTAGAAAATAAATTGAGTCAATCCTATAGTGAAGGGAAGGGATGATGGATGGACAGCCTTCTTGCTCCATTAATATTAATTCAGTAGAACTAGAGAAAGGCTACTTCACATGGGGTATTTACAGGGAGCTATCCAGTAGCATAACATCCCATAGAATAAGCAAGGATGGATGGATTGCACTCTGAATTATTTAAGTAGGTGCCCTTATTTCTCAGTGAGATAGAGCTATCAAGTTATCAAAGTTCAAGCATAGTGTGTATGTGTGTGCATATATGTATATGAAATTACTATATTTAAAAAATTAAAAGAAATAAAATAATCCCATAGCAGTGGGATTTTCGTGTAGAAAACCTTCTCCTTTTGGGACCTAAACTTTCCAGATCTTTAAATTGATTTTAATTTCATATGAACTTGAGGGTCTTCACCCCCTATTTGCCTTCTTGACCATCCCCCAGAACAGAAATATTCTTCCTTAAAGGGGAACCCAGGACTGCACACAATACTTTAGATAGGACCTTATCAAATATGTTGTATGTGTGGAGTGTCCTTTCATTGTTAATTTCTTAACCCTGGATAATGGTGTCATTCTTGACGTAACATAACTGTTTTTGATGACCCTGTCACAGTGCTGACTCATTATTCTTACAGTTAACTAAAATCTCCAGCACATTTTCAGATAAACAGCTGCCTAGCCACACTTCCTTCATCTTGCACTTGTGAAATTCATTCTTTTAATGAGTTTTATACTTTACCTTTATACAAATTAGATTTCATCTTATTAGATATGAAACAGTATTCTAACCTGCTGCTTTTTAAAAAAAATCTGTGACTTGGTGTCCTTCCCAGTTTCATGTTATCTGCAAATTTGATAAGCATCTCATCTGTCCTTTTATCCAAGTCTTGATTAAAAAAAAATAAAAGGGGCCTCTAGGTAGTGCAGTAAGTAAAGCACCAGCCCTGGAGTCAGGAGTACCTGAGTTCAAATCTGGCCTCAGACACTTAACACAAAAAACTAGCTGTGTGACCTTGGGCAAGTCACTTAACCCCAACTGCCCTGCAAAAAAAACAACACAAACTCTTTGGATCTAATCAATCATGTTTTAATTTTTCACATTATACTATGGTCTAGCACCTATCAATAGATTTCCTATGATGTTCTCCTGGTTTTTCAATCTAGTGAACATGTCAAAAAAAAGTATAGGGTAAATGTGGCATGACCTGTTTTTGTTGAAGTTCTTTCTGTTTTTTTGAGATCATTGGTTCCTTTTCTAGATGTCCACTAACCATTCATGTAATAGGTTCCAGAAATTCACTAGAAATGAGGATCAAGCTCATTGACCTTTAGAGGTAAGACTCTATTACACCTTTCCTTTTTTTTTTTTTAAATTGGGATAATTGCATTTCTCTAATCCTGTAATAACTCTTCTGCTTGCCACAAATATTGAAAGAACATTAATAGTGTCTCAGAAATCACGTTTTTCCAGATCTACTATCTCCTGGATCTTGAAAGCTCTTTCCTGAGATAGAATAACACTTTCAGTCCTTTGTAAAGATTCCCTGACAACCTGTTGAAAACCAGCTGAAATGAAAACCCATGATGAAGGTTAAAGCCCAGGGAGAAGGTGATGAAAGGGAATGGATAACAGAGTACAAAGGGACAGGCTAAAAATATTTAAGATAAATCTCTCTTTTTTCCGTAATTTTGCCTAGAGTTGACTCTGATCTTAACTGAATGAATGAATGCAAAAATGAAAAAGTAGTTATTAATTGCCTACCATCTGTCAAGGTACTGTGACAAATACTTGACATGAATAGAAACAAGCTAAATAGTTCCCGTCTTCAAGGAAGTTATGTTCTGATGGGGGAAGAGAGTATATAAAAGGGAGCTATAGGGATGGCAAGAGGGGTATAGATAGAAGCATGATTTCCAAAAGGCTGGAGAGTGGTATGGTGGTCTAGAAAAAATGAAAGCACCAGAGTCCAGGATACCAATGATAGAGTTCAAATTCCAGTAGGAAGGAGGCTAATGATGATGGTCAGAGTACAGATGGCATGGTTTGGAAATGACATTGAAGTGCCAAGGCAGTGAAAGGTGGTTTTGGAGATGAAGGACTCTGGGGCCTCTGAAAAGACAAGGGCTGAGGGGGTAAATGTATGCTTTATCATTGACTCAATAAGACAGTATATAGTCAATCAGTATTTATTACACATCTACTATATATCTAGGAGGAAAAAAATGTCCCTGCCCTCAAGTAGCTTATATATAAATTGAAATTCCATATATAAATATGTATATATACATATAATATTATGTAATAGATATTTTTATAAATTATATGAGGAAGGAGTAGTTGCAGGAACCGTAAGTGCTTGATCCTTTTGAGGGAATCTCATATCTCTTTGGAGTCTTTCTATGTTTACTTGACTTCTGTTGAAGCTAGACTGCTTGTCTTAGTGAATGTAAGCCCTCCGAATAGAATGCCCTCTATGTTTCAGGAGTCCACAGGGGAAATTTGGGGTGCCCTATGTGTTGCAAAGAGAGGGAGCATAGCCTTTCTAGATGGAGGATAGAGAACTTCAATCCTGGGACAATTTGGGTTCTAGTAGTATCAAAGGCTCAGCATTGGGTTCTAGTAGTACCAAAAGCTCAGTATTCTAGGTAACTCTCTAAGACCATAAATTCCCAAGAAAGTGCCAACTTTGATCAGTAGAGTTTTCCTTGACAGGAGTTCTCCTCATTAATGAAATCACAGGACCAGTCCCTGTCTTTATCTGTATCTTTCTATGTGTTTCAGAAATCTGTCAGAATTTGCTAGGCCCCCAAAAGGATTACTCTATTTGTTACAAAGATCTGGGTGTTCTATGTATTATAAGAACCCAAAGAAATCTAGGACAGATTGGTTGCTTATCTCAAAGTGAAGAAATGAGTTCTAGGCCCACTATCTTTGTAGGAACTCTGTAGGGAAGAGACTTTCCTTCTGAATGAGGAAGCTTGATTTTCTTTTTCCTCTCTTCTATTCTTTATGGTTTATTCTTCTTATCCTTCCTTCCTTCCTTCCTTCCTTCCTTTCTGGAGGGGGTGGGGCAGGGCAGTTGGGGTTAAGTGACTTGCCCAAGGTCATATGGCTAGTAGGTATTAAGTGTCTGAGGCTGCATTTGAACTCAGGTCCTCTTGACTCCAGGGCCAGTGCTCTATTCACTGTGCCACCTAGCTGCCCCTGTGATTTTTTCTTTATGCTTCACAAGCCAGCACCTAAATCCATCAGCAATCTATAAGAATTTTGTTAAATAAGGTATTTTTGTCAAATGGGGCAATCATAAACTTAAGAGTAAAATGCCCAAGCCCACCAGCTATGGTAGGCCTGCACCCTCAAAGAAGAATGCTTATTTCTAAATGGTTTAAGAACTGTGCCACATGAACTTTGCTGAAACTCTTGCAGAAGGTGCTAGGAAAGATGTTGAGGACCACAGGCTCCTGGGACTCTGATCCAGATGGCTGAACAAGCCCTCTCAGGTGTTTGGCCTGCTGATGGGCCTGGATTGGTTCCCCATCCCCCAGGCAAACATACAGGTGTGAGGAATAGGTTCTGGAGATAAGAGGTTTCAAGTGAATGCATAAAAGAGAGCAGGGACTCTCAAAATGATGAAAGTGAAGAGCCAATTTTATTACCCTATGGAGGCTACTTAATTGTTTTCCCCTATTTCTTCATCCCAGGCTGTGGGTGGATATAAATGCCATGCTTATCTCCAGAACCTATTCCTCACACCTGTCTGGGGACGGTAGGACTCCCCAAAATTGGCTCCCCATGGAAAGACACGTAAAAAAGACAATGATTGCATCTTTTCAATCCACTAGAGAATTATTCAGTTTATTCTTATCTATTGACTTACATGTTGTCCCCTCAGTTAGTATCTAAGCTCCTTGAGAGCAGGGACTGTCTTTCTGTTTTTCTCTTCCTTTTGTATCTCCAGCACCTTGTACTGTGATGGCATATCATAAATGCTTAGTCAGTTCTTGTGGATTGTTTGCATACTAGATCTAGAGGGTATCAGAGACAGGTGTTCCCTGAGAAGCCGATGCCCTTCCTTATTTCCTGTAATCACAGAAAAGGGCAGATGTCAAGGTCTGAAGCCCATTGTAAAGATTTGGAGACACCTAGTTCTCGCTTCATGAAGTAAGAGAGTTCCTCCTTGATGGAACAATGCTCATGACCAGGACAATTGACCACTGATGGTCCTGTACTGAATATGCCATTTTTGCAAATGTTGATTTGAAGCGTGCCAATGGCCTGATTGTTATGAGGAAGCTGTCTGCTGGGGGCTCCAGAGCTTGAGAAGTGCAGATCCATAAATTACCCTAGGAGTAGCAGCTATCTTCTTGGGAACCAACACATGAAAATAAACACAAATTGGGCAAGTGGCCCAGAGGCAGTATTACATATATAAAATAAATATAAGATAATTTGGGGTGAGGGAGAGGCATTAGTCACTTGAGAACTAGGAAAAACTTCATATAAGAGGTGGCCCTTGAGCCATATTTTGAAAGAAGCTTAGTACTATAAAAGGCAGAGTTGAAAAGAGAATGAATTGCAAGCATGAGGAACAGACTGTGCAAAGGTACAGAGACAGGCGAGATGAGACGGTGTGTGTAAAGTACAGTGACTAGGCCAGGTTGTCTGGGAGGGAAAATATAGCAATGCTGTAAGGAGTTGCTGGAGCCAGATGACAAAGGACTTTAAATGTCAAACAGAAGTGTGTAGTTTTTCCTTGTAGCAATAGAGATTCGCTGGAGCAATTTATACATTTACAAGAACTGAATTAGCTCTTTTCAGATCCTAAATTCTAACTTCATTTAGGAAATTGCTGAATGCCTTTGAAGAGTAAATGTGGTATTTAAAAACACCTACTTTACTACCAGAAGTAATCTACACACTGGACAGAAGCATTGTACAGTAGAAAGAACAGTGAACTTGGAGTTGGAAGAGCAAGCTCTCTTACAACTGTTTAACTTTGATTAAGTTACCCTCCCTCTCTACATACATGTATGTATGTTTTGTCTACTTACTGAGGGGGTTGATATGGGTAAATAAATAGATGATAGATAAAAGAGATGGAAAGACAGATATCAGTCTACATAGATAAACAGATGATGGATAAGAGAGACAGATAGACATCAGATACATAGAATATTTATTAGCAATACCAGCTCTAAGGTTTTCTGCCAGTTTTAGAATCCTCAGATTCTATGATCAAACTAATTGTATATCCTTGAATAAATCACATGACCTCAATTTAGTTCATCTTGTATGAAAATAAAAGCCTTGCTGAGTGAAAAATTATACCTCATTATCATTGAAGTAATTGTGAATGACAAAATTATCTTCTACCTCAAATCCATTGCATCTATTAATAGAAATGCTAATTTATCTCTATAGGATCAACTCACTACCAAAAAGATTCTAAGTTGGCTGGCAATTGTTCTTTAATAGAAAAAATAAAATGAATCTTAAAAAATTTTAATGGAGAAATTTAAAAACTGAGAAAAAATAAAATACATAATTATTATACTTAGTGATACAAGTATATTTTTAAAAACATAAATATGAACCATTTCAAGGAAAGTGCATCATTAAACATCATATAAAGGAGCAGAACAAAATGATGACATAAAATTAGAGAAATAGAAGTTTGTGCTTATTTTATTAACTTTGTAACCAGAATAGTCAAATCACTGTGGTTGTATATTCCAGGGGAGAAAAATAAAAATGAAAAATGTGACATCTTTTCTACTCCTATTGGATTTAATTCCATAAAGTAATACCTTTTGGAAATGCAACTTAAGGTCAAGATGAACATTGTTGTTCGATCTATACTGAACCATTGTGGAGCTACCCTCCATTCCTGAAATGCATTCTCTGCCATTTAGAATCCCTGCTGTTCATTGGTTTAAGTAATGGGCTGCCTCCTCTTTGAAGACTTTCTGACCCCCAGCCTGTTATGCTCACCTTCTTCTGAAATTATCTAGTATTTACTTTACTCTGTGCATGTTGCATCCCTGGAGGAGAAGTTAGCTGCTCAAACATAAGGGTTTCTTTTTGTTTTCATCTTTGTATCTCCAAAGCCTAGCACAATGAGACAATAGTTTCCATATTGAATTCAGAGTCACAAGATACAAAATCTGAGGGAGTTATTATGCCCAAGGTTTTATGAGGGCTCAGTAATACTTCCGTCCTCTGCCATAATCCCATTTGCTCACTAACATCCCAAGAATTCCTGTCTCAGAGAAATACTATCAATTTAAATTAAAAGTACATTAATCTTCTTAGAGGCCAAGAGGGGAACCTTTAAAACTAACATTAAATTAAAGGGTTATTGTTATACTATGTAGGTGATGGGGAACACCATGTGGACTTCTTTCATTCCTATGGTAAGTTACCCTCCTTTTGATAATGAACACAAAGGACATGGATTTCCCATTAGTGTTTTTCTTGGCAAGCCAGTCCTAAGCTATGACCTCATTACTAGCTACTGCTCTTTTGGTCTTCTCTGATAATTTGTATTCTTAAGAAAGGTTAATAAATTATGCAATGACTAATTGGCCCTGTTAACCAAAGGCCATTACTTTGGGGCTTGCTGGAAGTGATGCTGCTTCTTTATACAAGGGTTGGGTGATTTTATTCATAGGCTGTATTGCCTAGAACTTTGCTTCAAGCTATTTCCAGGCATGAAGAGAAATGGAAATTTTAAGCAATTTTTTTCCCCAGGCAATTCACAGAGTTGAGAATCTCAAGGGTTGGGGAAAAAAAAAAACCCTCAGAGGTCATCTAGTCCAATTGATGCTGCAACAGGAATTTCTATCTCCCCCTTCCAGCCCACCCCAAGTGTTCATTCCACCTTCTTAATAAAGATATGCTTGCAAGGAGAAGGTGCCATTTCCAAAGGCAAGCTATTTTACTTTTGGATAGCTCAAATGGTTAGGAAATCATTTTACTTACATTAATTTAGAAATCTGCCTAGTTCTGACCTTTAGGAAGAAAGAGAAAAAAGACTGATTCTTTTTCAATCATGAGAGCTCTTCAAGTACTTGAAGACAAGTATTTCTCCTCTAAGTATTCTCCAAGATTTCCTTTCTCAAGATTTCCCCTGTTCCTTCAGCTGATCCTCCCACTGAGTTTTGTCTCTAGTCCTCTCATCAATTTCATCTCCATACACTGAGTAGCACCAGGTTATCTACATCCTTCCTAAAATAGGATGATCATATTTGATAAAGCAAAGGGAAAATAATTTTTAAAAATGCAGCAGCATTTCAGAGACAATGATGAAAAGACTTAAGAACTGATCAAAGCAATGACCAACCTTATCTATAGAGGGTGAGTGAAAGAAAACCCTGAAAGAGATGATTTGGAGATTAGTCACTATGTGCACGTGTGGATTCATTTTGCTTTACCATATTTATTTTTACAAGTCTTTTTTTCTTTCTTTAGGTTTTTAATGGTGGGAGGAAGGAGGGAATTGGGGTGATTACAATAGTATGTTGGTAAATGCTGTTGTAACAACTAACTCCCCACCCAAAATGTATAGAAGATACACTTTTGTTTGTGGTATAAAAAAATACCCATTATTCTTAATTTAATTAGAAAAGTAAACACAGAGATGCCTTAGATAAGAAGAGGAATTTATTCCCTTTCTCCCTGGAAGAAAGGGGTGCCCCCATGAGATGATGTCTTACCGATGTTGATGCATGAGGCCAGGCCGGAAGAGAGAGAGCCTAGCCCTGTTCCAAGGTTTAAAAACCTAATTAGGACGTCCCCTTTCCTGGCCAACTGCCCTTTTTCATTGGTGAAAAATTCACCTCCCAACCTCCTCCCCAATGAGACTACAAGGGGGTTGGCCTTCACCAGGCGGGAAGAAATGAACAAAGGAAGATAAAAGTAATTGACAGGAGAAGGGGGAGGGTAGATACTGAGGGGGGGGGTTACATTCCAGACTGAGAAGTTTTCACTAATTTCATGTCCCACACACTTTTAACTTTAATCTGAATTATTAACATTTCCTCAATTGCTTTCTTAAGTCTAGACAATGAGCAAAACAATAAATCAAACTGATGTAAATGCTCCATTCAAAATTTAAGAATTGGTTTTAATAGGTTGGTTCAAGCTAGTTCTAATCGTGGTTAGCAATAGTGATGGGGGGAGAGAGAGAGAGAGAGAGGGAGAGAGAGAGAAAGAGTGTTTCACACATACACAGTGTCACTGTCATATGTTTTAATACACAAAAGAGAACAGAAGAAGTTCAGAAGGAAATGTAAAAAACAGGACAATTTTAAAAGTAACATGTAAAACTTACATGGCGGTGTTTTTTTTTTAAGCAAGTGGTATTAAAGAGAAATTCATGGTTTCATATTAAAAATGTGAGTTCAAAAAACTTACAATAATTCAGATATGATTATCTAGGGCAGAATTTAGCTGGACTATCAAAACTCCCCTTGTTCTGGACACCACATATGAAATGACTACCATGGCACATTTGATTCACTAAGCTTGTAATCCACTAAACCATGAAATTTTGTTTTCTTCTTTTTTTTCTAATGAACTGAGAAACTTAGTCAAGTGTTCCCCTTCCCAAACAGTGGTTTTCAAAAAACGGAACTGTAGGAAGTTACATTTATTGCCAGTAGAATTTATCTTTCTTAACAACTTACTGTGATGCTTCATGGAGGTGACACAGGGCTCTCAAAGGTATGCCAGCAAACCACAAATTCTGGGAAATTATCAGGTATGGATTGAAGAAAAAGCTACTTGTAAGTCAGCTTATAGAGTATCAGTTAAGTGAAGAGAAGCCCACAAACAGCCCCCTATCACTTTGTGCTGAATCCCTTGGCCATGGAACTCTATGAAACCAAGAAAAAGCCAAAATGAACTTCATTCCTTTGTGCCCCCTTCTGCCTATTCACTGATGATGGCAGAGAGGTGAAAAGGAGGTCAGAGGATACTAAATATCACGCAGTCTTCAGATCACTGATAAACATTAGCTAAATAGCAGGCCTGCTTAGAGTGACATTTTCATCTGGTTACCAACTCATGAACATATTACTAGTGAAGCTGATGATTAATGATGCCAAAAGAAAAAAGGAAGTTGAAGCTAAGTGAAAGTATGGCTGAACCTTTCTCCTTCACAAGGAAAATGAAGAAGCTGATCTTATCCCATCCAGTGCAAAAAAGATACAGCATTTCATGGGATGCTTGGACCTCTCATACTGAGGTGTTCACAATAAGCATTTTGAAGAGGATTACCATGAATTTAATTGCTACTTATGCAGTTGCAGAGGATGATGGAGAGAAATTCCATAAAGAATTTTATAAGACCTTTAAAATTAAATCAACATATATACTTCAATACTTAGTGACTTAAGTGCAGAGGTGGGCATGGGGGATGATGGTAAAATCTATATTGGAAAATGTGACGCAGAAGAGAGGCCAAAGGCTCATAGGTTACATAAAAATATGACGTGAATATGTTTTACAGGAGATGCTAGGCATGGCAAATATCCAACAGTATTAAAAGAAATTCTGTTCTAATGGAAAAGATCAATGCCTTTGTGATCAGTGAGGTGGGAAAGGGTTTATAGTCTGGGCCACTCACCACTGACTCTCCCTAAAGTCTCCCTCCTACTCTCTCCTTGTGAATCTGCCCAGAAATTATAATCATATATAAGGGCAAAGACCCAGAATTTTGTCCTCTTGAACAGGGTTCACACCTACCACGTGTTAATGCTTATGCATGGAGCAGAAGGACTAGGGAGCCTCATGCTTGCATGCAAACTGTCTGGCTTGTGATCTTTTGAACTCTTATGTTCCTTCTTGGTGCCCTCCCCACCATCTCCTCTCAGGTGTCATTTCTGAATCAGTGGTCTCTGTACTATCAAACTGTCAACTTTTTAGAACAAAGATCAAAATGTGAAGAAAGAATGAAAATGAGAGGATGTGGCAGGCCATCAAGGCAACTACAACTTGGCCCATTTACATAAGCTCTTAATGCTGAAAAGGCTAAGAAATAAAAAAAAAAAAAGAACAGATAACAAAATAAGCTTCTACTTTAGTTTTCTTTTTTATTGTAAATTTGACACACAGGAACACGCATATTCCCAAATACAAAGAAAAAAGAAAAGGAGATTGTATATGAAACTATGAATCTCGAATATATGCAGCTTTGTATGTGTGTGTGTGTAGAGGATATATTAAACATAACATGGTAGGACCAACACTGTTCTGCCTGTCCATGTTCCCTTCTGCATTTCTTTCTACTCTCTTCTATTTTGAAATGTTTCTTTGATATTCTTTTCTTTCTTTTTTTTCCTGTGCCACCACCCTCTAATCCTTACCTAAACTCTCCCTCCATTGACCATCCAAAAAGAAAAATCCTCTCCCTTATAACAAAGAAGTATAATTAACAAAAAAATTTACACATTGGTCATATTCGAAAATGTATTTCTCATTCTGTATCTATAATCCATCACCACAAAAGCATGAGGTGGGATTTTCATCCCACCATTTACATTTACAGTTACAATTACCATTCCCTAAAGATATTTAAGAGAACAGTGAAGAAACAAAAAAACCCCTAGAAATCGCCTTAGCCGGCAAACCTTAAAATGTTATCACTATTAGAGTGGTTAGAAAGAGTATATACAAGGACAGAAGGCTTAGATTTGAGTTACTTACAATGGGATGATCCTAAAAGATAAAACTGGGTGGGGAGAAGTAAAACGGAACAAAATATGTCACGAAAAAGAGGTGAAAAGAGGATGAAAGAACTTTTATAGCAAAGGGGAGGATAGGGTGGAAGGCAGGTGATTGTTATTAGAACTGGGTTAAAGAAGGAATAGCCCATGCATCTAGTTGAGAAGACTTCTTAACAGAGAAATAGGAGGACATGAGGATAGGATAAGGGAGGGACTCTTAGAAGGATGTGTGGATTATGGAGGCAGTAAAATAAATTGAATACAAGAAAACTGTTGAATTAATAAATAAAATGATGAGCTGGTTTTATGGAAAAAATAAAATAGATAAATCATTGGTTAATACGATTTTTAAAAAGAGAGAAAAACCAAATCACGGGTACCAAAAATACACCACCAATTATGATGAAATTAAAGCAATTATTAGGAGTTATTTTGCTCAATTACATGCCAATAATTATAACAATCTAAGTGAAATGAAAGAATACTTTAAAAAAATAAACTGCCCAAATTAGCAGAAAAGTAAGCAGGATATCTAAATAAACCTATTTTAGACAAAGAAATTAAATAGACCATAAATGGGCTTCCTAAGAATAAAGCATCAGGACCAAATGGATTTACAAGTGAATTCTACCAAACATTTAAAGATCAACTAATTCCAATATTAAATAAATTATTTCAAATAACAGGCAAAGAAGGTATCCTACAAAATTCAGTTTATGAAATAAATATGGTGCTGATACTTGAATCAGGAAGAATGAAAACAGAGAAAATTATAGACCAATTTCACTAATGAATATTGATGCAAAACCCTAAATAAAATACTAGCCAGGAGACTACAGCAACATGTCACAAAGATTATACATTATGACCAAGTGGGATTTATACCAGGAATGCAGGGCTGGTTCAATATAAGAAAAACTATTAAAATAATTGAGTATATCAATAATGAAAGTAACAAAAATCATATGATTATATAAACAGATGCAGAAAAAGCTTTTGACAAATATAACACTCATTCCTGTTAAAAATACTTGAAGGCACAGTAAAAATAGATTTTTCTTTAAAATGATAAGAAGTATCTACCTAAATCCATTGTCAAGCATTATCTAAGCTAGAAGCCTTTCTAATAAGATCAAGAGTAAGCAAGGATGCTCATTATCAATCACCACTATTATGCAATGTTATGTTGCCAATAGCAATAAGAGAAGAAAAAGAAATCAAAGGAATTAGAATGGGCAATGAGGAAATAAAATTATCTCTTTTTTGCAGATAATATGATGACATACTTGAAAAGTCCTTAGGGAATCAACTAAAATTAGTTAAAACAATAATTTTAGCAAAGTAGTGGAATATAAAATAAATCCAAAAATAAAATAAATCCAAACAAATCAGTAGCATTTCTATGTATTACCAACAAAGTCCTTCAAAAAGAGATATTAAAAGATGTTTCATTTAAAAGTAGCCATGGACAATGTAAAATACCCAGGAGTATAACTGACAAGATAAACCCAGGAGCTATACAAACATAATTATAAAACTTTTTTATACAAATAAAGTCAGATTTAAATAACTGGAGAAATATTCATTGTTCATGGGTAAGTTGAACCTATATAATAAAAATGCCAACCCAATTAAACTACCAAAAAAAATTTTTTTTTTGGAGGGGGGAAGGCAGGGCAATTGGGGTTAAGTGACTTGACCTAGCTCACATGGCTAGTGTTAAGTGTCTGAGGCTGGATTTGAACTCAGGTCCTCCTGACTCCAGGGCTAGTGCTCTATTCACTGCACCACCTAGCTGCCACCAAAAATTATTTTGAGATAGAAAAAAAAATAAAAAAATTTTTGAAAGAACAAAAGGTCAAAAATATAAAAGGAATTAATGAAATAAATGTAAAGTAAGGCAGTCTAGTAGTACTAGATTTTAAAATGTACTATGATGCAGTAATTATCAAAACTATTGGTACTGGTTAAGAAATGGTAGATTGGTAGAATAGAGCAGCTATATAATAAACATAGTAGTAAAAGACTATAATCACCCTGTGTTTGATAAATGCAAAGATCTAAGATTTGGGGATAAGAACTCATTATTTGGCAAAAAAAAAAAAATTGCTAGGAAGCCTGGAAAACAGTCTGGCAGAAACGAGGTATAGAACAATATCTTACGCTATTTACCAAGATAAGGTCAAAATGGATACATGACCTAGACATAAAGGGAGATACCAGAAGTAAATTAGAAGAACATGGAGCATATTACGTCTCAGATTTATGGGTAAGAGAAGAATTTATGAATAAACAAGAGATCAAGAGCATTGCTGGATATAAATTGGATAATTTAATTACATTAAATTAACAATAGTTTGTACAAATAAAAACAAAGTAGTCAAGATTATTTGAAGGAAAGTAGAAAATTGGGGGAACATGTTCATAGCCAATTTCTTGGATAAAGACTTCATACCTCAAACATACCTCAAACATGAGTCAAATTTATAAGAATATGAGTCATTCCCCAATTGATAAGCAAAAGATGTGAAAAGGCAAATTTTGGAAAAAGAAATCAAAGCTATATATAGTCATTTGAAAAAATGTTCTAAATCACTGTTGATTAGAGAAATATAAATTAAAACAAGTCTGAGGTACCACTTCATACCTATCATACTAGCTAAACTGATGGAAGGGGAATGGCAAATACTGGAGAGGATGTGGAAAATTTGGGACACTGATACGCTATTAGTAGAATTGTGAAACAACTCAGTCATTTTGGAGAGCAATCTGGAATTATGGCCAAAGAGTTATGAAACTATACCCTTTGACCCAGCAATACTACTATTATGTCTTTTTTCCTCAAGGTGACTAGGAGAAAAGGAAAAGGACATATATATTCTAAAATGCTTAAGGCAATTCTCTTTGTGGTAGCAAAGAATCAGAAATTGAGAGAATGCCCATCAATTGGGGAAAGGCTGAATAAGTTGTGGTACATGATTGTTATGGAGTATTACTGTTCTGTAGGAAATTATGAGAAGGTTGAGTTTAGAAAAACATGGAAAGATTTGCATGAAATAATGCAAAGTAAAATGAATAGAGCCAAGAGAACATTATATTCAGTAACAGCAATAAGAGTTCGAAGTAAGTTCAAAGAGTAACTGGGAATGATTAAGATTTCTGAGTAATATGATCATTCAAGTCAACTACAAAGGATTTATCAAGGAAAATGCTATCTCCAGAAAAAGAACTAATATATGGAAATGGAAGAATGTATTATATGATTTCGTATACATCTGACCCTATTAATATATATGTATGTACATATACATATGTGTGTAAATACACACAAAATTTTGTCCTTCTTTGATGCAGGATTGGGAGGTAGGAAGGGAAACAACTCAGAATTCAAAATGCAACAAAAACATTATAAATAAATAAACAAAAGTGGATAAATAAATTAAGAATCACTGAGCTGAATACTCTTTTGCTGTAACAAAGAACAAACAATACGAATTCAGAGAAATAGGAGAAAACTTGCATAAACTGATACAGAATGAATTTTTTTTAAAGAGAATAATATATTCAATAAAGAAAATCATGTAAATGAAAACCACATTAAAATGCACCCACATGCATATTAATTAAAATTACTGATCTTAGTCTCAGAAAACAGATGATGAAACTTAATTCCCTACTCTGATTAGGGAGAAGGGGTAATGTGAATAAAATAGATTGTATAGCACCCTCAGTTGGTTTTATGTAACTGTTGTTCTTTGATACATGGAAGGATTCAATGGGGTGTATATATTGAGAAATGATTGTTATGCCAAAAAAAGCATCCAAAATTGTTTTGAATATGATGAGCAGCAATTCTCCAGTTCAACTTAGGATGGAAAAAAATGATTGGAAATTTTATATAATAGGAGAGATATAGGTTCAGTAAAAGGCAGGAAATGATCATGATTATCAAAGACAGGCCTCTTTCAAAAGCACACAAAGATGGGACATAATATGTACCTTTAGAAGAAGAGCCGAAGGCACTGGTGACATTCTTCTAGGCCTTTTAATATTCCCTGGGCATCAGTTCAGGACTCAAGTCTGTCCATCTGTTTTCCCTCACTCTTGACATGTGACCAGACCACATCCTTTTCTGATCATACATTTCCTGGATTCCTGGATGTTTGCATATATGAAAAAAATAATTTTATGTGAAATCTTGATTTAAGATACAGGGCTGGTTAGGATAATCATTTGAGGTTCCTTTCTGGTTTTGAAGTGGAGATAAAACACTGTTTAAAAGTTGAATAATGTGATCACATTTTAAAGTAAAACTGAGCATAAATATGTAATTAGAGGGACTAGAAACTAAATACTTATAAGTATGTATGTATTCATACTTTACATAGCAGAATTTCATTATTCCTTCTCTAATTCCATCACATTAAATGTCATTAATTTTGTACTTCATAACAATGAGAAAATTATAATTATGACAAGCTTAACTTTGAAATGTTGACAGTAACAGAGCAAGCATAATATAAATATATTATGTTTTTAAAGTCATGCCTTATTACTAAAAATGGTGACTGAAGAGAAATGACTAAGTACCAACTGTAGGCAGGTCACTTAAATATTCACAGCCTTGGTTACCTCATTGGACAAAGAGGGAATAAGCAGGGGGGCAGAGCCAAGATGGCGGCGTAGAAGCAACAGCGTCCCACAGCTCCCATGAAGCCACCCTAAACACCCATAAAAATATGACCCTGGACAAATTCTAGGACTCTCAAACTCAAAAAATACAGAAAACACATCTCTCGAAGAAGGCAGCTTGGCAGCAGGGGATCATCCCAGCAGGACGCAAGGCGGGCCCAGCTTGAAACTGAAACCGTGGCCAAGTTCCAGGCGGTAGGAAGGAGCCAAGCCTAGTGGTAGTCAGTCTACAAGAGAGAAGATCTACACCCTCCAGCACCTCCATACCTACCAAGGTGTGAAAAATAGGGATTAAAGAAAGGTGTGAAAAATAGAAATTAGAGAAAGGCAGTTGGCTGGAGGGGCTCATCCCAGGCCAGGAGCTGAGACCAGCCCAGCCTGAAACCACCGTGTGACCAGGCTCCAGGGCAGCCTGGAGGAGCCAAGCCTCCCAAGCCAAAGAATGAGTCTACTTCAGAGAAGATCTAAGGCACCTGGAGCTATCTGCATATGCCAGGATTAAAGGTCAGTGAAAGTGAGTGAAGCTTTCAAGCTAAATTTGGAGGAGGAAAAGCAGTTCAGCCAATCTACCCCCTGGGGCAAGGAAGCAGTGGGAGAAGGGCAGAATCTGCTATAACCGGGGGATGCCCCCACTGGGCTGCATCAGAGCCCCTGACCTGCAGACTCCACAGGGGTACTGAATAGATTTATCAGGGCCAAATGCTCTTGCATTGAGAGGCCTGGATCCGGATCGTGGTCATGGGTGGTGGTCCTGGGGTGCACTTTCAGCAAGCCAAAGCCGGGGGAACTTGCAACACCCCCCTAATAGCTCCAGCAGCTGGGAAAACCCCAGTGATTTGGAACAGAGATTTCCCCCCTGGAAGCAGAGTTTCACAGAGCTAAAAAAACCAACCAATTAACTGACTGGCCAACATGAGGAAAAGGAAGCAAAATAAGAACAGCAATAAAACTCTAAAATCCTTTTTTGGGGACAAAAACAATCAAAGCATGGAACGGGAAGAAGACGACCCAATCAGAAGTCCCACACCAAATGCTTCCAAGACACTTGAAGAATGACTAGAAGCTATATATCAACTGAAAAAGGACTTTGAAAACCAAATAAGAGAACTGGAGGAAAAATTGGGAAGAGAAATGAGAACAATGCAAGAAAATCATGAAAAGAGAGTCAACAACCTGACT
>CM053597.1:106182032-106203549 GCA_028646575.1 Pseudocheirus occidentalis | reverse complement strand
GGTGGCATACAATCATGTATAGGATCTGCAAACTCCTTCACATTGTACAATAGTCTGGTTGTATAGGTGTTATAGCCAATGGAGTGAACAGTGAGAAAAGAGAAACAAAAGCCAAACATAGAAAAGAATGATAGCATGCATTGCTTCAGTCTCCTTTTAAACTCTGATCTTTCTGGATCATTCTCTGAATGTAGACATCTCCTTCCATCCTGAGACTTGTAGAGTTGTCTTTTAACTGTGCGATGTTGAGAAGTGTCCAGTTGTTCAAAATTGGTCGTCACACATATGATCATTATGACAATCCTAATATAGGCTCTTATCATCAAAATTTTTGTAATATTCATATATCTTGTAGGTATTCTTGACCCCACTCTTTCCTTTCAAAAAGATCCTTCATAATTCTTCCAGATTGGACCATGATGTGACTCCTCTGCCCAAGAAAATCTTCACTGAGACTGCTATTACCCAATGACCTAAGAAATGACATTTAAAGGTCTACATAATTTGCTACCACTATGCTGTTCCCTTTTCATATAAAATATTCCTCTGTTGTACTCTACACTTCAGCCAAACTAGGTTACTTTTTGCCCAAACATAAGGCATCCCCACATCTTTGTGCCTTTGTTTGCACTATTCCTGATGCCTAGAATGCCGTCTCTCCCTCTCCTTACCTTTTAATTTGCTACCTATCTTTTAAAGTAAAACTCAAATGCCATTAGCCACAGGAAGCCTTCCCCCATATCAGTAACAACCTTTAAATCACTTTAAGAAGAATTTATTAAGTGCCTTTGAAGTACCAGCATTGTTGTAGGTATTAAGGATATAATAGAAAGACAAAAATGACAATATTTTCTGAGTTCAAGGAGCTAACATCTTGGTTTCTTTTCTGTGCTCATTTGGCACTTCATTTTGTTACTCTCTTGTTGTGGCTAGCACAATCTGGGCCTAGCTACCAGCTGAGTGAAATAAAGGGACAGAGAGAGAGAGAGAGAGAGAGAGAGCTTCTAGCTGAATAAGAAAGAGGGAGAGAGAGACGGGGATGTATTCCATAGTCTGTTTATTACAGAACTATTTCATACAGGGCCGAAGATACATGGAAGATACAAGGGTTTATATACCCTTAGCAGAATGCAAGGAACCACCCTTGGTCTCAGCCCAAAGCCAATCACTTGTTAAGCTCTTTATCCTAGGACCATGTCCAGAGGCACAAACAGAGTGTTACAATCAAGACTTGCAAATTAACTCAGTACTTTCTTTAGATATTCATGAAACCAATGAGAGCATCCACCCAACAAGATTATATTCTCCTTGCATATCAGCCTAATGACCTTTGTGGAACTGGGGAGCTAATGTGGCCAAGGCCCCTGAAAGTCTTGGCCTACAACACTCTCTAATACTCTTATAATGCAATACTTCAAAAGCCTGTGATTTTGTTCCTGTTGGATTTTCTTTTTAGCAACTCATTTGATTCAATTCAAAAAATATTTTTAAAATGCCTAATATGTGTCAGGTCCTGTGCTAATTGTTGGGGGATACAAAAAGAAGTAAAAGACAGTCCCTGCCCTTAAGGAGTATATAGTTTAATGGGAGAGACAACATGTGAACATATATATAACAGCTACATAGAGGGTAAATAGGAAATAATTTAAAAGAAGGAAAGCACTGGAATAAAGAGAGGTTAGGAAAGGCTTCCTGTAGAAGAGAGGATTTTAGGTGGGACTTAAAGGAAGCCAGAGAGATCAGAAGTTGGAGTAGAGAGAGCATTCCAGGCATGGGGGGCATAACCAGAAAGAATGACTGGAGCTTGATATTAGGTCTCAAAGATTCATTAATATGTGGCCAACCTGATGATAGCCTCTCCAAAGTCAGCCATACTGATCCTTAGACAACTTCTCACCTTTCCCAGGTTAGTAGGACCTGTCAAACTTTAAGACCTTGTGACTTAGCATTTTTTGTCTGTATATATAGATCAATGTGCTGGTCACTGAGATATAAGGTTTAATTAAGATACATCCTCTCCACTTAGAATCCATAGTCTAGTCACACATATCACACAATTCACATAAATAACTACAAGGAAGAATAAGATTTTATTCTGTAATATTGTATACTATAGAGCTCTGTGCTGGCATCTTTACTAGATTATTAACTTCTTGAAGGCAGGGCCATGTTTTATAAAAATATGTTATCTCCTTCAGTGCCTATCATACAGTAGAAGCTTAATAAATATTTGTCATACTGAATTTACATGATTGTTCCAGGAAAAGGTGGAAAATACTTATAATTGTGGATAATTGTGGCTTTATACCTTCTCAGTTCTCATGGCTTCAGGATTATATTTGGTCAAATAACCGGCAAAGATTAAAAGAGATGTGTGAACATAGCACTCAACACATATTTTTGGAACATCCACATTGTTCAAGTCATTTCAATTGCCAAATGGGAAAAAAAAAATCGACAGAAGAAAACAACTCCTTATAAAGCAGAATTGGACAAATGGAAAAGGAGTAACAAAAGCTAACTAAAGAAAATAATTCCTTAAAAATTGGAATTGGGCAAGTGGAAGCTAATGACTCTATGAGACATCAAGAATCAGTAAAACAAAATCCAAAGAATGAAAAATAGAAGAAAATATAAAATATTCTTTGGAAAAACATCTGAGCTGGAAAATAGATCCAGGAGAGATAATTTAAGACGTATTAGACTATCTGAAAGCCACAATCAGAAAAAGAACTTGGACAGCATCTTTCAAGAAATTATCAAGGAAAATTTTCCTGATATTCTAGAACCAGAGGGTAAAATAGTCCATTGAAAGAATCCACTGATAATTTCTTGAAAGATGTCCCAAAATGAAATCTCCAAGAGATGTTGTAGCCAAATTCCAGAATTATCAGGTTAAGGAGTAAATACTGCAAGCAACCAGAGAGAAACAATTCAAATATCAAGAACCAACAGTCAGGATTATGCAGGACACAGCTTCTACATTCAAGGATTGCAGGACCTGGCATATGATATTTTGGAAGGCAAAGGAGGTTGGAAAACAACCCAGAATCAACTATCCAGCAAAACTGAGCATAATCTTTCAGGGGAAAAGATGGATATTCAATGAAATAGGGGACTTTCAAACTTTCCTGATGAAAAGATCAGAGCTAAACAGAAAATTTGATCTTCAAATATAGGACTCAGGAGAAGCATAATAAGGTAACTGAGAAAGAAAACAAGATGCTACTCAATAAGATTTAAACTTTTCCCTACATAGGGGAGGCTAGTTGGCACAGTGAATAGAGCACCAGCTGCAGAGTCAGGAAGACCTGAATTCAAATCTGACCGCAGACACTTAACACTTACTAGCTGTGTGACCTTGGGCAAGTCACTTAACCCCAATTGCCCTTCCTCCCCCCTCCAAAAAGCAAAATAAATATAATAAAATAAACTTTTCCCTACACAGGAAAATGACACTTGTAACTCTTGAGAACTGTATTTCTATTAGACTAGGTGGAAGGAGTATACATAGACAAAGGATATGAGTATAACTCTCACCTGTGGCTCCAAGAAACTCCAGCATGCATAGCAGCCACACCCTGTACACCATCTCAGCAGACAGGCCAAGACAAGTTGAGAGTAACCAACAGGTCTCAAACCCATCAATGAGTTGGGGAGGGGGTGTCTACCCCAACATCTGAAGACTTCCTCTGGTAGAACAGACAGATGAGAACAATTTGTTCCAACAGCCATGAAAGCAGCAGAAACAGGTGCTGTGGAGCTCTAAGAGCTTTGTCAGACAGCAAAGAATCCAGGGTTATCCACTACCTCCTGGGCCACTGCCAGTTATCTTGATTTTTGTCCTGCCACTGGACTTCTATGACTCAGGAAGAGAGAGTGAGGCCAACAACTTTGTGATTCTGCCTCACTTAAATCATCACCATGTGATGTTATTGGTCTTCTTTGAAAATGGGCAAACAGCAAACAAACAATATATATATATATATATAATATACAAACACACAAATACATATATATATATATACAAATACACACATGTGAAAGATGACTCACAGTGAAGTTTCCTTACTTTTTTTTTAACTCCCTGTTACATTCCAATCTCTTCTCTGTACTTTGTAAGCCAGTTCAGTCTCTCAAGTAACTCATGATTTCTCCAAAATGAGGTAATTTGAAAGAAAGCCATACTAGACCACTTCTGGTTGGGCACTTCCAAATTTGGTGAAAGGAAATGCATAATGACGGACTGAAACTACTTTATGCCAATTAGTTGACACTAGTGAAAGATTGTGAGTTTGCCTCATCAGCCAATGGTGATTAGGACAGGTGTTAGAGTTAGGATCAGGATGAGAGAAACCTATGAGGTTCCACATTTTGCACTCCCTGGTAGAAGCCATTTGAGCAACAGAGGCACTGAGTGCCCTTTCTCATGAGAAAGAATAAAGAACTTTTCTGATCTCAGGCTCCAAACTTTTTCATCTTACACACATATATAAAGAAATCACAGATTCAGACCTAAATGTACAGATGAATAAATACATGAATGACCTCGATTTTGTTTGTATTCATTTGGAAATACTGGCAGGACTCTGAGTACAAGTAAGACACTGAAATAAGAATCTGAAGTTATCTACTTACACATAGATTGGCAAGTAAAAGAATGTTAAGAAAGAGGAGAAAATGGAAAATAATATTTTACAAGATTTGGAAGAGGATGAGACCACAATATTTATTCAGGCTCTTATTACCTTTCTCACCTGGACTATTGCAACAGCCTTCTAACTGGTGTCTCTTTCTTTAGACTTTCCCCTTCTAATACATCTTCCACTGGATTTTTCTAAAGTATAGGTCTGTTTCTGTCTGTCCATCTCTCTGTCTCTGTCTCCTTCTCTCTCTCTCTCTTTCTCTTTCTCTCTCTCTCTCTCTCTCTCTCTCACTCACACCCACACCCACACACACACCCACACACCCACACAAACACCCACACACCCTTCCCCCTACCCCAACAATGATCTCTAGTGGCTCCCTAATGAATGCCATCAGGATCAAATATAAACTCCTTTAACATTTACAGCTCTTCATAATTTTGCCCTTTCCCACTTTTTCATAAGCTCTGGCAACACTGGCCCATTTACAGTTTCTCAAACACAACAATCTATCTTCCATCTCCATTCTTTTCTACTAGGTGTCCCTTAGGCCTAGATTGTTCAACCCCTTCATTCCCATTTCTTATATTTCTCAGATTACTTTAAGATTCATCTCAAATCCCACCTAGTCCAGGAGGCATTTCCCAGTCCCTTCCCCCTTCCTCTCACCACCAGCTACTAGATGTTTAACTTTCTCAAAGTGCCTTCTAGCTACAGTGTGGACATTTTGTAGCTACCAAGTTGTTTACACTGTCACCACCTGGCATTACAATATAAGCCAATATAAGCTCCCTAAGCACAGGGGATGTTTTGGGCCTTTTTAAAATTATCTTTGTACTGCTTAGCACAATGCCTGGAATACCCACCTCCCCACCCCCCACGTGTATATATGTGTGTGTATATACATATATATGTAGATAGTTATAGACATATAGATATATATGCATGTATGCATATGGACTTTCACTCCTTACTCTGAAAGAACAACCTGGAGGCCATTTTCATGGAAAATGCCAAATAACTGACATGTATGGAATAAGTGTTAATTGTGCCAAGCTTGCTTTCATCCCTAAAACTATCTGAGGTTCCCCTACTTTTTCCTGATGATAAGCTCACAAAGTATACTTATGGGCTTAGACTGCTCCATAATACCTGTCATCATAGACTGTCCATATCCCCCTTATTAGCTAACCTTTAATAACTCTGAAAAACATTCTAATTTCAAACTCTCATTCCCCTCAACCAATTACTATTTTCAAAGATCCTGAAGTGTAGGTCTGAAAGCAGATGTAGTATATGACTTGCTCCACAAAAATTGACATCCTGGAACTCTCCGAAAGTAGGGAACATCTCTGTACTCATCATGCTATAGATGGGACTTTTCCTACATAGTAATAAGATGCTACAGGCCTCCAAATCTATGCCCATACTGGCGTGATGGTTTGCATCTTATTACTATCTCCAGATATCCATAAACAATATACTTTAATTAATCTCCTTGGAACACTTAAATCTTTTTCTTGGGTGTCTTTTTCCTCTCCCAAGTGCAGATGTTTTAGGTTATCCCTATAATCACACATTTGGAGAGGCATCTGCTGGTAACACCACTATACTTCTCAAATATTTGCATAATTAAGGGTAGGGTGAGGGGAGAAAGAAATCTATTCACATGTATTGGATTCCAGGATACTTGTCCGTTTTTCTTTCCCAGTACCTAGAATTCCTTTCTCTTTTAGTTTTTTGCTTGGAGGAAGGCAGGGCAATTGGGGTTAAGTGACTTGCCCAAGGTCACACGGCTGATAAGTGTTAGGTGTCTGAGGCCAAATTTGAACTCAGGTCCTCCTGACTCCAGGGATGGTGCTCTATTGCTCTATTCACATAGCCATCTAGCGGCCCCTTCCCTTCTCTTTTAATTACAGTGAGTTAATGGTTCCTTTTTTAGTGATCACCAGAACTTTGCTTTTGATTGTTTTGCTCTGGTTGACTTTGCCTCTGGTTTTTTACATCCCTGAAACAAGACACAGCTTCTGTAGAATTGGTTAACATAATAGCCACACATTAACCTGGGAAAATACAATGTGAGTATTTTCACATTAAAACATCAGGGACTTGGGACAAACATTACTTTCGAAGGCAGGGATACTTTCTCTACTGAGAAATTCATTTTGGGTTACTCTCCCGGGGAGTCCTTGTAACGAATCTTTTGTTTTATGAAATGAAAGCTTAACTTAAGTCTGTTTTGCTTCACGAGTTATAGCAAGAGCAGATTTGCACAAGGGTATAGTACTCTCCCTTCCCAGGCCGGGTGTTTCGGGAACAGCATCTTTCAGGAGGCTTCTTTCCTGGGGACAATAAATCTCCTTCGCATCACTTTTGTGTTCTTTGTTTCCCAAGAAAGCATCTCTTACTAAACTAATGACCTGGAAACCTCACAAGTCCTTGCAAAAATTAGAGTCCTAAGGTCACCAACAGAGTAATCTGTCAAAGGGACCCTCCCCTCCTTCTGCAAGCCTCTGGGGTTGCATTTCAACTCCCAGGAGACAGGCTAAACCGGGGATCTGAAACAGCCCGCAGGGGCCTCCCAGGTAGCCCCAAGTCATCTGCCAGAAAAGAGGCAGGCACAAAACTGACCCGCCCCACACCTTCCCAGCCACCGCTGGCTTCAGCCTAGGAAGGTATTTGAAGAGCAACGTGATTGGCGCGCCCTCGCAACCCGTTGGGCTGCCATTGGCTGTCCCGCGCCTTTGTTTCCTTTTTTCCACTCCGCAGTCTGAACCCCTTCAGGGCAGCGGAAGTTTCACTGCTTGCAGGGCAAGCTCTTCTCTGAGTCCGGGCTCGCGAGGGAGTTGCAGCCCACACCGGGCAGATCTTCTGGGCGCCTCCCAGTAGCAAGCCAGCCAAGCCAAGCCAGCCTGGGTCGCCGCTAAGGTCCCATCCCTTTATTCCCTAGGCGGAAGGGAGGAAGAACTGGGCGAGAAAATCATGGATCTGGAGAACAAAATGAAAAAGGTAAGGGAGGTAGGAAATGCATTCACCTGAGCCGGGCAGAGCCCCTGCAGCATCTCACCTCTGGATTTCCCCCAGTCCCAGGCTTTTGACCAATCCCTTGCTCAGGGATAAAATCGCAGAGAAAATGCTTCCTGGAAGCTTGAAACCTAACAGGACCCTGGTATTCTATTCTGTCCGATCCGGCTTCAGGTGCCCCTCTGCTGGGGACGGAGGGAGTGGCTGACCTCTTCCTAACTTCCTTGAAACAAAAGGCGAGACTGGGAGGGAGAGAGAGAGAAAGAGAAAGGGAGGAAAGAAAGAAACTTCTTGATTCTGCCTAATCACATTCCGGTTGCTTGTAAGTTGACATCAGCTCCTAAGCCTTACTGGGGGAGCTAACTGGAAAGGGGGTTTAAGAGGAGACGCCCCAAGACCGGGTCACATTCTTTTCCTGTCTCAGGAAATCTGTCGTGAGCTTTCGTGGTTTTCAGGGCACGGGTCTGACTCTGAGAGGAAAAAGACTCAGTTTTTGATTCTTGTGCAGCCGCACGCAGGATTTCGGGACCAGGGCACTGGTTTTTCATGAAATCTGCTTCTTCCCTCTCTCCTGGCCAATTTTTGGAAACGTGTGTCGATGGCTAGGCACCCGCTGTTTAATTCTGAGTTTGATATCCCTGTGTTATCTCCAAAAGAAACCATGCTTCCTCTTCTGCTCCCCCTCCACTTGATGACAGGGTGACACAAACAGAGATTGTGTTGAGAGTCGCTAAGGGCTAGCAACTTTTTTCCCCCTTTGGGTGAGGGAAGCTGTCAGTGATAGACTTGGGTATAATCTTTTCAGACACTCCTGCCAGTGCCAGTCACCTGAGAGGAAGAAGGGGTGGGGGCCAGCTGGTGAGTCACAGAAAGTGGCAGTTCCAGGTTGGAC
Organism: Pseudocheirus occidentalis; assembly: GCA_028646575.1. Classification (NCBI taxonomy): domain Eukaryota; kingdom Metazoa; phylum Chordata; class Mammalia; order Diprotodontia; family Pseudocheiridae; genus Pseudocheirus; species Pseudocheirus occidentalis. The sequence goes on along the minus strand of CM053597.1, from coordinate 106,194,987 downwards.
TAGGTGGAAGATACCATCTTTGGGAATCTTAACAGTCTTTGTGAATTATAAATGTAAAGATAGTTCCAAGTAGGGAGATTTCTGGGCAGAGGTGAAAATGGACATTTTAGAGACCTTAATATTTTACCCAGCCATAGCAAGCAACAAGGCTATCTTTATTTTTAAAAATTAAATTTCTTTTGCAGTCAGGATTCCAGAAGTTATTTTTTTAAGTTTAAGGAAACCTAAGAAAAGAAAAACAAAACTGTGCATAAACTTGAACATTCTATGACTAAGTCACCACATAAATGGGAACATGAGAAACAGGAAGGCAGATAAAAGACTTAGGGGTGTCTTAAATATGCTGATATCTTTCTAGTATGACTTCTTTTGCTTTAAAGTCATATTGATCTCTGCTTTACCTTTCTTATTGACAAATTTTTTGTGCGTGCTGGAAAGTTTTGCATGTCATTGAAAATAATTTTCTCATGACAAGAATAGCCTCAGAATTTGTTTTTTTTAAAGACAAAAGCTCGATTTAAACAAAGATTACCATTTGTTTTTAAAGTTTTGAGTTCCAAATTCCATCCCTCCCTCCCCTCACCTTTTTTCCCCTCCCTTACTGTTTCCCCTCCCAGAGACTATAAACAATCAGATAAAGGTTATACATGTGTAATTATGTAAAATGTTTCCATATTAGTCATTTTGTTCAAGAAGACTCAAATAAAAGAAAAAAAATGAAAGTAAAAAATATACTTCAGCCTGTGTTCAGTTACTATCATTAGTTCTTTCTCTAGAGTGGAACAGTATATTTCATCCTTAGTCCTTGAGGATTGTCTTGGATCATTATGTTGCTGATTATACCCAAGTCATTCACAGTTCTCAATCAAACAATACGGTTGTGACTGTGTATAGTATTCTCCTGGTTCTCACTTCATTCATTATGCATCAGTTCATGATATTCTTTTCAGGTTTTTCTGAAATCAAACTGCTCCTCATTTCTCATAGCACAGTCGTATTCCATTAAAATCATTCTGTTCTCGTATTCTGTGCTCTCTTAATTTGCTTATAGTATCACACTTTATGTGTCATTCATGTACCCATTTTGACCTTATCTTGGAATATGGTATGAGATGTTGGTCTCGTTTCTGCCATACCATTTTCCAATTTTCCCAGCAGTTTTTTGTTGAATAACGAGTTTTTGTTCCAAAAGCTTGGCTCTTTGGGCTTATTATATATTAGATTACTATGGTTATTTAGTATAATGTAATTTGTACTTAAATCTCTTCCCCTGATCTACCACTGTATTTCTTAGCTAGTGTCAGATTGTTTTGATTATTCTCATTTTTTAATAAGTTTCAAAATCTGATATGGCTAGACCACCTTCTTTTCCATTTTTTTATTGCTTCCCTTGATATCCTTGAGCTCTTGTTCTTCCAGATGAATTTTGTTATTTTTTTCTAGTTCTATAAAATACTTTTTTGATAGTTTGATTGGTGATTGTCTAAGCTTAGAGAATACCTGATACTGTCCAAAGCAATACGGTAATCATGTGATTTTGTCAGTGGGTGAGATCATCCAGAGGGTGAGCACAAAGGCTTGTTGTTATCCTAAGCTCAGGGCACAGCTTTCTTGCTTGGCCTTAGCTCTGGAAAACAGGGTATCCTAATGGTATCTTGACAGATGCTTTTGATACTTCCTCCCTGATCTGTGAGCTCTGGAATTTGGCTGTGATGTTCCTGAGAGCTTTCGTTTTGGGATCTCTTTTAGGTGTCAATTGGTGGATTCCTTCAATTTATATTTTGCTCTCTGGTTTTTATAAATAAGAGCAGTTTTCTTTGATAATTTCTTGAAAGATGTTGTCTAGGCTCTCTCTTTTTCTAAATATTGCTTTCAGGTAGTCCAATAATTCATATATTATCTCTTTTGGATCTATTTGTTCTGTTTGGTCAGTTTTCCCATTGAGAATTTTCACATTTTCTTCTACTTTTTTTACTTTTTTGATTTTGTTTTACTGTATCTCGATGTCTTATAGAGTGATTAATTGACTTGTTCAGTTCTAATTTTTAAGGAATTATTTTTTTCATTAAACTTTTGTGCTCCCTTGTCCATTTGACCAATTCTGTTTTTAAGGAGTTACTTTCCTAGGTAAATTTTTGTATATCTTTCCCATGCTCTTTTTTCATGATTCTCTTGTATTATTCTTGTTTATTTTTCCAATTTTTCTCCTACTTCTATAATTTGATTTTAAAAAATCATTTGTAAGCTCTTACAGGAATTCTTTTTTTGGCCTGAGACCAGATTGCATTTTTCTTTGAGGTTTCACTTGTAGCCATTTTGACACTATTGTCTTCTTCTTAGTTTATGACTTGATCTTCCCTATCACCACAGTAACTTTCTATAGACAAGGTCTTTTTTTGTAAAATTTTGCTCATTTTTCAACTTTTTTTGTGACTTAGTGCAGACAAGCACTATCACAAGCTTTTTATGCTGGGGCTCTGTATCTTTCAGCTGGCTTTTACTGGGCTTCAGGGCTTAGATGTTTGCTTTATCTGGAAGGTAGACTTCCCTTCTGGCTTGTACTGGGGGATGGGGCTTCCCCCTCTTGGCCTCCCCTGAGTGTGGGGTTTAGTTGCTGGCCTGGGGTGAGGGTCTTGCTGCTGGAATGTTATGGTAAGAGTCTTTTTGGTGATTAGCTGGGGAGGAGTAATTTTGTTGTTGATCTGCCCAAGGGATAGGTCCCAGCTGCTGAGTTGCTAGGGAAACAAGGTTCCTCTTTCTCTGCTGGTAGGCCCCAGGGTGGGGTCTTGTTATTGGCCAGCCCCAAGGTGAGGCTTCACTACTGGTCAGCCCTGGGGTCAAGGCTTCACTGGTGGCTTGTTGTGCTGGGGGTGGGTTCACTTGGGTGGGGCCTTGCTGTGCTGCATGGACTGATTACTTGCCTAGGGATCTGCTGGCTTGGGGGTGGGGGGAACTTCACTGATGGATTGCCCCAGGGTAGGAGCCTTGCTGCAGGCCCCCTGCTGTAAGGCTGGCTTCTGCTTTTATTTTTTTCATCCTTGTTCCCTTCCCATCCAATGAGACAGCCCTTTCCTGCCATGCCTGTAAGCTGGTTCTCTCTTCCTAGATCATTTTTGAGATGGTTTCTGGTTGTTTCAAGGGGTCTTTGCCAGGGCATCAAAGGGCTCTTCTTCACTCTGCCATCTTGGCACCAGAAAGTCAAAAAGCTTATTTTTTGAAATTTACTATATGTTTTTCTGTGCTCTTATTGTTGGCCAGATATAGTGATTGAAACTGTTAGTATTTTTTTTTATAAATACAAACATCTAAAACATATTTTGAAAACATTTTAGAGAAGATCCAGTCATTTGGAGGGCATATATCCAGTGTGTTAGTAAATAACTGAACCAGCCATGAAGACATTGACCTATTATTTATAAACAGCTGGATAGCATTGCAGTTTCTTGAACAAAATATTCCCAATATGGACCCTGACACATAGTGTCATGGTGTGGTCCATTTTTTTCCTCTCCAGCCCCGAACACTCAGAACTTAACTTTTTTATACTCTGAATTCTTTATTTGAAAACCATACAATTTCAGGAACAGTTATTGAAATAGCCGAAGGTTGAAATCTGTTGCCAAACTAAGTCTGTCTGATAGATTCAGAAATCTTTACCAATAGGTTTTTCAAGGTACTCACTTATATCTTTTCCATAACTAATCTCCCCTCCACTTTCTTAGTTTTCTAGACTTCCAATGGGGAGAAGAGCCAAACCTAGAGGGTCCTGCATTCCCACTTGGAAACATAAAGCCTACACTTCTCCAAAAAGTTTGTAAGGAAGTGGAAAGTAACTCACAGGTTGATGACTCCTGGCTTAGGTGAAGGGGCTTAGTAAATTGAACTTTAAACTCAAAAAATGAACCTACGTTGGGGTTGGGGGGGGGGAGGGAGAGCGGGGAGTTTGCTTTCCATAGTACCTCTGGTCAAACTTATATGACCATCAGTTAGTGCCCTCTGTTCACCCTGTTTTTTGTAGCCCATCAATTTTGCATTCTTCTTACTTCTTGACTTAAATGCATGAGAAACAAAGCAATTGTATTGTCTTGAGGAAAACCAGCATTCAGGTTGGCGCAGATTATTAGAACATTGCCACCACATCTTTATAAACTAAACTTGATGTTCCATTTTAAGACACTTTTGGCTTTTTTTAGACCAAAATGAGAAGACCAGCATCAGTGATTCCATAAGGAATCTTGATCAAACAGTGGAAGAATCTACCTTATTTTTTCTATGAACTTTTTTGTTCAAATGAAAAGTATTTAGCCAAGTCCTTCATTTTGTACACTACTATAACCATATTTTAATATTCACTCTCACAAAGTTAGAAACTGAGCATTAAAATGGTTCTTTTGTGCTAGGATTGTCAGAGGCCTAAACCCATTACCCCCAAACTCCAGATTCTTTGGTTCTCCTGGAATTTTGTTATATCATGGATCATGTTTAAAAATCAGGTTTAGAGAAATCTCAGTTGTATAGAGATTTTTTTGCCATGATGATATGTCTTGGTAGGATTTAGCCTGTATAGGACCTGCAAATACTTTCACATTGGACATTAATCTTGTTGTATAGAAGGCTTATAACCAATGGAGTGAACAAAAGGAAAGAAGAAACAAAACCAAACATGGAAAAGAACAATAGCATGTAGATTGCTTCAGTCTCCATTTAAACTCTGTTCTTTCTAGATCTTTCTCTGAAAGTAGACATCTCCTTCCATCCTGAGACTTGTAGGGTTGTTTTATAACTGTGTGTTGCTGAGAAGAGCCCAGTTTATCAAGGTTGGTCATCACACATACGACGTGTCTGTAATTGTGTACAAATTTTTCCTTCTCACTTAGCATCCGTTTGTAATTTCAGCCTCTTTCTGAGGAGTTTTTTCATTCTCATCCATTTGTGTAAGCACAGCCCACATCTGATTGGAAAAAAAAAATTGCACCTGATAAATCAAAACCAGAGCCTCATTTTGTGGTGAACAGAAAATTATGGCCCACATCCAGCTACTTCCCCTTCTCCATCTAGAGTAGTTTTCCATGTGTGCCATTTTTTTTAATATGCTAGAAAAGGAGATGTTCATTCCTTCACACTAGTTGGAAGACTATAGGTTTTATTTTTTCTCCTTATCTTGTCATTTCCAATTGCATTCCTTTTAGCTTCTTTTTTTCTTTCCTCCCCCTGCCCTTTTTGTTTTTTGGAGGGGGAGGGGCAATTGGAGTTAAGTGACTTGCCCAAGGTCACATGGCAAGTAAATGTTAGGTGTCTGAGGCAGCATTTGAACTCAGGTCCTACTGACTCCTGGACCCATGCTCTATTCACTGTGCCACCTAGCTGCCCCTAGCTTCCTTTTTCATTCTACTTCCTTTTCACTTTTTCTTAGAAATGGTATTCTAGAGAAAACCATTATCTTATTTCAAAAAATGCTGTAAGCAACTTTATATTTTTCTAGTTGAGATTCGTCTGGGATAGCCCTTTCTCAGCATCCTATGTGTATTCATAGCGATTGCCCAAGGTGACACAGTTGGCACAGTCTGTATTTGAATCCAGATTCTCTTGTGCCAAGTCTGGCATTTTATTGTGCCGTGCATGGCGCTGTCTTTGAACACTCTGAAGTATTTATTTTTCTATGTGAATGTGGGCAAGTCACTTATTTTCTCATGATCTGAGTCTCTTCCTGTGTTACATGATAGGGGAGGAGGTATGTGTAGGTTATTTTCAAAGGTCCTAAGTTCTAAAATCCTATGGAATAATTGAGAAATAGGAATGTCACTGAAACCTCTTATTCCTTATCCCTTGTTTTGGGAAGCAGGGAGCACGATTGCTAGGGCACAAATTCCAGGGGTTCCCTGTTTACCCTTTAGTCCTGACTCAGCCAATGATACAGCCAAGAAGGGATTGAACGTGCCCGCTTACCCTTCCATCTTCTGTCGAATACTCTTTTTCCCTTCACACATGGATTGCCTGAAAAGATTCTACCTTGTGATGTCCACTGAAAACATCCTTTGGGCCCAAGTTGTTGTTTTTTTCTCATTCTCTTTTTGTTAATGATGTTCTTCCTCACCTCTGTGCACCGGCTTCCCTAGTATCTTTCAAGACTTGTCATATATCCCAACTTCTTAATCCCCTCAACTAGAAGATGAAGATGTGAGGCATTGAACTAGCTGACCTATAAGCCCCTTTCCAGCTCTAAATGTAGGATCCTTTGACCTTAAGGGAAAATAATACAAACTTTGAATGTTTATTTTTTTAAAAGAACAGGATAATTTTCAGTCATCATCTCTAAGCAAAAGCTCAGTGATTACAGGTCTCTCACAAACAAGAATGGAAAGGAATTATAGAAGCAAGAGCCCAAACTGTAGTACACCTGGTTTAGAAGGTCTCCAAAACTCAGATAATGTGGTATAATTGTAACCTGGGAAACCTCGAAAGGAAATCACCACTTTCAGGATTAAGACTCATTCAGTACTTGCTGCACTGTGCCCTTATATGGGAATACATGAAGTCTGTGTAATTTTGAATGGAGGGGAAAACCCAGTGTGGGAACTCACTACATGATTCATTGTATCTAGATTGTTGCTTGAAGCATGTAAAGTTGATTAAATTATCCATGATTATCCAGCTTATGTTCATGTAAGAAATGAGACTGGAACCCAGGTTTTTTCAGTGCCAAGTTCATTACTCTCCTTATACCAGGCTGTTTCTACCATGCCCTTATACAGGATTTGAATATGGTTTCATTAAATTAATTGCTTCCTTTTTTTCTTTCTATATAGTAATTTACAGGTGTGCAGGGCACTCAACTATGCAAAACTTGAGACTAAAAATGTAACATTAACACACAGTTCGTCTTTTGCACCCGTTCCCAGTAAGACTAGTTAAAAGATGCAAAGCTGGAAATGCCCATGTTTCTTTCCTAAAACAGCTAAAAATGGAGTGTTGATCAGAGACAGCCAAGGAAGTCAACTACCTTTAGAATGAGGAACATGTTTTAGCAATACTTTATGAAAATATACATATTTTGAAGGGCAGAATATTGTCCATCATGTTTATTTTTTCATAAATCAGATTTCATGTGTTACAATCAAAGGCACAAAACCTGTGGATATAGTAAGCCTAGAGAATTCAGTTTTTAAATTTTGCCACAGAGACCACCATATTCTTTTTTCCACCTTTGCCTAAAAGTAGAAATATGATGTGAGGCCTGGGTTTCTGGACTCAAAATCAATCAACACTCTATAAACGACAATGAAGAATTTTAAAAAAAAGCAGAATATTTCAGCATTCTCATAGTGTGAGAGGATTTAGACTAGAAAGAAAGTAGAAAGATTTAGAGTAGAGTGAGTAGAAAGTTTCCTCTCATTTTACAGATTATATCCTGAAGCTCATAGAAGTTACATGACTTGCCCAGGGTCACACAGGTATTAAATGGCAGAGCAGAGATTTGAATCCAAGTTTTCTGTCTCCAAATCCAGCATTTTTTCCCCCACTCCACTTCTCTGTTTACACTAGTTTTCACAGCTTGTTTTGAAAGGTTTCTTTAATGTTTAGTAGGGTTATAGATATAACAAATCCAATTTACTCATTTTTTAGAAATTATCAGCAGTGACATCTTTATAAATTAAAATGCTATAAATATTATTTAGGAGGTATTTTACTTATGTATTAATCAGAATCATCAATTAACTGATTTATTTTTCAAAACAGCAATAAAAGAGTTGAGTATTTTACTCACAGAATTTCAGTTATAAAGGAACTTCAGAAGGCAGTGACACCCAACCCTCCACCCTAGGCATTCACAAATTTAGAAGAATGTCTCATTGACTGAAATTTAGTTGGGCAGTTTGAGCCATCAATTAACTCTTTTCATTGAGCCAGTAGTTCCCAGTATTATATTGCAAACCATATTTTCTTCATTTGACTCAAGCCTGATCACCAGCAGTTTAGTTGGTGATTCAAGCCCTTGGATCTTCTTATAGGAAGGGTACATTACTTTATTTAGGATATCTTAGTAATTAAGAAATTGTATTTTTGCTACCTAAAATGTTATTGAAAATAAATGAGACTTCAGCAAGACTGTTAAAATTTCAAATAACACATAAATGAACAGAAGGTCTCAATAGCCAAGCACCTACTGTATGTCAAACATTGTGCTGTCTAAAGTATAACTTCACACCCACAAAGTATATATCCAAAGAGCAAGGTTCAGTTTATCTGAAAATGAATACCTTACAAAGGAGTCAACGGTCAGTTTGGGGTTACATTTCCTGTTTGCAACCATAATGTTTTTGTTTGATTTCTACTGCCATGGTAACTGAAATTATGATAAAAAAAAATCTGCCCTCTAAATCTTCAAAGCACATTATAACTTGGGTCAGTTTTTGGTTTAAGAAGGTAATGACTTAGATGGAAAACTATGTAATTTCTGAAGAGCAGATATACTCTTAATTTATGGGAAGGTAAAGAGTAATAGAGGGTAATAAATCAAATAAGGGAATATTTATTTTTTAAAATTCAGAATATCTTCTTTGAACAAAAATTTGGTGATTTCTCATTTTAATCTCATTCTCTGAGGGAGCCTTCAAAAACAGGAGGATTTTCTCAAACACTTTTAGTAGAGATTAGATCCTAAAGAGTTCAGGTTTTTTAGCTATTCATCCTAAAATATTCTGGCTTTTTCTAAGAATAGATGCACTAGCGTCTAGACCTTAGAGAAGTTTCCATTCATATTTTCACTTAAGCTGTATTTACATGTAGTAAATAATGAGACTATAGTTTATGGCCATCATGTAACTTATCTGGGGTTCAGTCTCTTCTGTTATAAAATTAGGGGATATAGATAATCTCTGAGAATATTTTCAGTGCCATATCCTATATTTACAAAATCTGTACAAGCTGTTTTATTTTCCAATTTTTTAAAAAAAGTTACGTTCAATTTATGTGTCCTTTGATTGCTTACATTTGTCCTTTCCTTAACTCATTGTCCTTTTTACTCCTTCCTACCCCCATGTAGAAAGTGAGCTTTTGAGGGCAGGTACAGTTTTGCTTCTGTCTTTACATTCTTCAGATTTATCACTGCCTTGCACCTAATTGGTGTTTAATAAATACCTGTTGACTGATTGTTGAATTGACATGAATCATTTAGTAGCCAAGAGAAGGAAGGAAAAGGACCACTAGAGACCTTTGCTTGTTCCTAAAATATCTCTAAGCTAAGGGATTATTTAGAGAACACTGCCTATGGATTTATATGCATCATATAGCATCATAGATTTAAATCTGGGAGAAACCTTAGGGTTCATGTAATTCAACCTTCTCATGTTATAGATGAGAAAACTAACATTAGGTGGTTAAGTGACTTTCCTAAGGCCACACAAAAGTATTAAATAGTAGGGCTTTGCTTAGAATTTAGGTCCTTTTATTCAAATTATCACACCATTGCCTTTCATCTTGGAGCCATTGTATTTAGAGCTGGAAGAGAATGAATGTAGAGAGTATATAATTCAACCACTTTATTTTACAGGTGAAGAAAAAAGGAGACTTTATCTAAAGTCATACAAACATTAAATAACAGAGCAGGCATCCGAAGGTAGTTCTTCTGATTGAAATTCCATTACTCTTTCCATTATGCCTTATAATTTCTTGATTGATGGAAACTAACATTACTTTCATTGTAGTGGCCATTTCTAGAGGTTAAGAAGCCATTTTGGAGTTACTGTTGTTTCATTTTCTCATTTGGGTAGGAGAGAGAAGGACAGAACTGTGTGAATTATTGGGGATAAGTGTAGAAATTTTCAAAGGTTTAAGAAGTCATTTTGGAATTATCATTGTTTCAGTCTCTCATTTGGGTAGGAGAGAGGAAGAAAGAGCTGTGTGAATTCTTGGGGAGAGGTATAGAAATCTTTTTCTCTTTCTTGGTGGCCTTAGGGCTCTGCTACAATCAAGTTTGCAGAGATCACTCAAGCACTTACTGGACATCTAGGACTGTCAGGTACAGTGATAGACATCTGAGAAAACCAGCTTAAAAATGTTAAATTCTTAGACTGTTAGAGTTTGGAGGAACTTCAGATGTTCTGTAATACAGAGGCTATTAACCTGGTCTACATATCTCTGTCCATGGATAGATTTCAAGGGGATCCATGAACTTAGGTGCCCCTGCCCCAAAAAAGTTACCGCTTAATTTGAATATAATTGGTTTTGTTAATTTTGTTTCATGCATTTAAAAATATTATTCTGAGAAGGGCTACCAAAGTGGTCCATGACACACATACACACAAGTTAAAAGTCCTCAGTCTAATTCAGTCCCTTATTTTACAGATATTTTAGCCCCAAATTGCCCTTTTATGAATATTTTTGTTTCCAGAATACTGAAAGGGGGCATATGTACTTATCTTTAAATTATGCATATATGATCTTATAACACTATAGAATTCTGACTATGATACAAAACTGACCAAAAAGGAATTTTCAAAGGAGAAAACTTGAGCTCCACTCAGGAAGGGCTGCCCCTGCAGAATGCCTAGTATAAATTGTTAATGGTATGCCTCAATGAGTCAGTGCCTATGTGAAAAGGCCCTGCCCTGACTACTTCATAAGATGTTTGTAAGATAAAGGAATATGGATTCAGTGCATCAGGATGGGCATCTTGAGTCACCAATGACTGCATTACCTACTTGAGCCAGAAGACAGGGGGTCGAAAGCTCTTAATTTGTCTTATTGTTAGTTTTACACATAGTTGGGTAGCTAGTGAACTGAATAGTGAATTGGGAATCAAGAAGAAGCAAGTTCAAATCCTTCCTCAGGCATTTACTAGCAATGTGGACCTCAACAAGTTACTTAACTTTGGTTTCCTTAAGGATCATTATAGCATTAGCATATATAATTTTAATATATAATTATAATTAGCATACATAGTATATATACACATATATATATACACACACACACATATAATCATATGGGTGCCAGCCATTATTAGTAATATTAATATAAAATGATCCTCCTTTATTTCTTAAAATGAGTATTAGGGAACATAAAACTCTAACATAAAATAACAAAGGACATAATTTAATCATTCATTCAATGAATATTTGAATGCTCATCATATGTGAAGCAATGTATTAGGTTTTGCGAGGGATTAGAAATAAAGTTAAGTCATCTTAGAAGAAATTGAAAAGGACATTGTATGATGCATGGGGTGAGCCCTGGATCTGAAATCAGGAAGACTTGCATTTGAAATATGCCTCAAGACACTTAACTTGTTTCAGTCTCCTCATCTGTCAGATATGAGGATAATAATAAGCACCTGCTTCCCAGGACTCTTTTGAGGCTTACATGGAATAATGTATATAAAGTGCTTTGCAACTTTAAAGAGCTATGTGTACTTCAGTTATTTTTATTTGAAGAGAGAGGAAGATAAAGACAGATTTTCATGCACTGACATCACCCTTTTCCCCCACATGAGGCACACATGGTACTTGTTTGATAGGCCGAGTGAAATTAAACTTGCAATCTGAAGCCCTAGGTTCAAATCCTTTCTCTGTGTCTTACTACCTTTGTGACTAAGGAGCAAGTAACTCAACCCCTTTGGTCATTGGTTTCCTAATCCCATAAACAAATGGGATGGATAATTATAGAATCTCAGCCTTGGAAGGAATCTCAGAGGCCCTTTTATCTAACTGTACCTGAAGAACAGTTCTTTCTGTAGCATACCTGTCAAGTCCTCTAGCTCTTTCTTGAAGACCTTCAATGACGGGGAGAACCCATTACCACCTCCCTACACAGCCCATTCCACTTGGGGAGAACCCATTACCCTCCCTAGATAGCCCATTCCACTTGGCAAGAACCCCATTATCACCTCCCTAGACAGCCCATTCCATTTGGCAAGAACCCCATTACCACCTCCCTAGACAGCCCATTCCACTTGGGGAGAACCCATTACCACCTCCCTAAATAGCCCATTCCACTTGGCAAGAACCCCATTATCACCTCCCTAGACAGCCCATTCCACTTTTTAAAAAGCTCTGAAGTGGGGAAATATTTTTTTCTCTCTCATCAAGCCCAAATTTGCCTGCCTGCAATTTCTGCCTACACTATGCCTAGTTTTTCCTTCTGGGACCAGATCGAACAAATCCACCTCCTCTTTCATGTGCCAGGCACCCATGCTAAGCTCTGGGATTGCAGAACAAGGCAAAAACAGTACCTGGCCTCAAGGAACTCACATTCTAATGTTGGTGGAGAGATACGTGGAAATAACTAGGAACATACAAGAAAAACACAGAATAGCTACAAGGTAATCTGAGGGGAAGGTTCCAACAGCTGGGATGTTCTAGGAAAGGCCCCCTGCAGAAAGTGGGATTTGAGCTGAGTTTTGAAGGAAGCTAGGTATTTGGAATAAACAGACAGTATAAAGGAAAGGAGTGTCATATGTGAGGAAAAGGCAGTTTACAGTAACAGCACTTATCCATATTACATAAGGAATTTATACTGTCTCCTGCCCTCTGCCTCCCCCAAACTCATCCTTGAACTCTCTATTCAATTCTGCACTTGGTAAATGCTACTATTGAAAACTGGCATTCCAGAAAACTGTAAGGGAAAGCAAAAAGTCCTTATTGTGCTCCCTCATTCAGATGGCAATCGAAAACTAATGAAAATCTTATAAAACTGAAGTACTCTGGGTAAGTACAAGGAAAGTATTGTATTGGGGCAACAGGAACTGAAAACAGGAGGCTGAAAGTTCCTTCTGTCCCCATTACCTTACATACTAAACTAAATCACAGATAACATGCGGTGGCGGTGTATGCTGATGACAATGTATCATGTTTTATCTCATCAATGATAACAGCTGTTGTTAGTGTGAAAAAAGTTCTCAGAAAATACTAGGAAAAAAAGGCTATTGTTACTGACTCGGCTCCTCCTGACAGTTTTA
>CM053597.1:106157611-106181532 GCA_028646575.1 Pseudocheirus occidentalis | reverse complement strand
AGGGGAAAGATGGGGAGAAAATTTGTAATTCAAAAATCTCATGAAAATGAATGATGTAAACAAGAAAACAAATAAAATTTATTACATAAAAAAAGAGGGAATAAGCATCTGTTTCACAGGGTTTTTGTAAGTACCAAATGTGTCAACATATGCTTTGTATACCTCAAGACACTATATACATTTTAGCTACTATTCTCATTTTCAATCTATACAATTTTTCTATGAAAAAAATCTACAGACAAATCAACAATACCGATGAAGGCGTGGCATTAGATTTTTTGCAGTTCACATTCTACGGCAGATCACCATCTTTACAGTCATACAATTGCCCTAAAGTCACAAAAAGATGTAAATTCTACCATGCCTATTTGGTTGTTGACAGTAAAAACAATTTTAAACAAAATACCACCTTAAAGTTTCTCTCCAACAAGGTTATCTCCCATATGTGTGTTAGAGTGAGGGGAAAAGGGAAGGGCATAAGCATTTAGTAAATGTGTATTATGTGCCAAAAAAAGAACTGATATATGGAAATGGAAGAATGTATTATATGATTTCATATACATCTGACCATATTAATGCAGGATTGGGAGGTAGGGAGCTAAGCACTTTACAAATACCACCTCATGTGATTCTCCCAATCACTCTGGGAGGCAGGTGTTATTATTATCACAATTTTATAATTGAGGGAACTGAAGTAGACACTGTTCAGGTGAGTGATTTGCCCAGGGTCACACTGCTAGTGAGTATATGTTTGAGACCAGATTTGAAATCAGGTCTTCCTTAACACAGGCCCAGTTATCCACCTTGCCACCAAATTGCTTCATTAAAGACTATTAAACAATCATTACAGATTCATTGAAAGATATAACAACAGAGAGAATTTTGTTTTATGATCCACTGATAATGCATATCAAATGAGATTTAAATCAGAGAGATGTAAGAAAATTATTTGCTACTGTCAAGATGGATGTCAAGAACAAACTCCAAATGTAAGAGGGATTCTTTGTAGAGCAGATGAAGATGTAAATGATATTGTGTTGACTGTATCAAATCCCAGCATTTGGAAAGCCTCCTAAATGAAATCTATAATCACTCCAGAGAATTCAATTTAACAAAGTAAACAAAAGAGAATGGACAAAGAATGCCTATTCCCTATATTTTGATATATAGCTAGATGGACAATTTGCAGATCTGGAACATCAGCACATGAATCTTGGATAGACAACATAGACAAACAATGAACTGAGAAATGAACTAAACAGAAAGAGTTGAACATGGAAGAAAACTTGGAGAAATGAAGTGATTTTAATGACCATAAGTTTCTCCCTGTAATAAAAGCTCATTTAAAAAAATCAGGAGTTTTCCAGTGTTGTTACAGGTCTGTGAATCATAGACTACAACAGTGCTCAAACAATTAAAATTGCATATCACCCAAAGGGAGAGGCAGAAAGTGGATTTAATTAGGTTGAAGCATATTATCACCCATTAAATATGGGTGTCCCCCAAAGTCAGTCCTGTATTATTTCACTTGGTGATTCATCCATCAGCCCCCATGTATTCAATAATCATCCCTATCTTTATAGTTCTCAGGTATATTTCCCAGATCTCCCCTCTCTCCTGATTGCCAGACTTCCTCCACCAATTGCCTATTGGACATTTCACATTAGATGTCTTGTAGACGTGTTAAACTCATCATGTCAAAGCTGAATTTACCTTCCTTTCCAAACCTTCTCCTGTTTTTAACTGTTCCTATTACTATCCCCAATACCACCATCCTCCCAGTCACCCAGGTTCACAACCATTCTGTCAGCAAGCTATACCTAAGCAGCTTTAGGTTATGCCCCCTTCTCCACTCTGATACTCACACTGCCCTGATGCCTAGCTCATTTCATTTCTAGATTATTAAAAATAGTCTCCTGGTTAGTCTCCCTGTCACAAGTCTCTCCCCATTCCAATCTATCTTCTACTCAGCTATCAAATATTTATAAAGTACAAGTCTGACCATGTCACCTCCCCTTAGTCCATAAACTCCAGTGGTTCCTTATTACCTCCAAGATCAAATATAAAATGCCCTAACTTTTAAAGTCCTTCATATCCTGGCTCTTTGCTTTTATAGGCTCCTTACATTTAATCCCCTCCATAGACTCTGCATGTCTTACTGTTCCTTGCACAAGATTCTCTATCTCCCAACTCCATACATGTTCAATGATTCTCTCCCTTACCTGGTACGCTTTCCCTTCATGTCTCTACGTCGTGGCTTCCTTCGTCTCAGCTAAAATCCTGCCTTCTATAAGTAGTTTTTGCTGGTCACTGTCAATATTAGACTTTTCCCAGAGACTTTCTCCAATTTACTCTGTATTTATTTTGCATGTACATAATTGGCCACATGTGAATGCATATCCATTAGAATATGAACTCTTTTAGTACAGAAGCTGACTTTGTTGCCTTTCTTTGTATTCCCAGCACTTAGCACAGTGCTCAGCATGCAGTCTGTCCTTAATAAATGCTTGTTGATGTGACTGTTGAAACATAAGCCTGCACTTATTGCCAATTTAGGTCTTTGGGAGAGACTTAAGACACCTTATCTCTTTTTTCCATTTTCTCATTTCTTTCTTCTAATAGCCGATCAGATATCAGACACCTCTATTCCTTCTACAGCAGGCCTCTTCCCTGCCTCAGTTTCCTACAATTGCTTTAGCTTAAGCATCTGAATACTTCAAGTTAAAACTGGTTTGGAGGCATGAGTTATATAGGAAATGGTTGCAATTTCCAATTCAATTTTCAGATGTAGACGTGATAAAAAGAAGGCTCACCTTAGATTTTCATACAAAGGAGCGTTTAAAAAAGGTGAAGATTTGTTTCATATTCTTTCTATAATAAACATATTTCAAATACATAATTTAACTATCACAATGCATATATTGCTCGTGAGCCTCTATTATTCTTCATCATAAATTTGAACAGTGACCCATGATCTTTGTGTTGCTATGTAATCAACTCCTGATTATGTAGCTATGGATAGAACATTGGCCTTGGAGTGAGGAAGATCTGGGATTATATCCAACCTCAGATACTTATTATCTCTGTGACACTGGGCTGGTCACTTAAATGTTACTTGCCTCAGTTTCCTCATCTTTAAAATGGGGATGATAATAGAACCTACTTCCAAGTTCATTGTGAGGACAGAATGAAATAATATTTGTAAAGCACTTTGCAAACCATATAGCACGATTATAAATGCTACTTGTTGCTACTGTTATTATTTGTAGCAGCAGTATTACATACCATAATGGGATAAAAGAAATAACATGGATGAGCCACACATTATTTTTGCTTGACTTTGGAATACGCAATATGACTTTCCCCCAGCATATTTAATATGCCGATTATTTAGCTTTAGTTGATACAGCATTAAAAATAGTTTACATTCCTCAGCAGATTCCATTATCCTAGATACCATATTTCCTCTCTAATAAGGAATCTTCCTGCCACATTTCTCCTTTCTATTTCCAGAACCTTCATCTCCTTCCTTTATTCTCACTTCCTCTTTGCTTTCAAATCTGCTCAATTCGCTTATTTTTACTTGACCCCCATTATCCAGGGGTGGGGAACCTGTGGCTTTGAGGCCACATGTGGTCCTCTAGGTCCTCAAGTTGACCCTTTGACTAAACAGTGTGGTCCTTTGACTGATTCCTCAGGCAAAGGGTCACACTTGAAGACCTACAGGGCCACATGTGACTTCAAGGTCACAGTCTCCCACCCCTAGCCCCTCAAACTATTCTATTTTTCATCTCTCTTTCACTACTAAGCTTCTAGAATCTAGATCTAGGTCAACTAATTCTATTTCCCTGCCATCTTTTTCTTTCTGCAATCTGGCTCCCATCTCAACCAATCTATTGAAGTTGTCATTTCAGAAGTCGACAATAACCTCTTTCTTTTAAGGAACAATAGCCTATTCTCAGTATTATTCTTTTAAAAAGAACTTATTGTTGTTTTAAAATTGTTCTTTTAAAAGTTGTTATTGTTCTTTTAAATTGTTCTTTTATTGTTATTGTTCTTTTTGTTCTTTTAAAAAATATTGTTCTTTTATTGTTGTTTTTGTTATTATTATTGTTCTTTTAAAAAATAATGAATATCAGGTTTTTGTTACTATTGTTCAGTCATCTCAGTCATGTCTGACTCTTTGTGGCCTCCTTTGGGATATTCTTGGCAAAGATCCTGGAGTGGTTTGTCATTTCCTTTTCCAGCTCTTTTTATAGATCAGGAAAAAGAGATAAATTGGGTTAAGTGACTTGCCCAGGGTCACAAGCTAGTAAGTGTCTGAGGCCAGATTTGAACACAGGAAGATGAGTCTTCCTGACTCCAGGTCCTGCAACAAAGAAAGGGAGAAAATACAGTTTTACAAAATGGAAACAAAAAAATAATACCAACTAATATCATATGTGATCTTCTCATCTCTGCAATGGAGTAAGGTATACTTTTTTCATCCCTTCTTCAGAATAGTGCTTGGTCATTATATTTATATAGCATTCAGTTTTTTACCCAATCCAATAAACATTTATTAAGTGCCTACTATATGCCAGGCACTGTGCTTACCACTGGGAGTACAAGTAATAATAAAACAGATCATCATTACTCTCAGGGAACTCACAATCTAATGGAGGGAGACAACATATGAAAGGAGTCAGGAAAGCTGGGAGGGGGATAGAAGGTGGAGAAGAACATCATGTTGTACTCAGCACAGGGATATCTTGTTCCATGGCACTGAAACTAGGCAAAGCAGCAGATGCAAAGTGAAGAGGTCTGAGTCCAATTTCTGTCCCGTATAATGGAAGACATTGGGAGAAGTTTGGTGCTCTATCCTCCAGCCCTCTAATCAGGGGAGAGAAGAGGCCGAGAGACATAGTATCAATCAAGGATAGAGTCAGCAGCAAGGTGATGAGATTGGGAGTGATGAACTTACCCTGGGAGGAGTGATTAGTTCCATGGAGTTGAAACCAGGCAAAGCAGCCAATGAAAAAGTGCACTGGGAGATGTTTTTGTTATTGTTCTTTTCATTTATACTCTTATCATGATTTTTGTGTGTATTGCTTTCCTGGTTTCTGCTTGCTTCACTTTGTATCCATTCTTATAAGTCTTCCTATGCTTCTCTGGATCTCTAGTATTCATTTCTTATGGCAAAATAATATTCCACAATATTCATATGAATCATAATTTGGTCATTTCCCACTTGATGATGCGGCATCTACTCTGTTTCAAGATCTTGCCTACTAGAAAGCATTGCTTGTCTTCCTTAGAGTACATAGAAACAAGGTCTCCATATTGAAGGATATGGACATCATAGTCACTTCCTTAGTTTAATTCCAAATTGCTTTTCAGAATGGTTGGACTACTTCTCAACCTCTCCAACAGCACATTAATGAGCTTATATTTCTATAGCCCATCCAATCTGGATTATTACCTTTTTTTGCCCATTTGCTAGGCATCAGATGCTTGGATTTTTATTTTTTATTAGTGACTTGGAGGGACCTTTCATATGATTGTTAATGATTAGCAATTCTTCTTTTGAAAACAATTAATTCTTATGCTTAGTCAGTCTCTATTTCTCTTGACCTCTCTGCTATATTTGATAAAAACTGAATGGTATAATGGATAAAATGCTGGAGTTGGCATCAAGGAGAAATGAGTTCAAATCATGCTTCTTACTTACCATCTATATTTATATCATCTATCTTCCATTTGACTTTGGGTAAGTCTTTATTTTCATGAGCTTCAGTCCCTCATCTTTAAAACTGGGATGATATCTACAAGGCCTCTTCACAGAATTATTCAAATCTTCCAAAGGGATAAAGTGAGAATTGTTATATAAATGCAACACTTACTATATTATCCTTCCTGAAACTCTCTTCTCTCTTAGTTTACTTTAATGCCTTTGTTTCTGACTCTTCTTCTGTTTTGATTCTTTCTTGGCTATTTCCTGTCCCCTCACTATAGAGATTCCCCAACACTCCAATCGCAAATTTATATTTTCTTTACCCATTTCCCCCTCCCCTCCATCTTTCCCCCTGCCAGTAGTTAGGTGGCATAGTATTTAGAGTCAAGAATAACAATAGATAACATTTATACAGTTGTCATTGTTTGCCAGGCACTGCTAAAAGCTTTACAACTAATTTCTCATTCAACCCTCACAAAAACTCTGGGAGGTGGATGCTATTATTATTATCCATAATTTTACAGATGAGTAAACTGAGGCAAACAGGTTAAGTGTCACCCAGCTAACAAATATCTAAGTCTGGATTTGAATTCCAGATTTGAGTCTTCCTAACACCAGACCAAGAACATTATCCAATGAGCCACCACACCAGCTGTGTGATGCTGGGCAAGTTACATAATTTCCCTCAGTCTCAGTTTCATGACTTGTAAAATGGGCATGGTAGTAGAATGTACCTCATAGGACTATTATAAGGATGAAATAAGATAATGAAGTTGAAGTCATTTACAAATCCTGTTGTTATTATTGTAATTAATAACTTTAGCTATCAGTTTTAGCTTTGACTTAAATCTTTATCACCAGTCTTGATATTCCTGGTCCTGGATCTCCAACCCTTTCCTGAGAAAGCAATAGAGTGTAGGAGAAAGATTATGAGCATGGCATCAGGTGATCTGGATTTGAATCCTAGCTCAAATACTACTGAGTTTAAAGATCCTGAAGGAGTCATTTTTCTCCTTGGCACTTCAGTGTCTCTATCTGTAAAATGGGGATGAAAACAGGTACACTGACTACCTCACTGCGTTGTTATAAGAATATCACTGTACATTGTAAAGGGCTATTGAAATATGAATTAGTGCGACTGGGCAATTTCACTTGCCCCCATAGTTCTTCTCCCAACCAGTTCAGTTTCCTTTTTCTATGAAAGGCACCTCAACCTGGGGGTCTAGAAACCTTGGAATTATCTCCGACTCCTCATTTTCCTTTGCCCCTCATATCTATTTGGTCAAGTTCAATTATTACAATAAGAGGCATATTAAAACAGCTCTGAAGTTTTATCTCATATAAAGCAAATTGGCAAAGATGATGAAGATGGGAATGGTACATGTTGTAAAGGTTGTGGAGATGTAGACTAACAGATTCTTGGTGGAGCTATTATTTAGTTCAACCATTCTAGAAAGCAATACGAAAATATGCCTACAAAGTGACTAAGCATCCATACTCTTTGGCCCTGAGTTTCTTACTCCTAGGTATTTACCCCAAGGACCACAATAAGAAAAATAAAAGACCTGAAACACTTCAAAATATTTATAGCCATATTAGCTGTGGTAGAAAAACAAAACAAAACAAAACAAAACTCAAAATGAAGTAGGAAGGAAAGCAAAACCACCAGCTGATCATCAGCATACAAAAATATCATGACAGGCTAGAGAATTGGGCTGAATTTATTAAATGAAATTCAACTGGGATAAATTTAAAGTCTTGCACTTGACTACCAAAAACTCAACTTCACATAAACAAGATTGGGAAAGCAGGGATATAGATAGAAATTGGAGAAAAAAAGATCTAGGAGTCAGTAGTATGACATGACAGTAAAGAAGCTCATGTAATCTTGGGCTACCGTAAGAGAGGCATAGCTTTAAGGAACAGAGAGGTGATGATTCCACTGTACTCTGCCCTCAGCAGAACTCATCTGTTCTGTATGAATTCTGTTCATTTCTGGATATCACAGTTTAAGAAGGACATTGATAAGCTGGGAAAGTCTCCAGAAAAGGACTACGAAGATGATGATGGGCCTTGAGCTCATACCATGTGAGGTTTGTTGAGGGAACCAGGCATGTTTAGCTTGGAGAAGAGAAGATTCAAGGGAAACATTAGAGCTGTCTTTTAAGTATTTGAAGGCTGTCTCATAGAAGAGGGACTAATAGTGTTCCATTTGGCCCCAGAGAGCAGAATTAGGAGTAGTGGGTCAAAGTTACAAAGAGTCCAACATAGGCTCGGTTTCACGAAAACTTCCTCACAATCAGAGTTGTCCAAAGTTAGAATGGTATGCCTTAAGAGGTGGTGGGTTCTGCCTCCTTGGAGGTCTTCAAGCAGAGACTGTTCAACCACTTGCCATAATGATACAGTGGGGTGATAGATGGATTGGACTAGATGACTGCTGAGGTCTCTTCCTATTTTCAAATTTAATAATTCTATAAGTAGATAATGTCTAAAGTCCCATTAAGATCTAGATCTGTGATCCCATGACTTAGAGTCCAAAGACCTTGGTTAAGAAACTGACTTGGGCAAGTTGCTTAACTTCTGAGACTCAGTTTTATCACCTATAAAATGGGAATAATAAAATTTATACTACCTAGCTATGAAGATTATTCCGAGAAAAGAAATTTGCAAATTTTGAAGTGTTTTGGAAAAGTGTTATAATTATCACAGTAGAAATTCACTAATTGTTTACTGAGTCAGGTAGAATTAAATGGCTTTTGAGATAGCCTAGAAGTAAGTTGGGCAGCAGTGGAATGGTAGCAAAATCCTGCTTATTTTAGATAATCCCCAAGTAGAGAATTAATTAAACAATTCAAAGTCAACCATATATTTATATGTACTACTTTGGACACAAAAATTAAACTGTGAGTCTGAAGAACTAACCAATAGGAATATTGGTTAAAAATGTGTGAAAGAAATTATTCTGGTTGTGTTTTTTTAATAAAAAATCTTAGATTTTCATGTGTATATAAAAACAATCTCACTTCTACGACCTGTCACCATCTAGATGAAATATGATGGAAAATATTATTGCACAATTTGCTTTTCCCAGAGCCAAATATACAGTTCTGACCTTATTTGGAATATTTTTCACATCATTATTTTGGCTGGTCTATTTGTTTAAACGATAAGATTCTAGAAGTTGCTCCATCCTTTTACACTGCAAGGCATTACTATGTGGAACGGTCCCAGAAGTTTCCCTATAAATGTGACTCAGATTGTTATGAAGGGGATTAAAAGCTTGGAATGCAGCAAGTGAACACATTCTTCATCCCTTTCAGGACCTTAATTGATTTCTCTGCTCAGCCAGCTGTGACATCAAGTGATAAACTTAAATAGATCCCGAAAGGCCAGTGTCGTCCCTTTTTAGGGCTGAATTAACTCTTGAAGAATAAATTAGTGTTTTTACTCTCACTGAGGCAGACCAGAGACCAATGTTTATGTTCTACTTAAGAAACCATCTCAAAAGCACAACACTGTCACTAGACATGACATATTGAGCTCTTGGGAAAGTCATAACAAGAGAAAATCAGTTCTAAAAAATGGCATGGGTGCACTGTGCCTATTTTTTAAGTAGAAGAAATTATTAAATATAAAGCATATGAAATGTTTGTTAAGGTTTTGTAAAGGACAAGATGTTGCTATCCCCTTAGGGTGGTTATCAAAACATCATGATCGTACACATGTAGGAATTGAGCCAAGACTGTTGTAAAATGAGATCTAAAGTTTGATTTACAACATTCTTATTCTACATAACACTAACTTCTCCTTTTATGCACAAAAGTTCTATCTTGACTATCCACAGAATGTTATGATCATATGACTTGGAAAATAAATGGCAAGTACCTTTCTTTCCATTTCCCACTCCCCAAAAGTAAAGTTATTGAGAGAATTCCATTTTAATATAAACTGAACTCATTATATACTATCTAGAGAATGTTTTAGTGATGATTTCTGCTGTTGGATAAAAATGGGAGAACCCTTATGGCTTGCTTCTAAGAGTGATTTCTTTTTATTTGAAACTATGTCATTCCTCTAAATAAGTTTGCTACCATAGAAACGAATTCTACAAATACTGCTCTGAGTTCAGTGCATTCTTTCGGAAACATTTGTTTTTAAAATGCTCCATGAGTTAGGTCTCTGTGCTCCAAAGAGCATGTTGTTTTTAAGCAAGCTACTCCTTTTCTAAATGAATGAAAGACCATGTAATAGGAAACATATTATACAAAACTTTCATTTTACACTATTCACTCCAGTTTACTTTTTCAATGGTTGGCTAGGTCTGTAAAAATTAAATTACACATGAGAAGCAGCCTGAAAGAATGAATAGAGACATAGCCTTAGAATTTGGATCACTTATACTGATGTCCTGCCACTTATATACACTTTGCTGGATGATCCTGGACAAGTCACATAACTTCTCAATCCCTCCCTCTTGGCCCCCCAACTCTCTAACACAGTAATTTATAGAATTGCTAGACTGCATTGGTGATGGTGATTGTGGAAGGGAGAGTAGTGGTGGTTCTACTCTAGGAGTTCCACTTATTGATGAAATCGTAGATTTGCCCACATATACATATGCATAACACATTCACATGTAATATTAATGTGGAGGGGTGACTTCATATTCTCAAAAATCTATGCAAATTCTGGGAAGGTTCTACCAATCTGCAAAGACTTTAAGGACAGGTCCATGGGTACCAATATTCTGAAGACTAAGTGTGGAACACCATCACATCAACAAAAGGTCGAGTCACCAGAAGGCCATTTTATTTGGTCAGAGTTACCCACCATACTATCTTCTAAGTTATAGAAGGGTTGCTATCTGCATTGGTAGGAGAACTCACTTGGATAAAATGACAGGTCCTTGAAATATTGAAATGTTCTTTGGAGTAAACAGTGACCTACACTGCAGTCACTACTTCACAGGGCTATTGTAAAGCCCAAATGACATAATGTATTATAAAGTTCTTTACAAACTTTAAAAATGTTATATAAATATAAGTTTATTCATTCATGTAACAAACACCTATTATGCTCTGTCTGTGTGCCATATAGCATGCTAGGCACTGGGGGTACAAAGACAAAAAAATATAAAATACGGAGTCATTTCCAGGAGGAGGGAGGGAATAAGCATTTGTTGTTCAGTCACTCAGTCATGTCTGATATTTCGTGATGCCGTGGACCATAGCACACCAGGCCTTTCTATCCTCCACTGTCTCTCGAAGTGTGTCTAAGTTCATGTTCATTATTGCCATGATATTATTTCTCCGTCTCATCCTCTGTCATTCCCTTCTCCTTTTGCCTTCAATCTTTCCTAGCATTAGGGTCTTTTCCAATGATCCCTGTCTTCTCATTATGTGGCCAAAGTATTTAAGCATTACTTTCAATATTTGACTTCCCAGTGAATAGCCTGAATTAATTTCTTTAAGTATTGACTTATTGAACCCCCTTACTATCCGAGAGACTCTCAAAAGTCTTCTTCAGCACAATTTCAAAGGGTCAGTTCTGTAACACTCAGCTTTCCTTATAGTGCAATTTTCACAGCCATACATCACTAGTGGAAAAAGGATTTATTAAATAACAATCATGTGCCAGGCCCTGCATTAGGCACTTTAAAAATAACTCATTTAATCCTTGTAACAACCCTACAAGACAGTGTTGGTATTATCCCCATTTTACAGTTGACAAAACTGACGAATAGAGGTTAAGTACTTGCCCAGGGTTACATAGGTAGAAAATGTCTCAGACTGGATTTGAACTCAGGTCTTTCTGACAGCAGGCCCAGAACTCTACTACTGCCACTAGCTGCCTATTAGCTCTAGGGCACTAATTACTGGTAGAGGTGGGGTGGGAGGCTGGCAGGGGAGAGGGCAAAGATAGGATGGGAGATCCAGGATATGCTTCCAGAAGGAGATGGTATTGGATTTCAGTTGTGAAGGAAGAAAGGGATTCTATGAGGTATAGGTGAAGAGGGATCAGGTGCATCCCAGGCAGCAGAGGCAGCCTGTACAATTATATAAAGATGGGAGATGGCAAGTAGCGTTGGCTGGATAGCATGTACTTACATCAAAGCTAAATTCCTATCCAAAGATCACCTCTTTCATTTACCTGGAAAGTTAAAAAGGGACATTACTAGGTCCAATATCTTTGGCTAATACATAGTACTGGCCTCAGAGACAGGGAGACCTGAATTCAAGTCACCCAATGATGGTTGTGTAACACTGGGAAAATCTCTTAACCTCTCATTGGCTCCATGTGTCTGTTTATAGTGGTAGAAGATGTTTCTTCCCTGGAATTGGTCCTTATATATTACAAAAAAAATCACTAAACTAAAACAATAAAATACAAAAACAAACAAAAACTTACAGCAAATTAGTAGCAAGAACATATTCCTTTCTCAGACAAAAAGAATGCCTTATTCCCAGAGTAGAAAAATGAATATTTCATAACAGAAATTGTCCAATAATTTGGACAATAAAAATAAACAGAATAAGTCCAAGACTGGCTAATCTAAATGGATAGTGACATCTCTTCTTTAGCAAAAACCCAAAACAAAAATAAACAAACAAAAAAGCCACACCTATGGAAAACAAGTTGTTTTGGCAGGGGTTTGGAAGTCATCTCTATCATTAATTCAGGCTAAAGCAGATTCGTTCTAATGGGTCATAATATTTAAGAAAAAAATCTGTATCAATAATAATCAATTTAGAGGAGGTTAGGTGGTGCAGTGAATGGAGCACCAGAGTCAGGAGGACCTGAGTTCAAATCTGAACTTGGACACTTGATACTTACTAGCCACGTGATCTTCCGCAAGTCACTTAACCCCAGTTGCCCTGCCTTCTCCCTCCAAAAAGCAAACAACAACAAACCAGTAACAATAACAACAAAATCAATAATTAATTTATTGGCTTTAGAATGATCAAAGTGAATTGTGTTATAATCTTTCCAACATTTAAATAATCAGATGAATTGACCTGCTTAAGCAGGATATTTCTGAACTCATTGGTAATCTCTTTCAGTGATATGCATAGACAACTTAAGGTAGCATATTCTATAATAAGATTGTATTTACATACACACATATTTACT
Source organism: Pseudocheirus occidentalis (assembly GCA_028646575.1). NCBI lineage: Eukaryota > Metazoa > Chordata > Mammalia > Diprotodontia > Pseudocheiridae > Pseudocheirus > Pseudocheirus occidentalis. Next base: position 106,168,688 of record CM053597.1, on the reverse strand, counting down.
GAATAATAGGAGGCAACAGTATAATGCAGTGGTTCTCCAAAGTGCCATATGGACTCCTGGAGAATCCCAGAGACCCTTTCAAAGGGTTCTTGGGATTAAACTTGTTTTTATAATAATACTAAGATGTTATTTGCTTATTAAAATACACACACACACCCCTTTTCCAGCCACCTATCTATGGGAGGCCAGACTTTCTTCATATACTTCAACAAAAACAACACATCATAACAGAATGAATGCAAAAAAGATAAGAATTCATCTTGTATTAATCTTCCATTCAGCCAGATATTTTAAAAAATCTATAAAAATTATGTAAAACAATTCCACTGATTTTTTTTTGTTTTGAAAAAGTTATTTTAAATAAAATCTGTTATGTTGTCATATAATGAGTTTATCATTGTTATTTTGAAATGAATTAATAGATATTTCAAAAATTTTATCAATTTTCACTTTTAATGTGGTCAGTGTCAACAGAGGTAACCCACATAAACAAAACCCTTCAGGGTGCTCAATAATTTTTAAGATTTCAGAAGGGTTCTGAGACCAAGAAGGTTGTGAACCAATGGCATAGTGAATAGATCAGGAGCACCCAAACTTTTTGTCCCTATTACTTTCGCCTTTTAGTAAACCCCCTTATATACCTTATTTAATATGAAAAGAAATAAATCCTAGAGTTTTCTGTGCATATATGCATAAGAAAAACATTTTCCTGTGTTCTATTTAGAATAAAAAGAAATAAAATCAAGAATTTACCATGTATATGCCCCCAAAGGATATAAAATAAAATACATTGACTTTGTTTGGACAGTATAGTTATATTTTACCCTATGCCCTCAACAAGCTTCTCATAACCTCTGTAGGAATTTAAACCCTAGGATAGGAAAGCCTAGAAACCCTGAGGGGTAACCTCTGGATCAGGATAATATGCTATTTCTGACCTATACTGTCTATGTCATCTAGAGCAAAGCAATTGGTCCCACAGGGTCCCCAGGCAGAATGCAGAACAATTGCTACTCTGCCTTGTGAGATGTATGCTCATCAGGAACTCCTTACACCAATGAAATCACAGTTCCAGACTGTATTTGTTAGTATCACTTTTCTCTTGAAGAATCAGTTTCTACGGTGACAGGTGGTACAATTCTAATTCCATCTACCATTCTACTTTGTTCTTCCATAGAAGGTTTTGTGGGAGAAGAAGCAGAGGAAAGCCTTGAGCTGAAAAGTATGAGGAAAGAGAAGAAAGAGCTTTGGTGATTTAAATGACTTTTGAATTGTAAGGAAGATCAGAAATTGAATTTGGGGAGGGAAAATTTGAAAAGAAGGGCTAGACTTATAGGCATAGAAGAGGGGGAAGAATTCACATTGAAAAAATATTTGAGAAGAGGAAAAAAAAAACAAGGAAAGAGACCTGAAAAGAGAAAGGAGGAGGAGCAAAAGGAGAATGAGAAAGACTCTAGCTGGAGGAGAAGGACCATTCAAACAAGAGAAGGTGGAAGAGAAGTAAAAGGAAGATAAGACTTAAAGGAAAAGGTAAGGTAAATAAGACAAGTTAGTAAGACAAAGTAAGAAGAGGTCAATAATAGGATGAAGGGAAGAGAGAAGTTAACAAAGCAAGAAGTTGAGTGATGACCCCAGGCTTAAAGAAAACAATCCTCCTGCTGTTCCCCTCATTAAAGCAGTTTCCCACAGCAGTGATTCAGGGTAGCTATTATCAAGAAATACAAGGGCTCGAGATTATTCTTATTGAAGTATGGGGAGCAGGGAGAAATTTGCAGTAAAATATATTCAGAATCATGACTAGAAATTTTTGTTCCTGTGGCAAAAGTCAGGAAACGCCTAAAAAGAATGGGAGGAGAAAGGAGGGAAGACAAAGATCCTAGGAAAATAACAAGATGCCAGGGCACAAGAGTTTACCCTGTGGATCATATAGTGGTATCTTATATTGATCTGCAAAATTATATAATAGTTAGGTTGTACATGGCCAGCCCGAACATTATAGCATCATGGAGGGAATCTACTTTCTAACAGCTTTCTTCACATGCCCACATCTTCCTTTCCTTACCACCAACTGGGGCCACCCAGGTATGAAGCTCTCATTTCATGACAATGCATAGTATAAAGACTGAGCCCAGGCACTCTCCTTCCCCTTTGAGAGACTGAGCAGATTTCACCTTGTGATATTATTTCCTGTATAGAGAGTGGGTAGAAGAATGGCATATGTATGTGGTCACAAGCCCACTGATTATGGATGGCATACCCTGATATCTGTACATGACCCCAGGGAATGGGAGCTCTCAATGCTGCCTGGATGTCCACTCCTACCCTTCTACTTTGGTACTCCAGTCCTGTCCACATCTATTTAATTAAAGTCTCTTTTCCAGCACTGGAGTAATTTGAAGAAAATTCTCAAACTTAATATTATTCAAATATTTGAATACAAAACAATTTCAGTGATTACCTCTCATCCATCAAAATAGGAAAAACCATTAAAAAATTCACTATTAGCAGAGTTCTGAAAAGCAGATACACTAATTCTTCAATGATAGAATTGCAAACTTGTGAAATCTTTAAAAGAGAAATCTGGCAATATATAATAAAGGTTACAACAATATTCATAGTCTATCATTTCATTGTTCACAATTGCTCTACAGAATTGCCAGACCAATTCATAGCTTTATCTGCTTTTGACAGTACACTTTTCAGCACTCACTTTAAGCCAACTATGAGGTTTACTAGTAGTATACAAACCACAGTTGGGGTTTTTTCCCCCTTGATCTATGATTTCATCACTATAGGGAATTCCCCAGTGAGTAAATTCCCTCCACTGATGCAGTTTGGCAACATATCTGCATTTTACAATTTTAGAAATCTGCCTAGGCTGCTGTGAGATTAAATGACTTGCCCACTGAATGGCAATAACATCTGAGTACTTAAAAGAAACTCTAATTGAACTAAAAGGACAAATGGATAACTATTGTTTAATAGTTATTTGGGACTCCAATATTTCACTTTTAGAACTAAATGAATATAAGGAAAAAAAATAACCAAGAAACAAGTTGATTTTAATAGAATTTTAGAAAAAGTAGATAATGATAGATTTTTATGATTACTACTAAATGAGAATCATAAGAATATATGTATTTTTCAGCTTTTGTTGTACCTTTTAAAAATTAACCATGGTTTTAGGCATAATGAATTCATAAATTTAAAAATCAGAAACATTAAGTATCTTTTATTGAATTTAACTCTTTACTGACCAAAAATTATAATCAGTCTAATCATGTATCTCCCTTAGTAGACTGATCTCCAACTACTGATACTCTGTCTAGACTCACTTCTCAGTGACTAACATTGTCTCATTTTCCTCATATTTTCCCCAACCTAGTGATTCTAAAGATTTAGCTGCTTATGTATAACTTATTTCCTATCCTCAACCCTATCCCCACAAGATCTCACTTCATCAGATTTACTTGCAGCTTCCACTGTGCTCTTTGGAATGTTTGCTCCATAATTTTAAAACTTCTTAGCATCTTAAACCACTCCTTACTCATGCCTTATGTCTTCTTGCCCTCACTAAAATATATATGCTTCCTGATGACACTTCTTCCCTTGTCATCCTTTCTAGGGCTGTCTATTACTTTCTCTCATATTCTCCTTACTCCTTACTTACATGGTGAGAGTCAGAATACTCTTTGTTCCCCACTGTCATATATTGGCACGTCCTGTACCATCTTCGCTAAACAAACACTGTTCCTTTAAACTTCACACAATGTAAATTTAATCTAATACTCTATTCCCATTTGCTATACCAACTCAACTCAATAATATACTCTACTTTCAAATCCCATGTCCCTTGTCTTATCATCATTAACACTTTTCTAAACCCCAAAACTGTACTGCTCACATGTTTTCACTCCTTAATAATTATGTGCTTGCTGCTTAATAAAGCTGTGAGAAATTATGAAACTACGCTGACTCAGCATACCTTAAATTTATGTCAGTAAATTCAACTGAGGCTCTAGTACATTAAGGCATAAATTTTATTTTCCCCTAATTAGTTCTCTATCAAACTCTTGACAGAAAGTATTGCAAACCTTCTTATCTCTCCTCAAAACTCCCATGGTGCCATTTCCTCTTTTTCCCCACACCCCACCAATTTGTAACCAGGAACTTGACCTCATACTTCAAAAACAACAACAAGAACAAATAAGACCATTTTCCAAGACCCCCTCTTCCCTTTTCCCCTTTCTCACCTGACAAAACTCAGGGCTCTCCCTTGACTATTTCTACCTCCTTCTAGTTTCATATGAAGAAGTGACTTTTCTCTTTGCCAAGGCAGACCCCTCTACATGTACCCTTGATTGTATGCCTTCTGTTCTCCAGCAAATTATACTCTCTATCATCATCATTTTCCCCCTAAACTAGTCTTGAGTCTCCTCCTGCATACTGGATGTTTCCCTACTTCATATAAACATTACTATGTTTCCCTTACCTTTAAAAGCATATTCTCATTTCACTCACATTTCCTGGAGCAACAGCAGAATTCACTGACTTCAGAGTAAGACGTGGAAAACAGAAACTCCAGGGTGGATAACAAGATATCTGGGGTGAATGGCTCGATGTAAAATGTGATCTGGTCTAATGGTGTGAGGTGGCCTTGCTAGGCAGAGTAAGCTAGTTAGTTCAATAACTCAGCTCCACCTAGCATTCTAAAACTAAGTGAGAAAAATATTTTCAAGCACTGGAGGCATTATGTGCTGGTTTCTGGTCAGAATGCTCATCTAGAGAGAGAGAAGCAGGCAGCAACAGAAATGATGGCAAGATATTAAGGGTGGAGGGCTAGACTTTGACAGCGAGCATGATCTGGCTAGGTAGTTTGAAATAAGCTAAATATAGTGAGCTAGTTGAATTTGTACTCAGTCTCTCATTAAAAAACAAATAAAAGCAACAACTAAGAACTTCATTCTGACATATAATACTTTCCTTAAAAAGAAATCCAGAAGGTATTAGACACTTTTTTCTAAAAATAAAATACCTAAATCACTTGGAAATGAATTTTGAAGTCTGCTGCTTTCAAAGAAATCACTATTGAGCATGTAGGGTTTTATATAACAGCCTAAAATACATACGTACACACATATGTACATACATATATCTATTCTGTCTGTATGTATACTTGGTGAAAAATGAACAGCACAAAAATGAAATTAATTATACTTTAACACGCAGGAAATGACTATTACTGACATGGGAATAATATGGACTCTGTGTGCAGTCAGATTACATCTCCACCTCAAATGTTCAAAGGCACTGCTTGTGCCTGACCTGTGGTAGAGTTTTCCAAGCTTGTACTGGACTGAGAAGCCACAGTCGAACACACTGTACCTTGACACCAACATCATGTTGTCATTTATCCTCTCTAAGTATGAAGGACCAACAATAACAATCAGAACTGACTCTCTGTATGCAGTTGGATTACTGTCATAGTAGGGCAAACATCAAAATCACCACCAAATTAGATTCAACATGAGCTATTTAAAAAAGTGGGACTGAAAAGAGGTAAAGATACTGACCTTGATAATCACCATTTCTTACATAAAATTGACTGACCTTAAAGTCATCCTTCATATCCTCAGGTACAATTAAGCTATTTTTTCCACAAACCCCTCCCCCTTCAGTTTGTCCTAGCAGGGTTTTACTCTTCTCACATTCTACCTTGCAGTCTTTGTATTTGAAAAGTACCACATCTAACCCATTGGACTGGAAGCTGATTGAGAGTGGCGGAGGTGCTGTTTTCATGCTTCTATCTAGATTATTTTGCACATAGTAGACTCAAATTTCACATATGGCTAGGGAAGAGAGAATTTGATTATATAAAGATGGGGTAAGAAGGATTCAATTCCAAGTACGGCGATGGAAATGAAAAAAGAAAGGCACAGACTTAGAAAAAAGCAGGATGAGCAGGAAAGATGACAAGTTGGACTAGAACATATAGCTTACAGGCAGATTTTCAATAGCCTTAGATTCCAGGTAGGCCAAAGAGCTCAAATGTTATTCAGTATTCAAGGGAGAGCCAATAAAAGTCTTTAAGTAGGGGCAGCTAGGTGACACAGTGAATAGAGTACCAGGCCTGGAGTCAGGAGGACCTGAGTTCAAATCTGACCTCAGAGACTTAACACTTACTAGCCGTGTGACCTTGGGCAAGTCACTTAACCCCAATTGCCCTGCCTTCCTTCACCAAAAAGCAAAAAAAAATTTTTTTTAGATACAAGAGTGGCATTGTCATGGCAATGCACTGGAAAAATAATATGGGCAACATTATAAAGGACAGATTAGAAAGGGGGATAGATAAGGAAGGAAAGCCAGTTAAGAGGTTATTACAATACTTGTAGCAAGAAAAGATGAAGGTATGAACTAGGAGAGTCTCAGGGATGAGTCTTGAAAAAATGTATAAGATAGTTTTAAAGTTAACCTGAACAGAATCCAAAGATCATCCAACAAAAGCCAAAGATATGCCTGTTTAATTCAAAATAATTATATCATAATAAAAGTGGCAATGGAATAAATATGAATGACACCTTAACAAAGTTAGAACAAAAGGAGGATGGGAAGGAAGGATGGTGAGTCTGACTGATTTGATTGGGGCACAAATTTTACAAATGCCTGCTGATTTTCAGAGACCGTAGAGGTGTCGTCTTTAATTCACTTTCCAAAGTCTGCGCCATTTCAAAAGTTCAGAAAAGTGGCCAGTCCTATAGATAAGATCTATTTCATTTCTAATTCTCATTTAAGGGAATATTCAGTGTAACAGAACCTATCAGCTTAATCAGGCATTCAATCAAAGAATTAATAAACATCTTTTAGAATAGTTAAAATGTTTAATGGAAGAAATAACACTGTTTGGAAAAGAGGAAGAAGGTTCACGCCAAGATGAAAGCCAAGAGGACAGTTCATTTATCATAGGATATATGCTATTACACTTCCAGCATTCAAATGACACTGCCATAGGCCCCAGAGTTGAAGATATGGTTGACTCATAATATTTGTTTCAGTATAAAATGGACTAGATAGACACTGAGGAAAACAAAAAACCAGCCGGGCTTCTTCAACAACTAATCCTGCTGTTATAATCTCATGCCCTGTTTGTATGAAAGGGTTATTAGCTTGGTATGCCAAGAGAATGTTGTAGTTACAGTTTACCTAGATTTTTCCAAAGTGTTTGACAAAATCATGTCATTTTTACTGAAAAGGTGTGGGCAAAAGGATATTATGCTAAGATACCTTAAAAAATAATCTAATGGTCAGACCATAAGATTGGATGTTAACTTAGAAGGTTCCCTGGCATCACTTTGGCCATGTGATACTTAATATTTTGTCAGCATCTTGGATAAAGACCTGTATGGCAAGTTAATCATAGCTACAGATAACACAAAGCTAAGAGGAGATAGCTAACACATTGGATGACATAGGATCCAAAAAGATCCCGAAAGCCCTGAGCATTTGGATGGCTTCTCTAAGATGAAATCTAGTGGAGATAAATATAAGGCTTTACACTTGGGTTAAAACAATCAGCTTTATAAAGACAAGGTGTGAAAAGATGGTGAAGCAGGAGTATGTGTGAAAAAATCTGGAGGTCTTAGTGGACTACAAGCTCAATATGTGTTGGCAGTGTAACATAGCAGTTAAAAATAATGCAGTCCTTTGGCTCCATTAGGAAACACTTGGTTTCTGGGAATAGGAGGTGATAGTAGCTATGTACCTCTGTATTATGTTGTGGTTAGAATTTATTTGCAAACTATGTTTAATTGTAAGTGCCACATTTTAGGAAAGGAAGTGATAAACTGGAGAGTACTCAGAAGCGGACAACCAGGAGAATGAAAGGTTTTGAGTCATATGACCTTGTTATATGAGCATTCTTTGAAAGAATTGGGCATGATTAGGCTGATGGTGGGAAATGGGAAGTGGGGGAAGAAGTTTCATAACTTCATAACTGTAGAGGCAGCTAGGCAGTACAGTGGATGGAGAACTAGATCTGGAGTAATGGAGACCTGAGCTAAAATGTGACCTCTGATACTTACTAGCTGTATGATCACAGGCAAGCAATTTAACCTCTGTTTGACTCAGTTTCCTCATCTGAAAAATGGGTATAATATTAGTACATACCTCCTAAGGTTGTGAGGATTGAATGAAATAATAATCGTAAAATGCTTCGCGTAGAGCTTGGACAAAATAAGTTTTATATAAATGTTAGCTGGTCCTCTTTTGTTCGTACATATCCTTGATGACGGCTTTTGTGTCACTTTTTAATTTATTGGTTAACATCAGTAATGTTTTATTCTAGCTTTTTAGGATTTAAAGCTAGAAGATCTTAGGGATTATCTGGTCCTACTCTCTTTATTTTAGAGATGGGAAAATTGAAGTCAGGAAAGGTCAAGTGACCTCCTAAATAGTGGAGTTGGGATTCAAACCCGAATTCTCCGACTCCAAATCCAGTGACTGAACTACTAGTCCATATGCATGCTTTCCCATCTTTATAAAATCTTTTTTTAATGATCTACACAAATATGGAAGGTATCCTTAAAGAAAACATCAGATGAAACAGACAAGCCTTTGAAAACATGAACCAGAATATAAGATATTGTTCCCTATGTTGTTTGCTGATATAAACAAACCAGTTGAGCCCATGAGTTTTTCTCAAGAAAAAAACCCAACAGCAAAATATCTCCCATATTTATATTGATAATAGCAAGATCTTGTAATAATTCAACAAGAGAAGTTACTTTGTTCAGTGACTAGGTATTAGAAATGAGACTTCCACATAAAGCATGCTCATTAGTGTTTGGGAGGATATCTTGCACTGATTCCAAATTTTCCTATTGAGGGTTACGTTCTTAACATATTCCTATTTGCAGATGACATTATGTTAATTATATCAAATCCTGAAACATTAAAAAGTTTCCTCAGCAAAATCCATAGTTATTCCAAAGAAATTGGTTTAACAATCCATATCAGAAAAACAAAGTGGATGAAAATTAATATTTGCTCTGATATACAGGTAGATACATAACCAATTCTTTTAGTATTTGGTGTGTATGTGTACACTTACATATTTTGTATATATACATATATATATGTACACATACACACCAATATACTATACATAACATAGCAGTGGATAAAGAGCTGACCTTGGAATTAAGAACTTTATTCATGTCTCTAACCTCTCACACATGCTATCTATACTATCCTAATAGAAAAATCACTTAGCCTTTAAATATATATCACAACTCTGTAAGACCTGCAGAACAGGTGCTAATTTGCACAGGTAGAAGGAATTCCTCATTGACTTTTTTTTTTTTAACCAATGAAATCATCAGTTTGGCTAAACAAAAAAAGACGTGTGTGTATGTGTGTACATGCATCTATGAGAGAGCTAATAATGCATAACTTAAGCAGGTGCTACAGAAGAACAATTAATTGGGAGGCAGGATTACATAAAAGGGGAAAAATTAGCTTTATCACATTTTACAGTGCTTTGAATGATCACAAGTTACCCACTGTTCCAAAAGCCATCACTTAAGCATAAACGGTAATGATGCTTCATGATTGTGAATCATGCAATTCCACAGTCTCAGAAGACGGCATGTGATACAATGAGCACTGACAATATGATTAGGAAAAATTTCATATTAAAGTATTTATAATGTAATAATAGAAAACTCAAAAAAATTATAAATTCTAGGAAATTATATAGAATATATATTACATATATTCTATATAATGTCTTTGTATATAATATATAGATATACTAACTCTATATTACTATATGGTAACTATAAAATCAGTACATTTATAGATAAATAATTTCCTGGAATTCATAGTTTTAAAATTGTAAATGTATACTTTGAACCATTTATGCAGCAATGCATTTCTGCAAATTTGTATTCATTTCTTAGTCATTCTTGGTGACTGTTGTATGCTATGCAACTATCTTTGAAATACAATCAGACCTTCCTCTCTAAGCTGTTAATGAGCAATCAGTGCAGTAATATTACAGTAAGTCCCCAAAGAAGTGTTAATACATACTTAATACTTTTCCAACCAGTCTCCTGGGGCCAAACTAACAATGGGGCCTTTGTTAATACATAAACTAAGCAACAAACATGCCATCTCTGTTACCCTATAATACTATCACCTATTTCCCAGGAGCCAGAAAAGTACGAAAAGATATTCAAATGTAGCAATTGTATTCATTACAATCTTAAGACCCCCAAATAGAGGTTGCCAAGAGCAGGACATTACTGAAAAACAACTGAACAACATTTATATAGCACTTACTAGGTGCTGGGAACTGTGCTAAGCATGGTATAATTATATTTCTTGACCCTTACAACAACCTTAAGAGATAAGTGCTATTATTTTGGAGATGAGGTACCATTTTGCAGATGAGGAATCTAAGACAAAAAGAGGTTTAGTGACTTGTCCAGGGTCACGTGATGAGTGTCTGGGGCCTGATTTGAACAGAGGTTTTCTTGATACCAGGCCTGGTACTTTAGCCACTGCACCACCTAGCTGCCTGCAGATGACTTGCAAATCTCTACTGTCAACTTGAACCCAACTCCAGACCCCCATACCCATCTGCCTATAGGACACATAAAACTGATTATCCCATTTTCACCTCAAATTCTATATTAATTAAATTAAATTTATCATTAAATTTAATTAATACATTAAAAACTAATTCTCTTCTCTTCCAACCCTACTTTTCTTTCTAACCTCACCATTTCTGTGTTACTACCTTGTGTTCATTTTTTGTAACACTAGGCTTATCTATCTTGCTTTTTTCCCCCTCATATCTCTTTCTCTAATTAGTTTAGTTATCAGTTTCTGTAGATACCATACCTACATTTCTTGCATTACTCTATGACTCTTCATATCCATTATGACAATCCTTTTTTAAAAAATTTATTTTATTGACTTGTTTGTTTACTTTTAGGTTACAAGATTCAGTTCCTGAGTCACTTGAGTTTCAGATTTTTCTCCCTTTCCTCCCCACCTCCCACCCCTGCCATGGTGG
>CM053597.1:106084394-106157111 GCA_028646575.1 Pseudocheirus occidentalis | reverse complement strand
TCAGGACTTCTCTTGCCTGGAACTCAAGGATCAGCCAGGCCACCAGCAAACAAAGTCCCATTCTGTTCATGTCTTCAGTCAGCTTTCAGATACTGGGAGAGGAACACTCTCTCTCTCTCCCTCTCAGCTGACTTCAGTCTCCACGAATACTCCTTCACTGAGGAGCCAACTCCAAAATCGGTCTATCTCTCTAAAATTCTCCTGCTTATAAAGCACTGGCCTTCTCCCAGGTCAACAGGGGAGTTCACACCTTCTCACCAATGGACAGAGTTCTATACTTAGCCCTAAATATCTGATCTACTTAGCCCTAAATATCTGATCTACTCAGCCCCAAGTATCCTATCCACTTAGCCCTAAATATCAAACAAACTGATTACCATTACATTCCCCTCCATTGTAACAGTTTTCTCTTGCCTCTTTTATGTGTGATAATTTACCCTATTCTATCTCTCCCTTTTTCCTTCTCCCATTATATTCCCGTCTCACCTCTTAATTTTAGTTTTCAGACATTATCTCTTCCTATTCGACTAATCCTCTGCCCTCTGTTTATGTATAAATGTACACACATATGCACACACATATATATTCATACACACATACCTTCATATACATACATATATGTATGTATACACATATACATACATATATATGTATATACACACGTATATATTTCCTTCAACTATCCTCATACTGAGAAAAGTCTCATGAATTACAGTGATCATTTTTCCATGTAGGAATGTAAATAGTTCAACTTTAGTAAGTGTCTTATGATTTTTTGCTTCTCTTGCTTCTTGTATTTGAAAGTCAAATTCTCTATTCAGCTGTTTTTTTCGTTAAGAATCCTTGAAAGTCCTCTGTTTCGTTGAATAACTATATTTTCCCCTGAAACATTATATTCAGTTTTGCTGGTTAAGTGATTTTTGGTTTTAATCCTAGCTCTTTTGACCTCTGGAATATCATATTCTAATCCCTTCAATCCCTTAATGTAGAAGCTACTAGATCTTGTGTTATCCTGATTGTGTTTCTACAATATTCAAATTGTTTCTTCCTGACAGCATGTAATATTTTCTCCTTGACCTTGGAACTCTGGAATTTGGCTATGATATTCCTAGGAGTTTTTTTGGGGGGGTCTTTTTCAAGAGGCAAACAGTGAATTCTTTCCATTTCTATTTTGCCTTCTGATTCTAGAATATCAGGGCAGTTTTCCTTGAGAATTTCTTGAAGGATGATTTCTAGGCTCTTTTTTTGATCATGGCATTCAGGTAGTCCAATAATTTTTAAATTATCTCTCCTCGATCTGTTTTCTGGGTCAGTGGCTTTTCCAGTGAGATATTTCACATTGCCTTCTATTTTTTCATTTTTTTGGATCTGTTTTATAGCATCTTGATTTCTTATAAAGTCATTAACTTCCATTTGCTCCAATCTAATTTTGAAGAAATTATTCCCTTCAGTAAGTTTTTGAAATTTCTTTTCCATCTGGGCAGTTTGGCTTTTTAAGACGTTTCTCTCATTGGCTTTTTGGGCCTCTTTTGCCGTTTGAGTTAGTCTGTTTTTTTGAAGTGTTATTTTCTTCAGTGTTTTTTTTTGGGGGGGGTTCTCCTTTAGCAGGCTGTTGACTCACTTTTCATGATTTTCTTGCATCATCCTCATTTTTCTTCCCAATTTTTCCTCTATTTCTCTTAATTTGATTTTTACAATCCTTCTTAAGCTCTTCCATGTCCTGTAACCAATTCATACTTTTCTTGGAAGCTTTTGATACAGGAGTTTTGACTTTGTTGTCTTCTTCTGGTTCCATGTTTTGACCCTTTTTGCCTCCCCAAAAGGATTCTATGGTCTGATTGTGCTTCTGTTAGTTCATCTTGCTAGCTAATTACTTGATTTTTGAGCTTTTTGCCATGGTAGAACTCTGCTTCCAGAGTGGAGCGAGCTATGTCCCAAATTGCTAGGGTTTTTGCAAATGTTGTCAGAAGTCTGGGGAGGGCACCCTCTCTACAGCCACTACAAGCTCTGTCACATTGGCATTTTTCACCCCAGTAGCACCACCCAAGACTGTGATCCAGATCCAAACAGATCAAAACAAGAGAGATTACCCTCTGAATGGTTGCTTGGTCCCCCTACCATCTGCAGGCTAGCAGGCGTTGCAGCGGCCTTGCCCTCTGCACACCTCTTGCCCTCGGGGCAGGGGCCAGACAGTGCTCTTCTCTTCTCAAGTTCCAACAGAGTTCCCCACTCATCATTTACTTTCTCTTTATTATTTTTTTCTTTTCTTTTTTCTTTTTGGAGGGCAATTGGGGTTAAGTGACTTGCCTAAAGTTACACAGCGAGTTTTTGTGTCATGTGTCTGAGGTCGGATTTGAACTTAGGTCCTCCTGACTCCATGGATGGTGCTCTATTCACTGTGACACCTAGCCACCCCTCTCTTTGGTATTTATGGGTTGAAAAGTTTGGAAACCTCCACAGCTGCAGGTGATTTACTCTCCTAAAGTCTGCTCTGGCCTGTCTGGGCTGCTGGTCAGGGCCTCCCTGGGTCTGGGCCCATGCAGCTCATGTGAGACTGCTCAGCTCCCAGCCCTGTGTGAAATACCCTTCCTGTCAGCCTGCTAGGCTGCCTTCAGTGGGAGATTTGTTTCTCCCTGTCACTTTGTGGATTCTGTAGCTCTAAAATATATTTAATCATATTTTATAGGTTTTGGAGGTGGTTGGAGCAGGAGCTGCAGCAGGTTCCTGCTTTTACTCTGCCATCTTGCCTAATAATTTCTTCTTAAGAAAGGCAGCATAAATCTAGCTCAGTGCCTTTAAATAACTAACATGATGTGATATTTTATTTCTTAGTCGTCCTGCCCTCTGTTGTGTTCTGACTTTTTCACTTTGGTCCCTCTTTTCTGATCTGTTTTAAGGATCCCTGGTTTTCCATGTCACATATGAGGAAGAAAGTGGGCTAGATTGCATGGGAAATTACACATGCATTATTCAAGTCAGTGTCAACCTTACAGCATACTACCCCATCAGTATTCTTTTTAAAAAAATTATTTATTTTACTCTGAATTTAAGAAATAAAACAAGCATTTCCATAATATAGCAGAATATTTTTAAAAAGATGATTTCCATGAAACTGTAAGTCTGTTATGTTCAACTTACTATTTTAAATATATAACAAAGTTATCATGTAATTTTCTTTTTTTTTTCCCTCCCTAAAGATAGCTACCAGTAGACACAAGTGTGTGTAAAAAACCATTTTATACATACCTATTTCTTTTTCTAGATCCACATAGCATTTTCATATGTCATTTACAGTTAATTTGGGTATTTTTAGTAGTTAAAAAGATTTAGTCACTCAAAGTTGTTCTTCAAACAGTATTGTTTTTAATGTCTATGATGTTCCCATCATTATTTCATGTAGAAAAGTGGCGTAAAAGATACATAAGAGATGTAATTCTAGGGAAGGAGGTATTAGAGATGAACTACTCATTTATCAAGAGCTAGATATAACAGATGGATGGATTTATTATACTGGGACCCTTATAATGCCAGGGAACTTTGAAGTCTCTCAAAAAGTTGGGTCCACCCCCAGCCTCCTGTCAAGAAATTATAAGTCAAAGATCTTGAATGAGAAGTCATCAAGGAGCACATTATTATACCCCTTCGTTGTATAGAGAAGGAAACAAGTCCAGAGAGGCGATATGATGTGACCAATATCACACAAGGTAGAGGTGGCAGCAAGAGCTGGAATTTGGACTCATAACCCCAGGTTTCATAACCCCAGGTTTAGTGGGGAAAATTCAGCTCTGCTTCCATTATTTCATGCTGTGAGAAAGCATGCATTGATTGCTTTCCACACAAAAGTAGGGAGTACACAATATTTGTGTTATCAGATGTTCCAAGTAGTAAAATATGAATGTAAAAAAGTGGTTCTTTGAGCATTTGCATACCAGTGACATTTTTTCTCTGAAATATTAAATATGAAAGTATGTTTCTCAAATTCTTATGTCCAGCCTTTTAGGCAATGTGAAAATAGGCTTGATTTTCTCTTGGTCAAAAGATTTCCTGACTCATCTTTTTTGCAGTGGTATTTCACAGTTGACCAACCACTTCCCCAAAATTGTGTATATGAAATTCATGGATACATTTTAAGGCTTGTAGTGTTCTGTTTCATAATAAGCTTTGGAAATGCAAGTCTTGGTGCCTTAACATCTGTAACCTAAAGGCTGGTCTAATTCTGGGCCGGCTCTAAGAAGGGGAGGTACAAATTTGGACACCTCACTTAGGGGTAGTGGTGGAAATTTTTTCAGGGCATACTGGTCCCAGGGGACAACTAGTTGGTGCAATGGATAGAGCACCTGGTCCACAGTCAGGAAGACTTGAGTTCAAATACAGTTTCAGACACTTATTAGCTGTGTCTCGACTCTGGGCACTTCATTTAACCCTTTTCACCTCAGTTTCCTTATCTGTAAAAAGAGCTAGAGAAAGAAATGGGATGCTGCTCCATATCTTTGCCAAGAAAGCCCCAAATGGAGTCAGAGATAGATATGACTGAAGTGACTGAACAACAATTTTCCCAAGAGGACTCAAGGATTTGATTCAAGATTTCTGGAAGATATTGTATGTAATTTATAAACTAAAAGGATTACCGGTTTCATGTTACTTTATGACAAAAGATTTTCGAAAGCAAAAAGCCATTTGTTCTTGCTACCATGTGAATCTCAGCCAAAACTACTTAAGTTACCTTGGGATGAGATTGATGTTCAGAGCACACTTCCCTTCTCTTAGCTGCCTGTAAGCTGCATTACTGAGGGTTAAAGACAAAGATTACAAGGGGCTATAGTAGTTAGCTTTGGAATAAATCCTGGAAGATATCGAAGAGTCTTTTGTTCAACAATTCTTACTCTAACGGTGCTTCTTAGTAAAATCACCTTAATAAAGATTGTTGCTCCTAGAAGGATTTTGAAGCTATCAAGAATAAAGTTGTTGCTTAAAAATGTAGTAGTAGTTTTTTACTTGGGGCAGCTAAGAGTCAGGAAGACGAATTTTTCTGAGTTTAAATCCAGCCTCAGATAATTACTAGCTGTGCAACTGTGGGAAAGTCACTTAACTCTGTTTGCCTCAGTTTCCTCATCTGTAAAATGAGTTGGAGAAGGAAATGGCAAACCATTCCAGTATTTTGGCCCACAAAACCCTAGATGGGGTCATGAAGAGTTGGACATGACTGAAACAAATAACGACATTTTGTTTGGGAGTTAGAGATGATCCTTTATATATATGTCTTAATGTATAGGATTACAAGTTTGGGATCATAGGTTTAGACCTTGAAGGGACCATTGAGGTCGTCTTTGAAGTTGAGAAAACTAAAGTCAGAGCAGTCAGGTCACTTGCTTATGGTCACATAAGTAATTAGGGACACAGCCAGAATTTGGAATCTGGTTTTCTGATTCCAAATCCAACTCTTTTCTTCTACTGTACCACATGGCCTCTCCAGCTTTGGACAGGAGTCTTTGAGAGGTATTGATATTATTATTGATTAATTTACTTAGGATTACTGGAAAATAAATATACCATCTTTTTCTCTCTTTTGAAACTGATATATTTTGGAGGGGGGGAAGTAAAATGATTTTCCAATTCTTAATAATTAGTTTCTCCATGGTTTCAATCAAGAACATTGGCAAGATGTGTATTGGAGTTTAGTAGTGTTGGTTACTAATTTTGTGTAAATAGATAAAAAGTACAGATTTTCTATGTAATGCATTTTCTCCATGTATTGAAGATGTACCCCTAAGAATGGGTATTCAGTATGCTTGCCATCTTAGGGTGGGGGATAGGGAAGAGACAGGGACAAAATTTGTAACTCAAAATCTTGTGGAAATGAATGTTGAAAACTAAAAAATAAATAAATTCCAAAAAGATGTACACCTAAAACACTTGAACATCTTGTCAGTATTTATGTGAAATATGAAAAGGGGAAAAAAACTTTATAGGAATTAGAGACGAAAGAAACAAGTAGACCTAACCCTTTATTTTACTGATGAAGAAGTTTTCAGGTCTTAGAAGTAAAATGAAGTGAGTATTTCAGAGTTATACAGAAATAAATTGCAAAGTTAGTATTTCAGCACAGGGTGGATGATTCCAAATATAATGTTTCTGTTTTGTTGTGTTTTTTCCCACTGCCCTTGCTTCTTTTCCCTGTTTCATGGATCAGTTTTTAGTCATAGTTAGGTTTCTTTTCTTTTTTGTTTTCTTTTTTTCTTTTCTTTTATTGGGTGGGGGGACTGGAAAGTGCCTACATGGTTACAGATTAAGATTAAAATAGGAATGCATATCAGGTATGGTGGCACAGGTTTGTAATGTCAGCTACCCAGGAGGCTGAAACTATTTGGGTCTCTTGATCTTGGAGGGCAGAGCTGCAGTGGATTATGGCTACATATGAGTATCAGGGGTCTACACTGATTTTAATAGAGGGTTAGAAACAGTAGGTCGAAGCTCTCATGACGATCAAAAGTCAGGTTGGACTTGTTTAGTAGCCTTTACACTTCCTGCTGGATCAAGATGGGGTGAGGGGTAAAGACTGAGAAGGAAGGAGGGACAGACAGACTGAAGTGGTGGGTTGGGGGGGGGAGAAGGATAGGATTTAGAGAGGAGGGCACAGCTGTAGTGTTCTACATCCACATTGCTTTTAAAGCTTAAAGTTTCATAAAACTAACTAAAGTAAAACACTGAAAATATTTTGTAATACAGATAGTCCACCTTTGAAGGTCAATCTCATTCCAAAATGATTAAAATAGTCTTTGGTATTACTGACTTGTTTGGTAATCAAGTATGGTCCTTTACTCTGGAGGGAGATTCAGTTAGGAAAGCAGCATGAAACAGATTATGATCTCACCCTAAATTCTTTGTAATATCTTCCAGACCCAAATTGCCTATAAATCAGCCCAGGGCATATTTGAAATACCAGATGTTTCCTAGCCCCCATTTGTTCTTTAAAGTCACTCACAGGACCCTCCTCCCCCTCTCCCTGGGTCATATGAAATGTTGCCAGTCTATCTGGTTACTTGGAAGTTTTGCGTCTAAAGAAATCTATTCCATTGCTATTTTGCCCTCTTAAGTATGAAAATGTTTTAAAATGTAATATAAGGATACTGGTGGTAGAGCTACATGCTTTGGTATGACAGTAGCTGAGTGTATTTTTTAAAAGCTATGTCTTTGTGTGGGATTTGGTTTTCCTCCAGATAAATTCATGATTACTTTAAAACCTTTGGAAAGGACTGGCTTATGTCTTAGACTTGTAAGCAGAGAAACTTCTACTGCGCAACTTTAGTGTGTCTGCGGTTCTGCAGATTCTGACCCAGTGACAGCTTCTCATCTAGCTTGATTTTTACCTGGGTCTTTCTGTGGGTTGTTCAGAGGGCTCACCAAGTGGACCCGATAGCTTCCTCTGCTTCTCTTAATACCTAGTGAAGACTAGGGTAATACTTGGACCACCCAGATCATTCCATTTTGTTTTTTGGTCATTCGTGTCCATAATGTCTTTTATAGTATCCAATATTAACACTGATTTTATAGCCTATTTATGTTTATCATGCATCTTTTAATGATTTATACTTCAATCAGCAAGCATTTATTAAGCTCTTACAAGGTATCAGATACTGTGCTAGGTGTTGGGAGTACAGAAAGCATAACTGAAAATATCTGTGTCCTAAAGAAATTTACATTCTATAAGGGATTTCATTTTTGTTCAGTCTCATTTCAGATGTGTCCAGCTCTTCGTGATCCTGTTTGGGGTTTTCTTGGCAAAGATACTGGAGTGTTTTGCCATTTTTTTTTCTCCAGCTCATTTTACAGATGAGGAGACTGAGGCAAACAGAATAAAATGACTTGCCCAGGATCACATAACTAGGAAGTGTCTGAAGCTGGATTTGAACTCAGGAAGACAAGGTCCATACTCTATTCACTACACTACCTAGCTGCCCATAAGGGGAAGTACATATGACATTATTTGGTGAGGGAAAACAATCACAACTGGGTTGAAGATGGGGAAAGGCCTAATGTAGGACCTAGTGGCATTTGAACTGAGCTTTGTAAGAAGCTACAGATTTTAAAAGGTGGGGTTTGATCTTTCACAGATTAAAATTGTTCATGATTTTATGCCATAAATTGTTTCCAGTAACATATTGGTGTTAGATGGGCTTTTATGGTAGCGTAGAATAATTTGTCATCATTGAACATTCTTTTGGATTTTGAAATTATGACTCATCCTCATCTTTTCCTATTTTAATTCTGAGTCATTGTATGACTTCAATTTGAAGTCATTGTGCTTCCAGCAAGAACTATAGTCACTGGTGGCCTGTTCAGCTGCATGCCATAATGACCAGTCTGAGTATTTTATCCACTTTACTTTTCACTGTGAATGGTCCATCTCCTTTTACCATCAGAAGGTTCCAGGACTTAATGTAATCAGATCAACACCAAAGTCCTCTACAAACAAGAGTATCTCTAGAATCTCACCATCTAGAATCTCTTCTGTTTGGACTTTACATAAGACACCCATCATGACACTGATGGCCACTCTTGGTGAACCCCACCCTCCCTGTTGTCGTTAATACTCAGCATATTGTTAAACTAATGTTGGTGATTATATCTGTCTTGGAAACTTATATGATGTTGTATACATGGGAGACACTTGATTTGAGGAAAGCTAATAAGGTTGCATTGTAAGTCAAATACCTTCCCTAGTATAGGGCTGTAAGAACTGATTGGCATGCTGCTAACCTTCATCCTACCCTCCTCTATCTACTTTCAAATGACAATCTTTTTAGGACTCTTTTTTAGAAAGTTGACTAGATTAGTGATTATGTTTGATCCTGAAACAAATAAATTTTTTTTTCTTAACTGTGATTAGATCTTACATGAGCAAAAAGCTATGCAGCCTGAGAATATGAATAGAATTTAATGTTATAAGCAAATAAAGGGAGGAAGCATGGCACAGAGGACAGATTGCTGCTAGCCAGGAAGGCTTAGGTTCAAGACTTCCCCCTGACACATATATTGGACAAGTCTTTTAGGCTCCAAATGTCCCCAGGCAAGCTCCTAAGACTATAAATCGCAGAGTGGGTGGTAATTATCATTGATATGGGATTTTCTTTCACTGGGAATTCCACATTGCAATGAAAAAAATCACAGGTTCAGTCTCCTTCAACTTTATTCTCTATCCCAAAATAAGACAAAACAAGAAAGGTAGTCTAATATATACTCGCAGTCTTATAATCAGAAACACATTGGCAGTCAGGTTCATTATAATACAGATCCTTGATCTAACCCCCAAATAGCTTTAGCTCAGAACATGAGATTCTTTGAAGTTTCCTGTTTTTTTTTTTTTTTTCCCTTTTGGTTCTATGCTTTTCTCTTCCCCGTACTACTGTAGGAAATCATGAACAGGACTTTTCCACTGGTCCTTGGTTCCTGTTACTAGGGTTACTAGGTTAGAAGACCCTAGCTCTACAAGATGCTGAAATAAAATGGTCTTTGGGACATGAAATTTTAGGTAACTTGTGGATTCTGCCCTACAACCCTTTTCCCTCCTCTATTCTTTTTTGGGGAGTAATTGCCACAGCTCCCACTGGTTCAATTATCATTACACATATGACTCCTATATAGCTGTCTCTCCTGAGCTCTAGCCGCATACTTGTTAGATTCTAACAGCTGGATGTTGAAAAAGCATCTCAAACTCAGTATTTTTTTTTAAAAGAAACTAACATGAGGGTGACTAGGTGGCGCAGTGGAGGACCTGAGTTCAAATTTGGCTTCAGGCACTGAACACTTACTAGTCTTGTGACCTTGAGCAAGTCACTTAACCCCAAGTACCCTGGCTTCTCCCTTCCAAAAAGCAAAACAAAACAAAACCTGACTAACTAAATAAATAAGAAACTAATAAAAACTCATCCTTTGGTATGTTTTGTTGTCAAGCATACTACCATTCTTTCAGTCATCCAGATAAGTACCCTTGGAAATCATCCTCAACTCTTCATTTTCCCTGACATTGCCTCCCCCACCATATGTAATCACTTGCCAAGTCTTTTTTTTTCTTTTTTGGAGGGGGGGAATGCAGGGCATTTGGGGTTAAGTGACTTGCCCAAGGTCACACGGCTAGTTTTTGTGTTAAGTGTCTGAGGCTGGATTTGAACTTTGTTCCTCCTGACTCCAAGACCAGTCATCTATTCACTAGGCCACCCAGCCGCCCCTCACTTGCCAAGTCTTGTCGAGTCTTTCCACACTACAGCTTCTGCCCACATGGCTAGTGCAGTAGTTCAGGCTCTTATAACTTTGCACACGAGCTGTTGTTCCAGTACCCTCCCAACTGTACCCCCTGCTGCCAGTTTCTCCCCACTCTACCTGTCCTTCACAGAGCTGTCGTGCTGACATTCCAAAACCCAACCGTGTCATGCCTCTATTTGTTTAGCTTTAGTACCTCCAGAGGGAAAGAAAAACTTTTTTTAAATTGACATTCAAACCCTTCTATAATTTATCTTGAGCCTCTTTTTCAACACTCCCCTCTCATGCACTCTACGTTTTAATCAAATTGGTCTTTTCTCCATACATGTTTCATCCCCCATCTCTGTGCCTTTGTCTTTTCCTCCCCACCACATGTCTAGAATTCTTTCTCACATCTATCTCACAAAATCCCTTCCTTTAATGCTCAGCTTAAATACCACCTAATGCAGACTTTTCTAATTTTTAAACTCTCCTCCCCAAATTACGTTGTATTTACCTGTGTATGTGCAGTATTCTCACCAATAGACTATAAGCTCACTGAGGGCAGGAGGCATTTCACTTTTGTCTTCATATCCCAGTACTTTACACAGAGTATGGCCTTAAACATTTATTGAGTTGAATTGACATCATATTACAGAAGCAAGGTAATTTGGCCCAGAAGGCAGGATTTGGAGCATGGCTAATAGCACGGAGGAAGGTGGAGAAAATATTCTGCATGTTGAGGCATTTGGGAACGTTGAATGGATGAAGAGAGAATGGGCAGGAGGAGGAAATGAGCTGGAAAAATACAGTTCGCTCAGGCTAACTGGACTATAGAATTATGACTTGGAAAAACTAGCAATCCCTAAACGTGTTTTGTTCTGTCCAAAGCAGTTCTTAGGGGATTTTTATCCCTATCAAGTCCATTGCCATGTACTTTATTCATTCATTAATGAGTAAAAAATGTATAACCTCAGCCTTTAATTTGATAGGTTAGGGGGAATTAACAGCATTGGCTTCCTAATGGAAAGAAGAGCAGAGGTAAAAGTAATTTATGTTTTTTTGCTGGTACGCTGATACTGTCACTTCCTGTCACCGTCATTGTCACTGTAACCTTGACATGTTCCTTTGTTAATACCACATCTTTTCCCCCAGTAAACTGGAAGTGTAGAAGTAGGTAGAAGAAAAGGGTGTCTCTTTGAAACTTTCACAAACTTAGATTGAAAGGACCCTGATTTCCCTTCCTTACTATATTACTAACAGAGCAAGTAGGAAAAAATTGGGATTGGGGCAGCTAGGTGGCGCAGTGAATAGAGCACCAGCCTGGAGTCAGGAGGACCTGAGTTCAAATCCAGCCTCAAACACTTGACACACTTACTAGCCATGTGACTTTGGGCAAGTCATTTAACTCCAATTGCCCTCCAAAAATGCAAAAAAATTTTTTGGGGGGGATGGGAAATTATACTTTTACTGCCAAATAAACTTTTTCAGGTCAATATTTCTTTTTCATTGTTTCTCTTAAACCGTGCTTTCTTTAAGGCAAAAGCTTTGTTTTTTTTCACTATCCATACCACACCCATGTATTCTTATTGGAATTGTTTATGCTGTAGGGCAATGGTGGTCAAAATGTTACACAGAAGTCGGTCCCTGGGAAATATGGGAAGAAAATATTCTATTCCTATTTCTATTCTATTTTATTCTGTTTATGTTTATGTGTATTCTATAATATATTCCTCAATTTGTATTTTATTTTTACATAAAAATAAGAAAAATTAAACTTTACTAATATTTAATGAGGCAGGAGGCACGGTGGATGGGAGCTGATTTAAGAGTCAGAAAGACCTGAGTCAAGTTGTACTTCTGACATGTTGGCACCATCACCCTGGAAGAGTCACTTAATCTCTTAGTGTTTTAGGCAGTTCTCTAATACTATATATTGCACAGAAGATACTAACCTACAGTCTTAGAAGGAATATCATCAATTTAAAATTCCTTGTACCAATGAAATTACAAGTCTGCTTTCTGTCTCTAACATTGTAAATCAACCTTGTTGGATAACCTGGTGTTGGATAATAGATATGAGCTATCTCTCTGGATCCCTGGGCTAGGTGGTCATATATTATGTAAAACTGGGAGAAATTGTGTGTCATTGCTACTCCTTAGTAATTTGCAGTGATACTGAGCATACTCAGAGGCTGGGGCAGATTTCAATTATAAGTAGTAAGCTTTGTGCTTGTCAGATGCTCTTCATACTTGGGCAGGTGGGTAAATATAAATTATTCCTGTTTCCTTAGCCCCTTAATAAGCCCCTGCAGCTCTCTCTCTTTTTTTTAATTAAAATTTTTTCCACATAATAAACATTTTTTTTCCTTCCAAGGAAAAGAAAAGCAAAACTCTTGTAAGAAATCTATAGCAAAGTCATACATAGTCAACCAAATTAAATCCCCATATTGTCATGTTCAAAACATGTCACATTCTGTACCTCAACTCTTATCTCTTTGCTGTCAAGAGGTGGGTTTTTTAACATCCATATGGAATCACTGATACTCACTGAATTGATTATAGTTTTTAGATTTTTCAAAGTCGCTCATTTTTGCAGTGCTATAAGATAGTGTTTAAATTGTTGTCCTGATTTTACTCACTTCACTCTGCATCATTGGTTCATACTAGCCTGCCTAGGTTTCTCTGAAATCATCTCCTTTGTCCTTTATTACAGCACAGTGGGACCTGTCCATATGCCATAATTTGAGTGGTTTCCCAGTTGATGTCTTCTCTATTTTTTCCTTCTGATTACCCCAGCTCCCTAAGATAGCAGTTGGGGGAGAAGGAGATGGGTCTGTTCTGTCTATATGAGGAAGGCGCAGTAAGTCCTTTGATTATGGAGTATAGAACTGGTGTTGATTCACATAGGGAAAGGGCTAAAGGATTGTGTCTCCTTTGGGGGAAGAAATAGGAACAATGAAGGTCATGATGTGTCATCTTTACTTTTCCTAATTCTGGTCCTCTATAGGTGGTCTCTGAGGTCCCATCTTCCTATTTCCTTCCTCATTCACTCTCCTCCTTTGGGTCCACTCGGATGAACTTTTTACCTGTTTAAAAAGATGAGTCCTGTTTCTGTAACAAGGAATAAATCCTGGAAGAATCCTTATGTTTTCTATTGTTTAGGAGGTAGGAAATTGAAATGCAGTGGCATGGATGGCCTGAAAGGTAGGAAGTTCAGACTTCATCCTCTACGAATCTTGGGTACGTTGTGAGGCGTTGGCCTCATTTCTCTTCACCTCTCCCTCTGGACTGTTTTGTTTGGTGTTCTCATCAGCTCCCATAGGTTCATTTTTCATCTTGTAGCAAAGCTTTGGCTTTAATCTCCCAGAACAAGTCTGGTCACCATCCTTCTTTTTTCTTTCAGGGGTATATGGATGGGTAGGTACCCTTGAAAGGTTGGCAGTGGGGGAAAGGAGGGGTGTCTTTTCTGTAATGCTTTCAGCTTGACATCCCCCCCCCCATTCCCCTGTGTTTTGCTCACAGTTTTCCCCCATTAATTAATACTCCAGTTCCTGTTGTCAATTTAGTATTGTTTAGCTTTTATAAGGAGATATTTGCTTCGCAGATAGAGCAAAAACAGAAGTACAGATACTTCCAGCTGAAACCTGGGGTGAGGCTGGGGAGAGTAGTCTCAGACTAGTTTTTAAATAGAATTTTAGTGTCATAGAGTTTCCTTTCTACATATCATTAGCCCTACCAAGTTACCTTCCAAATACAGTTAAGATGCTAGATGAGTCTGTATTTTGACTAATGGTGTGTTGGGTGGGTTTTTGCTCTTTTGGGTCCATTGGTATGATGTCTCATGGTACTGCCCTTTGCAAGAAGGGTAAACATCGATTATCCCTTGGTGTTCACAGACATTTTGTTTCCTAATATGTTAATATAGGTAAAGGTTGTTCATAATAGAGAAGGGGGTTAAATAAAGATATTTCCATTAAATTCAGTAAGAGTTTTTGAGTCATTTCCTATGTATCAGGCATGGTAGATACTACAGCAGAATAGGGTCTAGATGCCTTTGGATACCTTACATTTTCCTGAAGGGCAAGCCATAACACATAAGAAAAATAAGTAAATATCAATTATGTTCCAAACAAACACCAAGTAATGGGGGTTGGGAGACTGGAGAAGGAGGGCTAACAGTTAGCCGGCAAGAACCTCAAGATTTCTTGAAGGAGAAAGCATTTCTAAGAATTGAAAATTTTTTTGAGGTGTCAGAGTTAAGTAAGGGAGAGTAAAATAATACATTTTTCACCTATCAATTTCGCTATTACCTTTAAGACTGGTGATTTGGGGAATTATAGTCTGTAAAACTGGCAGCTAGGTGGCACAGTAGATAGAGTGCTGGGCCTGGAATTTGACCTCAGACGCTTACTAAGTGACCCTGGGCAAGTCATTTCACCCTGTTTGCCTCAGTTCCTCATCTGTAAACTAAGCTGGAAAAGGAAATAGCAAACCACTCCAATATTTGCCGAGCAAACCCCAAATGTGTCAAAAGGAGTTGGACATGACTGAAAAACAAGTAAACACTACCACACAGTCTGTAAATCTTCACATTTCAGCTATGACAGCCATTAAAACCAAGTATTAAAATAAGCTTAAATTAGGCTTATAAAAAGTGACAAAGACTTTTTTTTTAAATGAAGCATATTCAGTCAGATTGTTTTAACTAAAAAGGTATTTGTGCCAATTGATAAAGTGAAATTTTAAAATATCTATTTTATCTTTTTAGATTTTGTTTTGTTTTTTAAATATAAATTGGTACATGTTTGTATTTATATAAGTAATGACAATATATCTGCCTTTTGGGGGTCATACTCAAAAACATTTTACTAAGAGAGGCATGGGATCAAGTCATTTGAAGGTGGCTCTGCTGAGGGCATTGTCCTTTCGTGGTATTTTGCTTTTCTGCAGACCTGTCAGCAACAGCTCACTTGAAATTGTGTCTCCCATTTTCTTAACACTATATGTCACTAATTTAATTTTACATGGTCTGGAAAGAATCCTGCTAATTGAGAAAGGACAAAAATAGAAAACAAGGGGCATAGAAAAAGACATTTTACCTACCTGACATGCCTGCTCTTCTCCTATATGTAATATCTTAACATGAAATCTAATTATACAAAAATTTGGCCCCACTTATCTTGACTGTTCTATCATTTTTTTCTTTCTTCATATACTCTTTATTTTTAATATGTATATTTATTTGAGCAACTAAGTCATTTTGACTTTTATAAATAAAACTATCACTGGAGATATTTAAGGTCATTTAAGGCTATTCTTGCACAGAGTTTAAAGGGAACATTGACCTGAACATAAAATCAAATGCAAGATACCAGCAAAATAATAAAAAAGACAGAAAATTGGAAGCCAAGAGGTAGTTTCGTAATATTTATCTTTAGTTTTTGGAGAGTCATTGTGACATAGTAGACAGTTAGGAAGCTCTGGGTTTAAGCCCTGTTACTGACAAACTGACGGATTAATTCTGGACAAATCATCCAGCCTGTGTTTATAAGCAGTGGTGGTGAGGTGTTATACCAGTTGGAAGAGGGAGTTTGCTCATCTGGGAGTTACCTTTACCTATGAAATCACAGGTTCAGTCCCTGTTTCTATCCTTTAGCCCTTTGTCTTGAGGAAAGGATGAACTAAGGCTTCTGTATAGGAAAAAAGATGATTTCATGTTTTGATTCATATTTGAAATTATAAATGCTAGGCTGCTGAGGTTGATTAGACTGACTGCAAGACAGTGAAGCTTCTAATTACTTTTGCCCTACTTTTAGGAAGGTAAAAAAGTTGATTAGAAAAGAAAAAAGGACACTTCTAAGATGACTTAAAAATAAATAAATTTACAAAGAAAAGTCATACACAATAGGTATTAATGCCTAGTCTAAGAAATCAGTGATATTGTCCTCTTCCTCTTCTGGTAATAATGGGTGAATGACCAAGCCAAATCCAGAAGGAGAAAGGGAAAGAGAGGTATGAGATCAGTTATTCTGTTTCACCCCTGGTATGAGCCCCTAGGCCTCAGATTTGAGGGTCAGATTAAAATGGCTTTGACTTGCAAAAGGTCATGTGTAATTCAGGGACAGAAGATTTCCTTCCAGATGTTATCTAGGTAAAGAGATTTAGTCAAACCTTAGTAAAGTATCCCTCTTAGCCTCTCTCAGCTGAACCCCAGATAAGAGGATGTGATTAAAGTCAATGTGAGAAAAGCCTAAATAATCTAAAGTAATAATAGCTAACATTTATACGGCACGTTTATAATAATGTGTGTGTGTGTGGGCGGGCGTGCGCGTGTCTTGTGTCTGTGTCTGTGTGCATGCACACAAGCTAGCCAGGTACTGTACTAAGCACTTTACAGTTATTTGTTGTACAATATTACAAATACTTGATCCTCACAACAACCCTGGGAGGTAGGCGGTATTATTATCTTCATTTTAAATATGAGAAAACTGAAGCAAACAGAGGTTATGTGCCTTGACCAGGGTCACAGAGTTGGAAGTATCTGAGCTTAGATATGACTTCAGGTCTTCTACTCCAATAGCATTTTCACTTTTTTAAGAAAAGAGGGAAGAGAAATGAAGAATACAGCTTTTACAGATAGGTTATTGATACCGTAATGGAACCTGTAATACAATATATTAAAGACAGTTCTTGCTTTACAGTAATTCATTTCTGAAAGAAACTTATATTCCAAAGAACACCAATATTGTTCTTTCTCTCATTTTTTCCTGCCCCTCTGGTCCTGGCTCTGAGGTATCCTACTCCCCTCACCCCCCAAAAAACTAGGGGGGAAAAACCAACCTTCCAGATAAAAGCAGAAGAATATACAGGTGGAGAGACTCCCCTCCTTCCCCCCCAATACAGCTGGATCAAGGGTTTGGCTTGAGACCTACCTCCTGTGCCAAGAGAGGAAACCTTTGCCCCATCCTGTCTACCTGGGCCTCCAGCGTGTTCCTTTTGCTGCTTTCGATTCTCTGTCCCCAGCCCCAACATGTACTTCAACCATGTCCTATCCACGCACCCCTGGGCAGTAAGGTCTGTGAAAGCTCCACTTAAATAAAGCAAGAACCATCTGGATCCTTTTACTCACATTCTTGCCAGTTAGAAAGCCCAAATAATCAGAATTTTTTTCCCTTGTACTCTGTATAATGATTACAGAAGGTCCTCACTGTTACCTGTCAGAGTCACTAAGAGACAGCCGTTTGAATCATTAAAAACAAAAAGATTATCTTTTGATAAGATTAGTTTTATTGTCAAACATATAGTCTAATAAAACCCATCTATATATGTTAATCAGTATAGCTATATATGTACACACAT
Organism: Pseudocheirus occidentalis; assembly: GCA_028646575.1. NCBI lineage: Eukaryota > Metazoa > Chordata > Mammalia > Diprotodontia > Pseudocheiridae > Pseudocheirus > Pseudocheirus occidentalis. Next base: position 106,139,513 of record CM053597.1, on the reverse strand, counting down.
AAACATGTACACAAAGTATATATAGTATATATGTGTGTGTTTGCCTATAGATGTGTATACATGCATATATACACACACATATATATGTACATACAGGCTTTGCTTTAAATGAATGTAGCAACTTTTGTTTGAGAAAAGGCAAGAACTTTATTAAATTATTACCCTAATACTTGCCTTTTATCAAAACTTGATTTTTCAGTGATTGTTACCCCGTGGTGTTGAGTATACATTGATAGGATTAACACTGTAGGAATGCAGGCCCCAGTTGAAAAGTTTCTAGTTTAAAGACCTGTTTCAAGTACTGTCACTGGTATGTCAGAAATTGCTGAGAGATTTAGAATCCAGAATGCTGTGACTGCTGATCAGCCAGTGTCTTGGTATTTAGAGCTGGTTTTCCTCCTTTCTCTTATCAGTGGTTAAATAAAACAAATTTCTAACATCCACTGGGTTCTGGTTGTTCAGCTCCTTTCACTGGATAAGTTTTTGGGAGCTCTAAAAGCAGCGGTGTCCAACTCATATAGAAAAAGTGGCCGCTAAACTGGATGTATGAATTCCCAGTACGCTCATATTGAGTTAGAAGACTTCATATTAACACCATATGTTACATTCTATTATATTTTTATTTTGTCATTTTTCCCAATTACACTTTAATCTGGTTCAGGTACTTCGGCTATAAAAAGGGTTATTTTTTTTTTTTTTTTGCCTTTTTTTTGGAGGGCAGTTGGGGTTAAGCAACTTGCCCAAGGTCACACAGCTTGTGTTAAGTGTCTGAGGGCAGATTTGAACTCAGGTGCTCCTGACTCCAGGGCTGGTGCTCTAGTCACTGCTCCACCTAGCTGCCCCCAGAAGGATTATTTTTTAAGTTGAACTAAAATGCTCTTCCCCATCATCATCATCATCATCATTAGCAGCAGCATTAGCATTAGCAGCAGCAGCAGCATTTTAATGTTGAAATGATATATCAGTTTGAGCTTTCCCAAGTCTCCTTTTTCCACAGTACATATTTCATGTTTCTTCTAAAATATTTTAGTTTAGGTACACTTAAAAAAAAAACAACAGCCTGCGCTTGTCTCTTAAATTCTTTGTCTCTAATCAACCGCTGCTGGAACTTCCTATTTTTCAGGTTAGAACTTAAATAACTTCTTATTTCATATACAGCAGAAGACAGAATGATCAAGCTGTCCTCACTGATAAGGGACTTTATAATTTTGCTTTAAAAAATATTAGTTTTTATATCATTCATTTCTGCATAGCCCCACCTCGTCCTCATCCCTGATTTAAATCTTCTGTTGTAATTTAAAACAAAACAACACCAGAACAGTTGTGCAAGAACAAAAGACACAATGACCCCATCTAACTGTGTATTCAACATTTTACCCGAACAGTCTCCTGCATCTGACCAGAGGAGGGAGTGTTGCATTGTCTTCTTGTTAAAGATTGGTTATTACTCAGTCTCACCTCCTTTTGGTATTCTTTTCATTTCTGTTACTATAAGCTTTCTATGTATTGTTCTTCTGGTTCTGATTACTCTGTTAGTTTGTGCAAATCTGGTTACTTTGACTTGCTTGCTGTAGAGCAGCCCTGCACAACTTTTGTGGCTCCCCTAAGGATTTCGGGTGGCTGGTGAAAAATGCAGAGGATGTCCATAGACTACAGGAACTTATATAGTAGAACTTCTATGTATTTATATAGCCCAGTTCCATTATTTCCCAAACATAGAGCACAGAAGGAGTTGTCACAAACATTTTGGCACATGTTAAACCTTTCTATCTTGTAGCATTTTCTGTTAGTCCTTTCTGTATACTCTGTATGTGTGTGTATCCAATGTGTGTATATATGTACATATATATGAATAAGTGTGTATATCTATATATATCTACCATTAATATAGCACTTTAAAGGTTTGCAATGTTCAGATTCTGTTAATTGATTGCTTGTCAGGCCTTATTTTAGCGTCTTTTTTATGTTCAGTTGGTACTAAAATAAACAACACGATACTCAAATCTACAATTTACTTTCCATCACCTACCGAGGTTTTGTTACTGTTTAAATGGTATGGTATTCTTTCTCTTCCTCTCTCCTCACAAAAAATATTTTTTACAAGCTATAAATGGAAAATGAATGGTACCTGATTTTAAAAAAAATTAGTTTTAAACTCTTGCAATAAAGTTACATTGTCTTGTTTTCTCTTGAACAGATGGGCTTAGGCCACGAGCAAGGATTTGGTGCCCCCTGCTTAAAATGCAAGGATAAATGTGAAGGATTCGAGCTACACTTCTGGAGGTAATGCTTTTAAAAAACTAAGTGCTGCATTGGAAAGTTCTTTTCTGTGGCAATAATTCCTTAGCTTTTTTTGTATGGGGAAAGAGTGCCAAGTTGTCTGGCACTATTGCTAATGCAGATCTATCATTCTTTATTCTGAGATGTGAATAAAATATAAAGCTCTCCTTTCCCTCTGTCATTATGTTACAATGAGCTAATTGGGCCACAAAACCATGTTTTAAAGGGCTTGATTTGTTCATTTTCCTTTTAAATTGCCTTTAGATCTAAAAAGTGGGATTTGATATTTTTAGAGTAGCAAATGACTTTGTTTTATTAATCTGTTAGGATTACATCTTTATTTCAATATCTTAGGCATATTCCATACCACAGTGCCCCAACTAACATCTTTTCTTCAGTAGCATCAATTTTTTATAATAAAATAAAAATATAATAAAAATTTGAGGAAATCCAATTGTAACCTTATTTGGCTGATAGTATGAGAAGCAGACCAGTTGATCAACAGTATCACTGTAATTCTTGCAATCACATTGTTCCTATACTATGTAATTGAAAAAATGATGGATCGAGTGTCAGGAGACCCAAGTTCAAAATTCCAGTTCTGACAAGTTACTTGCTGTGTGACTATGAGCACAACATACAGTTTTCCCATCTGTAAAATGGGAATGATAATAATTATGTCACCTGACTGTAAGGTTGTTATGAGGAGAATGCTTTGTAAACCTTAAAGCCTTATGTCTTAATTAATGATTATTGTATTGGATGAGTACCTATGATGTGATGTGTCCGTTACTGTGTGGACACTCAGAACATAGACAAAAATGAAAACTTGCCTCTGCTTTCAAAAGGCTTACATTTTATTGGAGGAGGGAAGATAGTGAAACTTGTACCCAGTAAAGATAGACAAACAAAATAAAAATAATTTTGATGGAAGAGAAGAGGAGAAAGAGCACTGGAACTTTGGGGTGATTAGGAAAGGTCTCATGTAAAAGCTGACAGCTAACTTGAGATGGACAAAGAGCAGCAGTGTGGAGGGAGAACTTTCTGAACATGATGGACAGGCTTTCTGAAGGCTAGAAGTCCACTAGAGGCTAGAACTCTTAGAAGGCCAGATTTGTCTGGAATGTAGACAATGTGATAGGAAGGGAGTCTCGAAAGGTAATGTGAAACCAGTTTATAAAAGGTTTAAACGCCATATGAGGGAGTTTGTGCATTTCTTTTAGAAGTAGTAGTGAGCCACTAAAGTTTCTAGAGCAGGACAGTGGCATGGGCAGACCTGTGCTTTTAGAAGAATTATTTTGACAGCTGTGTGGAAAGAAGAGAGTGGATATAGGGAGACCAATTAGGAGGCTATTGTGGCAGTTCTGGTACATGTAAAAATGGCTCACGCTAGAATGGTGGCTTTCTGGGTGGAGAGATGATGTAGAATGAACATGATTTGGCAGCTGGCTGGGTATGTGGCAGGATGAGAAGGGCAGAGCTGAGGAAGAAGTGGACTCGGATGAACTTAACCTGAGTAACTGACAGATAAGAGATTGTGAATATCTAGAATGATCTGGAAGGACTTTCATAAGAGTTAACACCTGAGCTGAAGTTTGAAAGAAACTGAGGATCCTAGGAGAAAGGGATAAGAAGTGGAATGCCTTCCAGGAATGGAGAATAGCTTGTGTATAAGCAAGGCGGGGATGGAGATAGAGTGCTAAATTTGGAAAATGAGTAGAATAGTTGGGCTGACATGGAGAGAGAGAGAGAGAGAGAGAGAGAGAGAGAGAGAGAGAGTGTGTGTGTGTGGTGTGTAAAAGGAGCATAATGTGAAATGTTAGGAAAGGCTGGTAGAAACCAACTTATAAATTGCTTTATAGTGTGTGTGTGTGTGTGTGTGTGCGTGTGTGTGTGTGTGTGTGTGTGTGTGTGTGTGTGTGTGTGTGTGTGTTGTATTTTTATCATAGAAAGAAGCGGGAGCCACTGAAGATTTTTGAGCAAGGGGGTAACATAATTAAACCTATGATGCTTCAGAAAGATGATCTCAGTAACTGTATAGAGATTGGGTTATATTATATTGGATTATTCCTGAACCTGGAAGCAAAGAGACTAATTTAGACATTAGTCTAGGAGAGATAATGAAGGACTGAGCTGGAGTAGTGGTTGTGTGTGATTAGAGAGAAAGGAATAAATATCATAGATGTGGTAGAAGTAGAATTTTGATAAGACCTAGCAACTGATTGGATATTGGGGGGTGGGAAAAGGAAGAGTAAAGCAGTCAAGAGTAAAGTAAATTTCTCAGACTGATAACCTGGTTGAATGGAAGGATGATGGTTTCTTTATCAGAAACTGGGGAGGTTTAAAGGGTTTAGGGGTCCCAGAGGGTTGAAAACTATAAAATGCCCATGGCACATCCAGTTGAAGATGCCCAACAGAAAGCTGAGGAAGTAGCATTTAATGAAAAGAAAGACTGGATAGGAGAATCATCTGTGTAAAAGTGGTCATTGAACACATATAAGCTAATAAGATAGGAGGGTGTTGAAAGAAGGAATTGAAGGTTCAGATTTGAGCGTTGGAGATTAATCTTTAGTTAGGGAATGGAAGATATTTGATGATTAAGCAAAGGAAATTGAAAGGAAAGAGCTGGAGAGAAGTTGGAGACAGCCGGGTCGCAGAAGCTGAGAGAAATTCCCAGGAGAGAAGAGGAGTGGTCTAAAACAGAATTTTGTTATATTTTAATTTACTTTGTTAAATTTTTACCAATTATATTTTAAATATATAAGTATTGCCAATTATATTTTAATCTGGTTTGGGCCTCACCTGGGCGTACTGCAGGCAGCATACAGAGAGGTCACAAACTATAAAGGCAGAGAAAAGGCCACTGGATTTAACAAGTATATATATATATAGTTTATAATTTTGGAGAGAGAAGTTTTGGAGATAAGGGCAATGAGGAGGTAGAACTTGCTGGTATAGGCAGCAAAACTGTAGTTATGAAAGGGTCAAAATGGGAAAGTTTGGCAGGGTCAGTGGAAGGGTTTTTGTTTTGTTTTTAAGAATTTCAGAGACCTGGGATTGTTTGTAGGCAACAGAAAAGGAGCTGGTAGATAAGACAGTGAAAATGAACAAACCAGAGGAAATAATCAAAAGTGGCAAGCTCCAGGAGATGGAAAATATAATTTGAAGGGAACAAGTAGCAAGAAGCAGCATCAGCTCCTCAGAGACTGCAAAGGGAGAGAGAATGGGAAATGGCATGGTTGGGGCTTTGAGTCCTAGAATAAAGGAGACCAGGTGCTCAGGACAGATAGCCTCACTCTCCTCAATAAAATAAAATACAAAACATTGCAATTAATGTTATTTTGCCCCTGAGCATTTTCACAAGTGCAATTAATGATACTAAAATTTTTAAGAATAAAATTGTGGTTAACACTACATATTTCACAAGGGGTGGAAAGCAACCAGCTATATAGTAGTTGGGATTGGTGAATGTTGTTTCAGGACTCTGAAAGGTTTTTAGCAGTAAATTTAACCACTAAGGAAAAATATGAAACATTACAACAACCTTTTTGAAAAGAAAGAGAACTTTATTATGCAGTATGCTGGCATGAATCACATTCATTTCTGTAATGGCTAGAGTCATCAAAAAATGGTGTATAGATTTTCCTGGGGAGCTCTTTTAAGCCATGTATGGTCATCTGACATTCTTGGTTGATCGTCTAAGAAAACACAGTGCTTCTCAAATTTAACAGGAGCTCAGGGATAGAAAGAGAGGCCACCAAGCCCTCCACCAAAAGATCCCTCCAGGCCACACATTGACGTAGTTTTAAAATGCAATACTATCTATGTTCTATTATATTTTTGTTTATTTGTTAAATATTTCTCAGTTACATTTTAATCTGATTTGGGCTGCATTTGGATAGCCACACGTGGCTCTGTCTGAGAGTACTGTTCTTAAGAAGTGGCTTATTCCAGATAAAAAGGGGAAAACAGAGTATTATCAGAATGCTTGAATATTCTATTAACAGCATGAATATTATTTGAGAATCATCATAACATTCCAAATATTTTTTATAGCTAGCTACGAGATAAACATTTTCATCTTCAGTGTTTATGTTTAAAGCAAACACCTTCCAAGGGACATCAATGCACCTTTAAAGGGACTTTAAATTTGTGTACTTCCGTATTTTTCCTTATGTTTCTAGGATGCTTTCAAAAGGTAAAATCTATAAATATAATGTTGGATGTTGGGAGTACTTCCCAGTACATTAGTGGAATGGTCTGAGACTGTTTTGCCTGCTTTGTGAGAGGCTACACTGCCCTCTACTGGGCCTAACTGTACTTGTCATTTCACAGTCCTGTGATTTTTGGTAGAGCCTTTTTGGTAGGTTATAGAATTCTTCACCTCTGTCCCAGACTAAGTGAGAAAGGCCTGTGGGGGAAAAAAAAATGTCACTTTCCATCAATGTATTCTCCCCCCCCCCCATGTTCTTACAGTCTTAATTTTTCTCATAAAAATAAGGTTTTTTTTTGTTTGTTTTTGTTTGCTTTTTTTTTGGAGAGCAGTTGGGGTTAAGCGACTTGCCCCAGGTCACACGGCTAGTTTCTGTGTTAAGTCTCTGAGGCCAGATTTGAACTCAGATACTCCTGACTCCAGGGCCGGTGCTGTATTCACTGCGCTACCTAGCCGCCCCCAAAATAAGAATTTTTAAACTGTCTTTGCTACTCTGAAGAGATGGATGATTTGGACTCGGACACAGAGCTTGGCTTTAGATATTGAATTTATGTCAGATATAATATACTTAATGCGTGAGGATCTTCGTCATTTTATTAATACTTTTTTTTCCAGGTGAACTCGTATGTTTTACCTTGCTTAGCTGTCTCGATAGGGCAGAGTTGGGATTTACATAAAAAACACACACATATACATGCATATGTTAATATGTCTATATCTTTTTATAAAATATGTATATGATTGGCCATCATAACACAAGGGTAGCTGAATTAATTTTACATTGACTTGCCAATAGAATTGATGAGAGACTTCACAAAGATCTAAGCTGGAAATAATTTTGGCTTATTCTCCTTCCTCCTCTTACCTTCCAGCTTCACAAACTCTGGCTAATCTCAAATGGAATCACTCATTTAGCCTAAATCTTCCCTGACATAGTTATGATTTTTCAAAGCTCAACAATGGCAGATCTTTGATATGTAAAAAGGATTGTTCATTTCCATTCTACTATACAAAGACTAATGATTTCACCCAGATGTAACCTCAGAATTTATTAATAGCCATAAAAGACAACGAGCCTTAGACAAGCCCTCATATGTATCATGGTTTTCCCAAGGTCATTTGAGACAAGAATCCATCTATCTTCCTTCTGATGTGAGTCAGAAACAAGTTTCTCTCTTCCTTCTGGCCTTTATAATCTGGGCTATCACAAAATGTGTCACTTATCCTCTTGGCTTTATTTCCAGGACTAGAGATGGGGCTCTTTCTTGTGGTGACAGCCTCCCAGATGTAGCCTTCCCTGTCTCTGTACCCTCCCTGTGCCCCACCTTATGAAAAAAAAAGTCTCTACCAACTCATTCATCTGGAGTGCAGCAAAATCACCTGGGTGTAAAAATAAGAGCTACACGCAACTGGGTAGTTTGAGGCACCCAGGAGAAACACAGAACTCAGCATTGTCCTGCTTCAGTGATTCTTACGTAGAGATTGCTTCCTTTTAGGAGCTCTGTCCAGGCAGCCAAACACCTGGTTCCCAGCCCAAGTCCTTCTTTCTTTGAGTGTATAGGAAGTCTGTTTTTCTTTTCTAGTTGCCAGCTACTTTTAGTCCTAGATACAACTTGAATTTGCCCTAACCACAAAAGAACAGTAGCTCCTATGAACTTAGCAGTTCTGGAACTCGGTAGTTCAAAGGGTGTAAAAACAGTTTAGTGATTTTTTTTTTTCCTATATAATCTTAAATTGGTTTTCAGAGCAGTTGTTTAGATTGAATAGCCATGTGGCATAATGGATAGTGGCTGGGCCTGGAGTCAAGAAGACCTGAGTTAAAATCAGGCCCCAGACACTTAGTAGCTGTGTGACCCTGAGCAAGTCACTTGACATAGTCTGCCTCAGCTTCCTCATCTGTAAAATGGGGATAATAATAGCTCCTACCTCCGAGGGTTATTGTGAGGACCAAATGAGAGAATAATTGTAAGATGTTATTGTATACCTCTGGGATACACTCCTTTCTCTTCTCTGACACTACCAACAGGCCCCTCATTAATTATCGCAATAGCTTGCTAGTGGGTCTGCCTGTCTTAAGTCTCTTCACGCTCCAGTCCATTCTGCATTCATCCATGGAAGTAATTTTCCTAAAGTGCAAGTCTAATCCTCTCGAAGATTCCCCTACTCAACAAACTCCAGTGGCTTCTTGTTGCCTCCAGGAGCAAATAGGGAATACTCTGGTATTCAAAGCCCTTCATAACCAGCCCCCTCCTCCCTTTCCAGTCTCCTTACACCTTATTCCCTTTAACACAGCAACATTGGCCTCTTGGCTGTTCCAGTGATCCATCTTTCCACCCTGGCCACTTATCTGGAATGCTCTCCCTCACTCACTGACCTCTCTGACTGACTTCCTTCAAAAGTTCCAACTAAAATCCTGTTTTATACAGGAAGCTTTCCCTAACCCCTCTTAACTGTAGTGCCTTTCCTCTATCAGTTATTCTCGATTTTTCTTATATATAGCTTGCTTTGTATATATTTGTTTCCATCTTTTCTACTCAATTAGATTGTAAGTTCCATGAGGGCAGAGACTTTTATCTCTTTTTGCTCTAAGTACAATGCCTTGTACACAGTAAACAGACACTTAATAAATGTGTATTGATTGAGAAAAACACCCTTCTCTTCACTGATGGGCTGCCACTCTAGTAGATGAGGAACAGCCCTACTGCCCTAGGGCAGGAAACTACAAAGTTTCACAAGAAGCTAGTGAAACTGATTATTTGAACAGTGTGTACCAGAACTTACAGATCTTAGTGAGTTAGACTTTAGAAATGCTGCTCTGGGAAAATGCTTACTATTCTGCCAAAATGTTGCCATTCCTTTAAACAGATGGGCTTGCTCTTTAGACACATTGCCTTGTTGGCCAGTTTATTAATGACGCTATCAAGAGGTTGTCATTACTTTATTTTAGTCTTAGTCATCTTAAGTTCAATTAAAAAATTAAAAAAGTCAAATGATCTGGCTATTTCAAGACAAAATTCACCTTTGAAGGACAATTTCACATGAGTGAGGAAAGCGAAGACATTGTAGTGTGGCAAACCTGGATATTGGCAGCCCTTTTCTTTCCTCTCAAAAATCAGGAGCATGATAGAGGAAACAACTCAAAAGCTGAATTATCAGATCATAAAATTATAGAGATAAAAAAATCACTTTAGAGATGGTCCAGTTTAAGTTCCTCATTTTATAGATGAGGCAGAGTCATTTACTCAAGGTCCTAGAGCCGGGACTCGATTGTAGGTTTCTTGATCCCTACGTTCTTTACATTATTCCAGACTTCTGCCATTGTTTCTTTGGCTCCCTGCCATTTGCTTTTCCCAGGGTTGGGATCTGTGGATAAATTTTCAGGACTTACTGGGTAAATTTCTAAGCTGGTTGCCGCTGTTAGGCCTCCTTTGTGAAGTTTGCCAGAATAACCCCTGGAGAAGGGACAACAGCTGCAAGTGGTAGCCCATTCCTTACTTCACTGGCTTCCTTCTTCCTTGGTTCTCATCCCTCCTTCTAATGACTCTGGGGAAGTAAAAACCAGTTGGTTTTTAGGAAACTCTGCACTGTGATGAGGGAAGCACCAGATCTGGAGAGAGCAGAGTCTCACCAGTCTCCCAGGCTCATGAGTTGTATGATAATGGGCAAGTCATTTAAGTCTCTGCATCTCAGTTTCCTCATCTGGAAAATGGGGATGAAAATGCCATTTCTATCGACAACTTCGTAGGACTGTTTGAATGGCCAATGAGTTGAGTGCTTAGTTTTATTATATGTTTCACTATTGTTGTCACCTCCATTGCTACCACTTATAATTAAGAAACTTCATTGTTTCTTCCATCTTTACCAACGCTATATCCTGAAAGTTGGGGGCCTCCAATGGATATCAGCCAACCAACAAATATTTATTGAGTGCTGCGCACTTACAAAATAAACACTGAAGTATAAAGGTCTAAGGTTATGTATTCTTACAAATGCCCAGGTATAGTCATCTCATTTCAGCAATAGTTAATGTGAAGTTCTTGGGATTATTCATAGAAAAGTAAAAATGACTCCAAATTATTAGGAAAAACATTTGGAATATAAAATACGCTTCTGTTCAAAATTGGTTTTGAGCAGACAAAATCTGCGCATTCTAAAATGGATAAATGTATATGTCAGATTTAGTAACAATAACAAAGGTTTCTATCCATATATGTATATACTTGTTACCAAAGACCATCTCCTAACTATTTAAAATGATAGTTTGTGACCGTGTCTTGGTCAGGTCTTTAAAACACTGTTGCTGTTGGCAGCATTTTGAGGATCTCCTTCCTCCTAACTCAAGTTCCATTTACTTATCTCAGAAAAGCTGTTGGAGAAGTTGTCTTTTTTTATACTGACTGTTAAACAGGAGAAGTAGAGGAATTACGACCAGGTGATAGAGTGGATCAAGTGTTGGACTTTGAGTCATTAAGCCTTGAGTTTGACTGTTACCTCGGACACTAGCTTTGTGACCCTAAATGGGCATTCAACCTCTCTGTTTCTGTTTTCCCATCTGTAAAATGGGGATAATAATAACATGTACATCACAAGATTGTTATGAGGATTGAATGAGATGATTTATTTGGAAAGTCAAACTTTAAAGTGTTATTTGTTGCTGTTCAGTCTTGTCTCTTTCTCATTATGACCTCAGTTGGGGTTTTCTTGGCAAAGGTACTGGAGTTGTTTTCCGTTTCCTTCTCTTGCTCATTTTTCAGATGAGGAAACAGAGGCAAACAGGGTTAAGTGACTTGCCCAGGGTCACACAGCTAGTAAAAGTTGTGCTAGGCTGCATTTCAACTCAGGTCTTCCTGACTTCAGACCTGGCCTTCTGTCTACTGCTCCACGTAGCTGTTATTTATGTATTTGCTACTGTTGCTGCTGAAGAATAGTACTTTATCACCCCTCTGATTTTGAACATTTTATATATTATTTTATACAGATAATTGTCATTTATACTGAATTTTATATATTTTAAATTTTATATTATATTCTATTTATAAATATACGATATATGATAATGTTATAATAATGTATACTATATATTATAAATATTTATATTATTTACATTATATTAAATTTTATATTATTTTTATTAAAGTTTAAGTTTGCTCTCTGAATGTGTATGCATGTGTATTTGTTTTGAGAGGCAGTCTGGAATGGGAAATACAGGACAGGCCTTGAATTCAGGAAGTCTTCCCTCCTCTGACATAGATGAACTGTGGGATTCTGTGCAAGGCAATTGACCTCATTGACTTGGCAGCTTTCAGAGACTGTATGTTAAAGATCAATAAAACAAGCAAGCATTTATTAAGTTATGTGCTATGTACTGGGGAGTTAAAAACAGAAATGGAACAGGCCCTGCCTTCAAGGAGCTTATATTACAAAGAGGGAAGCTCTATATAATATGGGTATGCATAAATTTATACTTTAATATATTACAAAGAGGGAGAATATATACATAAGTTAGTATGTGTTTTCTGTTTAGATAGGTAAATGGAAAGATAGATAAGATAGATAGTATCTTCGGAGGGGAAGGCACTGGGGGACCAGGAAGGGCCTCATTCAGAAGGTGAAACTGATGCTAAGTCTTGAAGGAAGTCAGGGAGACCATCCCAGGCATGGAAGATAGCTGCCAGTCATGAAGTTGGGAAGGAGTTTGTTATGAAAAGACTGTAATTGTTATGTATGAAGGGTATTACTGTTGTTAAGAGGCTAGAAAGATAGGATGAGGCTAAATTATAAAGGATTTAAATGTAAGACAGATTAGAAGCCAGATTTTTAAAAGACTTTCATAGAGATTGAAAAGAGAAGTGGAGGCATCAAGTGTAGACAACTTTTTCAGGGAGTTAGATTGAGAAAGGGAGGAAAGATATAGGCTGATAACTATCTGGGTAGTAGAATCTAGTGAGTTTTTTTTTTTTTTTAAGGATGTTCATAAGCAACAAGGAAGGAGGAAACAAGCTAGAAGAAACAGAGAAGATTAAGGAAAGAGAGGGGAGGCAGACTCAATTCCTGGAGAATATGGGAGGGATTGGATCTAAGGTACATGTAGAAGGCTGGCCTTGTTGAGAAGAACCATCTCTCCATCAGAATCTAGATATAAGAAGGGAAGGCTGAGTGATGATGTCAAAGTGGGATGAGGACAGGAAAATAGAGCTCACAGGAAATGACTTGAAATTTAACATTAAGTATAAGGCGAGAGCCTTAGTTGAGATTTATGGACTGATTTCAGAAAGTTTAAGCAAGAAAGAAGAGAGCGAAATGATGGAAAATAAGTTGAGAAGAATGAAAAAAGATTGCTTTGATACAGAGAATACCTAACTGAGATTAAATAGCAAGAATTTATAGTGGACCCAGGAGTGTGGTTGGGAGACTTGTAGGTCAGTTCATGATATTTGAGTAGAGGAGAAGATGGATGGTGGGAGCAACTGAATGTTGAGGCTGGCAGAGCATGAGCAACAAGAAGATGAAGGAGCAAGACATTCAGGAATAGAATGAGTAAGGTTGGCCCAGTTCACTAAGGGATTGAGATAATGAAAGGAAGAAAGAGTAGCCAGTGAAGGTCATGGAGCATTGGGATTTATTCAGTCATTGGTTGTCTTCCACATGATTTTATTTTTTAAAGATCTCAAAAAATATTTTCAGGTATACAGATAGAGGTAACAATTAGATAGGGGCCAGACCTATGATTTCACTGGTGAAGAGAGAATTCCTGGGTGAAGAAATTCCCTCTATGAATTCCCTGTGGTCTTGGACTAGACTAGAGGAAAGGTCTTAATCCTGGCTGCAATACTCCTTGCCTGCCTGAACCTGATTAAAAAGTAATTGGGAAATGGTTAGTAGAATAAATTAAAAATACAATAAAACATAGATACTTTTTATTTGCAGTTTCCTTAGTCTTTTATGTTGTTGGCAGGGATCCCTTTCTTGTGACTTTGCTGGGGTCACGCGGCAAGCAAGTGTCCCAGGCAGGGCTTGATCTCGTTTTTCTGACTTTAAGGCCAGCTTTCTATCCATTGTGCAACATTTCTCAAATATAAAGCGTTTCATTGTGAATTTGAAAGGGTTAAAATTTAAAACAGAAGCATTTGTATCTCAGGTTTAAGAACTAGACTTTTCCCTTCTATTATTTGAAGTATAAAATTAGTGCTAAATAAGGATTAATTCCAATCATCCGTCCAATCTTAAGAGCCTGGTTCTATTTGTAGTTAACCTTCTACCTACTACCAGAGCACCGTAGGCAGTGGGCTTCTCTCCATTTTACCCATAATCTGAAAAGATCTATTACAAGTCCAACTCAAAGTCTTGTAGTGCTCATTCAGCCAAGGCTATGCTGCTTTCTTTTCCACTGGGGTTTAAGAAAGGAAAGTGTGCCTATTGGCAGAAACTAGGGATTAATTTGTATATTCTTGATGACGCGTTTTAAGTAACAGAGCCTTTTCCTAAGGCGTGGTGAATTGGTGCCATATGTTATTAACTAAGGGCCAAACGGAGATGATTCTTGGTGAGTAGGTGGTGTTCTTCCAGCTACTGCTTTTTAGAAAGGCAGAAATATAGAGGGTGAAACATACACCTGTGCATACAATCAGACCCTGATCCAACGGTTCTCAACCTGTGGGTTATATTCAATTTAAATACATCCTGCATATCATCCTGCATATATGCCTTGCTTTAAGGCAGTGGTTCTCAACCTAGAAGTTATGTGCAATTTGTAGCAATGAAAATACATCCTGCATATCAGATATTACATCACAATTCATAACAGTAGCAAAATTACAGTTATGAAGTAGCAATGAAAATAATGTTATGGTTGGGGGTCACCACAACATGAGGAACTGTATTAAAGAGTCACAGCATTAGGAAGGTTGAGAACCACTCCCCTAAGCTTTCTAGACCCCAGCTTTCTTCCCACCCATGTTCCTTTTGGCTCCAGGTATATCTTTGTGATTTCATTTCTACTTTGATACTCATTGTAATTAATCTTGGCTCTTAGGAGCTAGGATTAGCCACAGTTATCTCCATGTGTTTCTCTAAGGATGACCTTGACCAGTAGACAGAAAAGTGACACCTAGATGCAGGACCTCCTTTGGGAAGCACTTTTGTTGGCAAGGTCTACTTTTAGAAAGAAGTCTCTTTGACAAAATATTACATGTTTAATTTTTTTAACTTAAAGGCCTATTTTTTTTTTTTTACATCTCCTCTTCAGAGAAACATCTTCAATTAGGTCCAGCAGCAACATATTTAAACAGTATCATAAATCCCTTCCTGAATATCTGTGAAAGACAGGATGAAATGGAAAGAAACCTTAGAAAGATATCTTGCTCCTTTTTCCACTAGATGGGAGTGTAAGATAGCAGCCATGAGCAAGAAATCTTGGCGAGCCAAATTGGCATGTGCTGACTGTTTGGAAGCTAATTGCAAAGTACAGAATTCAATCCAGCATTGTGTGGATAATAAAAGTAGTTTGTACTCTCCCTGGGGCCCTGAAGTTCTGAAATAACTATTTCCATATATATGTGCCTTGCTTTAAGGCAGCGGTTCTCAACCTGTGGGTTATGCTCAATTTGTAACAATGAAAATACATCCTGCATGTCAGATATTTACATTACAATTCATTACAGTTGCAAAATTACAGTTATGAAGTAGCAATGAAAATAACTTTATGGCTGGGGGGGGTCATCACAACATGAGGAACTGTATTAAAGGGTCATGGCATTAGGAAGGTTGAGAACCACTGCTTTAAGGCAGCACTATGCAAAAATGCAAACCTCTGAAATGAAAAGCTGGAGGGCTTGTGGGAAACTAGAATCAGAAGATGAGGAGGTGAGGCACTGGACCTCTCTGGGGTTTTCCTTTATGTAAAAGAGGACTAATCATTCATGCCCTAGTTAAGTTCATAAGGTTGTCTCTCATGAGGCTCATATGAAATTATGTCAAAGGCTGTTGCTGTATTTCTCTTTCTATAAAGTGTTGCATTATTATGGAGCTACATAAAATAATTTGTATAGCTTTCTAAAATGAGATTTTTACATACACACTTAAAAAGAGCAGCATTTCTAGAAAGTTCACCGAAGCACATCTGTATCAGTGGCCCTAAGCTAAATTTGAAATTTTTAGCTACCAAATTGATATTCCTACAGGTATGACGTCTGACCAGATTGCTCTGTTGCAAAAGCTTCAGTGGTTTCCCAGTTGCTTCTAGGATAAAATGTACATTTTTCTTTTTGATTTTTTTTAAAGCCCTTTAAAGCAGAGGTTCTTAACCTGGAGACCCTGGACAGATTTCAGGGGATCCATGAACTTGGGTGGGAAAATGCATCTTTATATTCAATGACCTTTCAGTGAAAATGAACATTTCTTCAAATTCTTTTTCTGAGAATGGGCTCATGCAACAATTTTACCAGATTGCCAAAGGGTCCATGACACAGTAAAGGTTAAGAGCTCTGGCTTTAAAGGCTAGTTCCAGTCTGTCTTTGTGGACTTTTCACATCGTTGACATAGTGTATTCCATCTATAGACTGAGAGTGTTGGAAGGGGACCCATTGAGGATACTTGGATTTTATAGGTGAGCAAACTGAGGCCCAGGCAGGTGATATGACCGGCTCTCCTTCACATAGGAGGGAGCTTGAAGCATCATAATGGGTTGGTTCAAATCCCACCTCTGCCACTTAATTCTTGTATGACCTTGGGTTTAACGCTCCTCTTACGTAAAAGGAAACCCCAGAGATGTCCGTTGTTTTACCTCCGTGTCTTCAGATTCTAGTTTTCTGCTAGCGCTCCAAATCTTCATTTTAGAGGATTGCATTTTTGCATCGAGTGTTGCCTTAAAGCAAGGCATATGTAACTGTGCTCATTTTCTTCCTTAGTCATTCATTAAATGCTTATTAAGTACCTACTATGTGCCAGGTGTGAACATATAGAGAGGTAGTGAAGTAGATAAGAGTGCTGCTCCTGGAGTCAGGAAAACTTGTCTTCCTGAGTTCAAATGTGACCTCAGACACATACTGGCTGTGTGACCCTGGATGAGTCATTAAACCCTGTTTGCCTCAGTTTCCTTATCTGTAAAATGAGTTGGAGAAGGAAATGGCAAATCACTCCAGTATCTTTACCAAGAATACCACAAATGGGGTCATGAAGAGTCAGATATGACTGAAAAGAACTGAACAACACAACATATGCCAGGTGTTCTGCTAAACACCGGGCATAGAAAAAGAGGCAAAAGACAGTCCCTACACTCAAGGAGTTAGCACTTGAAAGAGGGAAAGAAGTAATAAATATGTATACACAAGTTATATATAGGAAAATAGAGAAGATAATTAACGAAGGGAATGCACACAAATCGAGAGGGACTGAAAAAGGATGCCAGTAGAACCTGGGATTTTAGTTGGGACTTAAAGGAAGCCAGGAGACAATGATGAGGAGAGAGAACATTCCAGGTATGGGGACGGCTAGAGAAAATGCCTAGAGCTAAGAGATGGAGGGTCTCATTCTTGGGATAGCCACTGATCCGGTGTCACTGGATACACAGTGTATACAGAGAGCATGTGGTGAGGAGAGAGAGGTGTAAGGTAGGAGGAGACTGGGTTATAGGGGCTTTGAATGCTAAGCAGAGGATTTTGTATTTTATCCTGGAAGTGATAAGGAAACCACTAGAGTTTATGGAGCATAAGGGTGATAAGAGTCAGATTTGTGCTTTAAGAAAATCACTTTGGAGGCTGAAAGGTGTTTGAATTGGACTGGGGAGAGACTTATGGCAGATAGATAGACCCACCAGCTGGCTGTTAGACTAATCTAGGTATGGGGTGATGATGGCCTGCACCAGTACTGTCAGTGTCAGGAAAGAAGGAGGCATGGGACAGAGATCGAAGATGAGGGGGTCACACCAGATGTTTTCTACAATCCCTTCCTAATCTACATTTGTGATCCTGTGACTCCTCTCATGCTCTTTCCTATTTATACTTTGTCTCTCCTCACTTAATAGGTGTGGGTTGACAAAAAAAAACCAAAACCCCATGATAAGGCACTAATAAATCTCTTTGTACAACTCCTACAACTAATGTTAATATAACTGTCACTTGCTGAACTGTACAAGTAGCCACCATATTCTGTTTGGGTAAGTCAGACATTTACATTATATATGCCTAGCTTGCCCTCCTCACTGTAGTTTCAGGTTGATGACTCATTCTCAGATGGATCTCTTGCTCCCTCACCTCTTCAGGAAATGTTCTTTCATTTTTCTCTCCTTCTCCACTCTTCCTTTCCACTTTCCCTTTCCTTACACATTCACATGTAATTGGAAAAAATACTGAATTTGAAGCCAGAGTGCCCTGCATTCAAAGCTTTGCTCTGCTGTTTGCTATCTCTGTGATCTTTGGACAGGTCATTAAAACTCTCTTCAGCCCTCAATTGGTCTTTATATATAAACTAGAGATTGAGAATAAATTATTTCTAAGGTTCTTCGAGTTTTCAGTCTTAATTTGGTATTTTATCCTTGTGGGAATAGGGAGTCACTGAAGATTTATGAGTAGGAGAGGAACACAGTCATATTTGTGTCTTAGAAAGATTATTTTAACAGCTCTGTGAAGGATGAAGGGAAAAACTGGAAGCAGAGGGAACTATTTAGAAATTTATTATAGTAAACCAGATGGGAAGCAGTGAGGACCTAAACCTAAGTTAATAGTTAGAAGTGGAAAGAGAATGATGAACGCACAAGAGATGTGTAAATGTAGACTCAACAAGAAGTAGGAATTCATTGTATATATGGTATGGAGTGGAATGGGTCAAAGATGTCTGAGGTTGCAAACCTACATGGTGGTTTCTCTAGCAGAAATAGGGAAGTTTGGAGGAAGAGCAGTTTTAGGAGGAAAGATGATGAATTCCATTTTGGATATGTTCGTGTGATTTTTAAAAAAATGTAGAATCTTAATATTTTCATTTTAAAGGAGAGACGATGAAGAAATGTCTTTAAGAATTACAGAATAGCTTATATTGCTAAATTCCAGAGCCGTTCTTCAAAGATATTTTCCTTTTACTCTTTGCTGTCACTAGTTATCATCAGGGACCCAAAAGAACTTTCATTTCTCTTCTACTTACTGGACCAGGAAGATCTCCTTCTTTTAATGAGATATAGTAAATATTTTAAAAAGCTCTACTAGGGAAATAAGCTCAGAAAAAAAGGACAAGTTTCTTAAATATTCAAAGCTAGAGAAAAAATTATTTAGTTAGCACTGTTTGACCCTGTCTAGGCCCAATCACAGAATACATCTTAATGAACTTTGACCTGTTTGTATTTCCAAGTCGGTGGTCTCACCTTGCTTTTTTCTCTCCTTCCTTAGATGAAACATAACCTCTTCACCACTAAATGTAGCAGCATAATCAAAGTCTATTCAACATGATACCTGATGGCTGTTTCTGTTTTAAGGTTCCCCTTCACTTCTATACAGTGGGGTAAAAGGAAATTCAGTGAAGGACTTCTTTAGTCAAGTTGGGGAATGTGATACTGTAAGAAGAGTTTTGAGGATCCTCGCTATAGGAGGAAGTATGACCTCTAGATTGTAGCCAATCACATGGATCTTTCAAGGGGTTATGGGGTTCTGGATTTGGAAGTATTAAGGCCACTGACTTTAACTGAGTGTGATTTATATGCAGAATGGCCTTATTGTAAAGTTTATTTGTGTCTTTGAACTGAAGGCCTCAGGGACCATAATAAGTATAGGAAGAGGAGTTCCATGGGAGAAGAGGTAGGGAAAAACTGTGAGAATGCAGGACTTGGTATTTGGAAGACAAATCTCCCTTTCTGCCCTTACATGGTGGCACCAGAATGTTAACCTGAAAATAGAGAAAGGAATAGTTTTGGCTTGGATATTTGGCTTAGGAATAGGGAGGAGAAGGACATATTATGAGGATATTGACATCAAATGAATTATACAGTGTGTTCTTTTTGCTTCCATTGTATGTATATATTTTTGTTAGAAACAAAAACAGGGTTATCCCACACTAGGTAAATAAAATACTTATCATTGCCTACTTTCCTCCAAAATTATAGGAAAATATGCCGCAACTGCAAGTGTGGCCAGGAGGAACATGATGTTTTCATGAGCAATGAGGAAGATCGAAAAGTGGGAAAACTTTTTGAAGATACCAAATATACAGCCTTGATTGCAAAGCTGAAAACAGATGGGATTCCCATGTATAAACGCAATGTTATGATCTTGACCAATCCTGTGCCTGCCAAGAAGAATGTCTCCATCAACACGGTTACCTATGAATGGGCTCCCCCTGTCCAGAATCAAGCATTGGTAAGTAAAAAAGAAAAAAAAAAGTGTGTGTGTGTGTGTGTATACATATATATATAAGAAAAAGTGTGTGTGTGTGTGTGTGTGTGTGAGAGAGAGAACGAGAGAGAGATCTTTATAGGGAGAGTATAAGGACCTTATAATGGGTTTTTTAATGGATAATGGATTGAAGTTTTTCTTTTTTTGACGTTTTTGACAAAGTTGTAAGGAAATTGACATTAATCACTATTCTTATGTGCTTTTCACATTTTCATTCATGTTATTAGTAGCCCAATGTCCTCAGTTCTGTTATTATAAAATGGATTCTTTTAGGGAGTTCCATTGCTTATACTCATAATTCTGTCTGTTGCAACTATACCATATGTAAATATGTTAGGGAATATTTCAAGGACTTCTGAGTCTGTGTTTTTAATTCAGTAGGGGGCACATTCTCCCTTTATTAATAGGGGAAGCGAAGAATACACACCTTGTGTATACTCTATTCAAGCTTGCAAATCTTGAAACTTTTTCATTTATTAAAAGGCCATAAAGGATGACTTCTGTAATTGTAAATGTCACTGGTGCTGAAGAAAACACCCAGTGAAGTCCTTCTATTACTGTATAAGGCCAAAAAAGTGAGTGTACTGTTCAGACCGTGCTCCAGTTTTCTTAGAACTCCAGCCAAACTGGACATCTAAGAAGTCTTTTAGGAGAGTTTCTTTGCTGAGAAATTTAGATCAGATTGAAGGCAGCTTTGTGAAGACATCAGCAATTAATGTCATGAAATGAAATGCAAGAAATAACATTCATGGGGCGGCTAGGTGGTGCAGTGAATAGAGCACCGGCCCTGGAGTCAGGAGTACCTGAGTTCAAATCCGGCCTCAGACACTTAACACAAAAAAAAACTAGCCGTGTGACCTTGGGCAAGTCACTTAATCCCAACTGCCCTCCCCCCCAAAAAGAAATAACATTCATACTTTACAGTTCTTTAATATACGTGTTGCCTTATAATAACTGCATTTGTATATAATGTAAAGGAAAATGTTACATGGACTCATTATTTTGAAACTGATCAGGAAGTCAGAAATAGGATGAACTTCGAAAAGATCTTTTTAGCTCAAAACTTTATAAAGTTCAGGTGATAATAGTTAATACTATTCTCAGTTTCCTTTTTTTTTTTTAAAGTCCCAGCATTTATTTATATTGGGAGCCTATATTGTTCTTCTAGATAAAAACAAAAGCTTCCCTAAGTGGAACAGAAAACTTTGCTCTAATGTTTTTGCTTTTAAGTGTTGAATTCTCTTACAGCCCTGGTTCTTTATGCTTAACTCTAGGCTAGGCGATACATGCAGCTGCTTCCAAGGGACAAACAACCTGTGGCTGGCTCAGAGGGGGCGCAGTATCGGAAGAAGCAACTGGCTAAGCAGCTCCCTGCTCACGATCAGGATCCTTCCAAGTGCCATGAGTTGACTCCCAATGAGGTGAAGCAGATGGAACAGTTTGTGAAGAAATACAAGAATGAGGCCCTGGGTGTTGGAGATGTCAAACTTCCCAGTGAGATGGAGATCACAGCTTTTGACAGAAGTACACTTGAAGGTGGGCACAGAGGCACTACGGCTTCAGTGGGAGCAATGGAGAATAAATCAGCAGATCAAAAAGAAGACTACGTAAGTTCCAAAGTGATAGATTTGTCTCTGTTATTCTGAGACCATGAGCCACATCTTTGTTTTAACTTAGTCTCCCTGTGACCACTTGTTTTTCTACTTTCTCTTGCTTCTCTAAGAAAACAGTGGGCAAGGGAAAGCAAAAAGTACCAAAATTTAATTCAATCAACTAACTTAAGTGAGAAGTGACTTTGAAATTATTGTTTAAAGTTAGGTTTTCATCTGTAGGCTTCCCTGATTACATTAAGGAATTGAGAGATTAAGAGAAGGACAATAATGAACCTAATCTCCTAGCTTTTTATCTAAATATGATTTTTAATTATAGAAGTATTCAATTATAGAAAAATATAGAAAATACAGATTATAATGGTATTATAATATAAAGTATAATGGTATTCATTGACCACCCAAATGTCTATATGCCATTTGGTTGGTTCAGTTGTTTTTTTAACTGTGAAAGTTAGACAAAAATGTGAGGATTTCTGTTTATGCTGATTTTCAACTACACATTAATAAATATTATATGTTTATGTGCTATGCCCATACCTGCCACTAGCATGGTCTAGTGCCCATAGAACTGGCCTTGAAATCAGAAAGAAAGGAGCTGAGTTGTTTGTAGCTTAGAGAAGAAAAAGCCAGGACATGATACTACTTAATTACTTCAGTGTTTGTTTTTTAAAGGAGGAGCTTTCTGATCAGTCTGTGTCTGTGCCTACAGATGACTGAATAAGTACTTAATAAGAGAATTTTGGAATAGGCTTTGAGATAAGAGTAGTTTATAGCTATAGCCAAGAAGATATTTAAGAAAAAATCAAAACCATTGATGTTGGCTTGTTTTTTTAAATTGTTAATTGATTGTTTCATTTTAAAAACAATTAGTATTAGAGGGTGGCTAGGTGGCACAGTGAATTGAGCACCAGCCCTGGAGTCAGGAGGACCTGAGTTAAAAATCCAGGCTCAGACAATTGACACTTACTAGCCATGTGACCTTGGGCAAGTCACTTAACCCCAGTTGCCCTGCCTTCCCCCCTCCAAAAAGCAAAAAAAAGTGAAGTGAAAAGAAATTGTTACTTTAGGTCCCCTCCAACTCAAATCTTTCTTCGGGGTGGGGGAGGGAGGGATGGGGATAGAAGTGATGCAGATACCTTAGAATTATAAAATAGCAGTGTCAAACCCAAATGGAAATGGGGCCATTAATATCCGTCTGTAAGTATCCTTGCAGTTGCATATTGACTTCCTTTTAAAATGTGAAATTATCTGTATTTTACTGCATTTTAATTTATTTCTTTATTTCCCAGTTACATATTGGGTTCTGCAGCACTTAGAAGTGTTGTGGGCTGTATGTGGCCATGTGCTTGCAACCTCTGGTAGAGGTGTAGGCCTAGTGTTGAGAAAATCAGAGTTTGAATCCTTTTCCCACCCACCACCAAGTCACTTAACCTCTCCGGGCCTCAGTGTCCTCACCTGTAAAATGAAGGTCTTGGACTTCATGGCCTCTGTAGTCCCTGTTAGCTATAAGTCTGTAATCCTAGGATAATTAGGATTTCTTCCTGCAACTTTATTCAATATAATAACTTAGTTCTGAAAAAACAACTATTAAGTATGATTCATTTCCTTTATCTGGAAAAACAAAGGATTGGGGCGAGGGTGGGCAATTCCTGAATCATTGTTTGTGTTTGGTTGAATTGACCTAAAAAAGGTGAAATATAAAAAATAGTTTATGGCGAAATTCTTTTAACATACTCCTAATAATGCGGGGAACCTTGAAAATATCAGCAGATTCTCTAGGAAACAGTATTATTTATTTCACTGACTAACAATGACCCCTTAGTTTCATGTAACTTTTCTTTGAAATGGTTCAGAGTACTTTCAGAAACACCATCCAATTTTTATCTTCACAAAATTACAGTGGTAGAGGGGGAAAGAAATAGCTTTTGTATCTGGAGAAATAAAAGCACATAGATATTAACTTATTTTTCCTAGGATTTTACAGAAAGCCAGCAGAAGGACCAGAAATATAGTCCTGCTCTTAACCTTGACTTCTTTCTGTAGAAGGTATTGATTTGAGTCCATAATGAATTTTTAGAAAAGTAATGTAATTTCAGGCAGGTGAGCCCTGGTCCAGGAGTCAGGAAGACCCGAGTTCAAATTTGACCTCAGAATCATACTTACTTAAATGATTCTGGGCAAGTCGCTTAAGCTATCTGCCTCAGTTTCCTCAACTGTAAAATGATTTGAGAATAAAATTTGTAAGATAATATTTGTATAGGGCTTTGACCAACCTTAAAACACTATGTGTAAAATCCTAGCTCTTAGGACAGTGGTTCTCAATCAGTGGGTTATGTTCAACTTGTAACAATGAAAATGCATCCTGTATATCAGATATTTACATTATGATTAATAACAGTAGCAAAATTACAGTTACGAAATAGCAAACAAAAATTATTTTATGGTTGGGGGTCACCACAACATGAGGAACTGTGTTAAAGGGTCACGGCATTAGGAAGGTTGAGAACCACTGTGTTAGGAAGTTTGTGGATAAAATTAAAGGGGTACTTTTTATTGTGTATTGTCAGTAAACATTTATTAAGCACCTTCTGCATGCCAGGCACTATGTTAAGCCCTGAGAGCACAAGAAAAATAAAATAAAATCCCTGTATTCCAAGCGATTATCATCTAACAGAGGAGACAGCTGGCAAACCAGCTATATACAGGAATAATTGGAAGTAATTCACAGAGGGAAGGCACTAGAATTAAGAGGGATTGGAAAAGGCTTCCTGAGAAAGAGAGATTTTAGCTGGCACTTAAAGGAATCCAAGAGATTCAGGAAGCAGAGATGAAGAGGGAGAAGGTTCCTTCCATGTATGGGATGGGAGGGTGGGGGAGCAAGTGAAATCCCTTGAGTCAGGAAATGAGGAGTGTCTTGTTTGAGGAACAGCAAAGAGGCCAGTGTCCCTGGCTCCCAGAGTATGTGATGGGCTGTAAGACTTGGATGGGGAAAAGGAGGGGCGGACAGTATAACATCTGAAATAACATTTGAACAGGTACTTTAAGTTGGATGACATTTATATAAAATGAAGCACTGAAGCACTCTCCAATACTGTTTTTATGATGAATGTGAAATTATTTTATGTTTGTGCTTTTTGTGACTGGCAAAATGTTGTATTAACTTAAACCTCAGGATCCTGGAAGACCGGGGTAGACCGTGAATGATGGACTTGAGAGTAGAAACAGGAGAGCACAAGCTGGTCCCTAGGATTCTCTCAACAGCCTGTACTGTTTTTAGAGAACAGTCGCAATTGAGAGTAATAACGGCCCCAAGAGATCATTTATTCCAGCAGTTATTCACCTGTTTTTGTATCATGAACCCCTTTGGCACTTTGGTGAAGCCTGAGGTCCCCTTCTCAGAAAAATGTTTTTAAATGCATAAAATAAAATAGGTATTCAAAGGAAACCAATTGTATCAAAGTAGAGTTATTAATATATTATTTAAAAATTCACAGCCTCTGGTTTAATACCTAATTTAATCCAACCCATGGTTTACTGGCGAGAAAACTGGGGCCCAAAGAGTTTAAATGACTGGAACAAAGTCATGCAGAAAATTAGGAGGACAGAGCTGGACTTGGGTCTCTCGATTCCAGATGAAGTATTTTTACAGTTATTTAGCTATGTCATTTGAGATTTCAGTAGGCTGCTACAGAAAAAAAAATCCAGATAGCTCCATCATTCTATCAGTGATAAAACTAAGGCTTGGATGAGGTAAATAGGAAGAAAGGAAATAAGCAATTATTAATCATCTGCTGTGTGATTATTACTGCATCACTATATGACATTTAATCCTCAGAACAATCCTGGGAGGGAGGTAATAATATTATCCCTCTTTTACTATTGAGTAAACTGAGATAGAGGTTAAGTGTATGGTCCAGGGTCACACAGCTAATAAATATCTGAGGCTGGATTTGAACTCTGTCCTTCCTGATTCTAGGCCCAGAATGTCCTCACACTGCTTCTAAATTAACCACTGAGGTCATTCATATGGGTATCTTTTTTTTTTTTCTTTTTGGAGGGGGGAATGCATGGCAGTTGGGGGTAAGTGACTTGCCCAAGGTCACACTGCTAGTAAGTGTTACATGTCTGAAGCTACATTTGAACCCAGGTCCTCCTGACTCCAGGACCTATTCACTGTGCCACCTAGCTGCCTCCGCACTGCTAATTTAATGCCAAAATAAGGAGTAAAATTTGAATTTCCTTATAAGGGCACTGTGATTTGAGTGCTAATTTGGAATCAGGAAGCACTGAATTTAACCCGCTGCTTCAGATATTCAGCTGTGGGGTCTTGGGCAAATCACAACGCTCAGTGCTTCAGTTTGCTCATCGGTAAAATGGACACAATCATAATGATAATATCAATAATAATAATAATAATAATAATGATAATATCATCTACCTCAAAGAGTTGTTGTGAGGATTAAATGAATTAGCATATGTGAGGCGCTTTGCAAAAATGCTACGAATATTATTTCTAAAAAAAATTTATTCTTAGTTTTCAGCATTCACTTCTGTAAAATTTTGTTTTAAATTTTCTCTCCCTCTCTCTCCTCCCTCTTCCTCACTAAATGTTAGCTGTTGTTATTTTCACAGTAAATGTACCAAATTTAGAAAAAGACGTCAGAGAAATAAGTTGTATATTTTTAAACTCCACTAATAAAATGGCCATCAGTATACTGTCCTGGGAATCAGGGATGCAAATCTTGTATTAGACTATGATCTCTGTGACTGCAGGCAAAAAAATTTAACTTTTCTGTGGCTCAGTTTCATCATCTGTAAAATGAAGCTGATTGACTTCATGCTCTCTTCCAACTCTAAATCCATGTGATTCTATATCCTAAGAAAAGCAACTTTCCTAGTATCTTATCTGTAAGTATCTATATATATAGTTATATTATAATTATTATATTTTATAATTATAATTATATATTATATATAACCTTATCTATAAGATTTTATATTGATATATAATGATTTTCTACATGATGGTGGGTTTTGATAATAAATCATCATGGCAATGTTAAGAGTGACACAAATTTCCATATAGTGTTGATATAGCATCTTAAGATTTTCAAAGAACCTTGCAAATATTCATTACTTTTACCCCCACAACAATTCATTTTACAAGTGAGGAAACTGAGGCAGACCATTCTAAATCTGTGCTCCTCTATCCTAAGAAAGGCCACCTTCCTAGTATTTATTTAATTCCCTTTTCCAGTCAATGTTACAGCATATCTATACCATAAGATTATATATACACAAACAGTGAAATCAAATAAGCGAATCAGTTGTTAATCTTCTATCAGGGGTGGGGAACGTGTGGTCTTGAGGCCACTTTGTGGCCCTTTAGGTCCTCAAGCACAGCCCTTTGACTGAATCCAAACTTCAGGTTTAATCTAAGCCATTAGTTTAACTGGTGAGAATTCAAAGTCTACATGTAGCCTCAAGGCCACACGTTCCCCACCCCTATTCCAGATTCTGCTTTTTTGTAGATTTCTTGCTTACTTTTGCAGGTGACTAGAGTTATCTTTCCTGTCTTTCTTTTTACCGTTGACTGTGTTGGCATTTAGTTTCAGAGTACTTTTCTTTTCCTATCTATATTTGATTACTGCTGGCCCTGTTCATTAACCAACTCTTCACTTGATGCTTTTAATTCTTTATTGTTTTCTCTTTAATCTGCCTAGCCTTGCCCCCAGTTGCCAGCAGATTATGTAACAACTTGATCTTTATTTTTTTAAAGTGAGACAAAAGGAAGCTCTGACTCAGCCACTGTGTTTTTCAGTGTGTAAAAACAGATATAACTAATTACTAGGGAAATTGTGTATGAGTTAAATCTTTTTATAAGTTTATTTTCAAAAGTATTAAGATATGAATTGTCTAAAGAAATCCTAGATGAACTCTCTTCTAAAATCAAGAACCCTTTTTACAAAATGAATAATTATCTCCTAAGCCTGTCAGAATGTGCTTAAATGCATAAAATAAAATGCAGTAGGCTTATGAAGAAAACCATTTATCTTGGAATATAATTATGAAATTAAAAAAAATTACCCTCAGGTTAAGAACCCCTAATGTAAATAGTAAGTTGTTTTCTTTTTTCATAGCAGAGTGGTGCTATGGGATGCAATGAATGAGATGGGATTGTTTAATTTCAGAAATTTTGTTAAATTTCTTTTTTTTTTCGTTTGTCCTTCATGGATGATTTGCTGCTCCTTATTAGCTTTGGTAGGTCAATATTTTTTTGTAGATATATTAGTAGGAAGAAGTAACAGTCCAGTTGTTTGGACAGAGATGAAAAGAAGAAGGCATGGAATATCAGGGATGTTACATAACCTTGTTCTCATACCAAGTGACAGCAGCCCCGGATATATGAATGAATGAAGTGAATCCCTAGTAAATCTGATGTGTTTATTAGCATTGTGACATGACTTTAATTTTTCCACACGGTGTTCATTTCAGTCCTGCTATTACTGCAAGCAATGCATGAAAGAAGGTGATCCCGCAGTTTATGCCGAGAGAGCTGGGTATGACAAATTCTGGCACCCTGCCTGTTTCGTTTGTAGCACCTGCAGCGAGCTTCTGGTGGACATGATCTATTTTTGGAAGAATGGGAAACTGTATTGTGGCAGGCATTACTGTGACAGCGAGAAGCCCCGGTGCGCTGGGTGTGATGAGGTAAGAGGTTCTGGGACCTACTGTGCACACACGCATACACATACACACAATGTCCACTCTGTCCCCAAGTTGTCTTCTTCACTGATAGAACCATAGAGAATGTACTTAGAATGTGTTCAAGTTAAAATGTGCTTTAATTACCCATCAGAAAATTGGTGCTTAACAACATCCGATTCATTCTGAGGTCCTATAAGAACTTAATGTTTAATAGTAGAAAACATAAAGAAGGCTGTCTTAATATGTACTGAGATTACTGGTCAGACCTTAGGTTTTATTTTTCAAGGTATGAAACCTAAGAAAAAATATCACGTTTGGGGAATTGAGGGGCTAGGAGGACAGGGAAAGCAAACCTTTGGGGAATTCCTGGTACAGCAGCTGTCACACACTGGCAACTTACAGTCTTGGAACGTTGGTAACCAGGGGCTCCAAGAGTTTAATAAAATTGCATGTAGTCACACAATCAGTATGTGTTAGGGATGGTACTTGAACTACCCCTCTATGGTACTCCTTCTCAAGCTGATTCAATCATAAGTGCTTTGCCAAATGGGTTTTTAATGTTAAACAACACCAAAGGGGGAGAAATGACTTTTTTCTTTCTTTTTTTGTCATCTTTCTAGTTGATATTCAGCAATGAATATACCCAGGCAGAGAATCAAAGCTGGCATCTGAAACATTTCTGCTGCTTTGACTGCGACTGCATTCTTGCTGGAGAAATCTATGTGATGGTCAATAACAAACCGATATGCAAGCCTTGCTACGTGAGGAACCATGCTGTGGTGAGAGCTCTTTTGGAGACAGAATTACCCCTAATAACCTATAGCACAATGAAGTATTTACATGCATCTGTAATCTTGGGAGGGGAAAGCAAAAGGTCTATTAAGCAAGAAGCATGTGGTTTCTCTAGGTGATCTTTATACGAAGTGTTGGAGCTAAGGAACATAAACAGAAAGGGTTTGTTGAATAGGAACCAGGGAAGAGTTCCTTCCCTGTCCTTACAGTAGAGGTTTAACACGGCTTGATTTAAAGAATAGAATTCTACTCTTGGAACCTACTTAAAACAACTAATTTATTCATATACATATAAGTCAGAACCTACTCTGGTGACCTCAAAGAGTTTACTTACTTTTTTTTTGTTATAATTGAATTTTTGCATATGGACTCTTTTACTATATCTGTACCACCTGGGATATTAATTTCTTTTTAAAATTAAGGGTATTTTTTTCAATTAACATTTCTCTTTCTCCAATGACAAAAAACCCACTCTTGTAATAAATATGAATAATCATAAAATAAATACACACGTATCTCAGTCTCAAAACCTTGAGCCCATCACATCTTTGTTAGGACCACCACCTGGAACTTGAAAAATAATTCAGCTAAATATAGTTTTTTTTTGGTGAAGGCCTGGGTCGCAAATGAATTTGAAACATATACTTCAAGTCTGCATTGAGGTGACTTAAATATTTAAGTACCTCTGTTGTCATTTCCAGACCACTTGTTTATGACTCGCTCATTCGTTAGGGCAATTTTTTGGATAGACCTCTAATAATAAATGTTACCAACTTCAGATTGTTTCAGAGAGCATGTCTATTCCCAGAGAACACATGTACAAAGAAATAAGGTTCAGTCAGTTGCATATGGTTCAAGTGGTTTTAATGCACAAGAAATTTAGAACCTCAAGGCAAAGAGAGGAAAATGGGCTTATTTCTCTTTCCTCCAAAATTGCAAAATGATTCCTTCTTCAGGTTCTCTCAGTTTCCTATCTCTTACATACAAATGTATGGGGCCACTAGCTGGCACTGGGCCTGAAATCAGAAAGCTTCATCTTTGTGAGTACAAATCTGCCTCAGACACTTACTAGTGTTGGACCCTGGGCCAGTTACTTAACCCTTTTTGCCTCACTTTGCTTATTTGTAACATGAGCTGGAGAAGAAAATGGCAAACCACTGCAGTAACTTTGCTAAGAAAACCAAAAAGTTGGATATGACTGAAAACGACCAACAGCAAATGTAAAATAATAAAAGGTGTAATCGAGAGTCAGGCAAAACTGAAGTTCAGGCAGGAAATGATCAGTTCCATTTTCCTGATGGATTCTATAGTTTTCCTAGGGTGCTCCTAAGGGTTCTTTGTGATGTTAAGACTTTTCCAGAAGCCAGTCTTCCTTGTCCTCAGCCTCATTGTTACTCTTTAAGCTTTTGTTTGCTTTTTAAGTGACACAAAAAGAATTCACATTCCATTTATCACATGAAGGCATTCAGGACCTTGAATGCATGAGAGGTCTCAGTTTTGGCAACTTACTGCTTTCTCTTGTAGAACAAGGGAAAACCAGGTGGTTTTTTTCATTACTATTATTAGTATTTCTTTGCCGAAGAAAGCAGAAGAACGTCAATATAAATTTAATTTCTTAATTTAGATGCTTGATTTTCAAGTTTTCTCAAAGAGGAAAGATACTCAAAAGAATGAGAAAACCTACTGACTAAATTATTACCAAAAATGTGTACTAATCATGCCTATTTGATAACTTTTATGAAACCTTTTGTTCCATCCATCAAACTTCTATTAAGCATCTACTACATGCAAAGCAGATCTAGGGAGCCCTTGAAAATAGAAGGGATTAGGGAGGCTTTCACAGATTGTAATTTCCAGTAGAAATTAGCTTCAGTCACAGTTGATTAAAAAAGTAGAGGACAAAATCTTTCTGTACTTATTTTTTTTAGATTACAAAATAGTATATTTCTCAGAGTGGAACATAGCATTAAAGGCTGTTCTCCAACAAGATGCCTCTCATGAACATTTTAAGATGATATGGAATTCCTTTTTTTTTCTTTTCTAATTGGCCTTCTAATGATCAGTATCAAGTAAAAGATAAAAACAGAAATGGAAGGATTCCTAATAGATGACAATACAAATTTGGAACTCAAAAACTTAAAAACAAATGTAGAAAATTGTTTTTATATATAACTGGGGAAAGACAAAATAGTAAATACTCCCCTTTTAGCCTCCCACCCCCCAAAAAAAGAGATGGCAAAATACTCCAAATGCTTCTTTTTGCAAAGGACATCATGGTGGTTACATCAAGCTCCCAAAATAACATAGGCCCTTTTCAGTGAGATTTATAGCCCCACAAAAGGTCAGCCTTACAATCTACACAGGAAAGAAACAAGAAACACTTGGATGAAGACCACTTATCACCAAGATTATGACATGCAATTGGGTGGGCAGCCCATCTCTTATTAGTTTATAAGGAAACTTATCTTCGAGGACAGGCCTTGAAGTACATTGTATGTACAGTGTACACTTTGCAAGTACAGTGACCATTCACAGCTGGATCCCAACAGTGATTGACACCAAAGTTTTAACCCAGTGGTTCTCAACCTTCCTAATGTTGTGATCCTATAATACTCGTATGTGGGTGTATCTGCATGTGGGCGGACTTGCCTGGAGACAGATAGAGGAGTGGTGTCTAGGTTCCTAAGAGCATTGGAACTATGTGTTTTATGATGGTCTTAGGCGACCCCATTCGACCCCCAAAGGGTCGCGATCCACAGGTTGAGAACTGCTGTTTTAACCTATTTTACTTTTCAGACCTGGATTAGTTTGCCCCATCCTGGGTAGGTCTAGTGGCCCTACATTCCCAGAGGCTCACCATATTTTTGCCAGACTTAATGGAGACATACAATGAGCTTTAGCCATGTTGTAGCTCAGAGCTCTTGAATTCAGGTAACCCACTGCCCTCAGCCTCCATCAGGAGCAAGGATTGTCGGTATGTGCCATCATGCCTGGCTACATGGCATTTTCATCAATCCTTAGCTTCTTTTTGAGATAAAAGCTTTTATCTTTTTAACACTGGTATTTCCTAATGATGAGGATACAAAATACTTGGCAAAAACCATAGAACTTACTATTATTAAAAAAAAAAAAGGTAGAGTATTAGTAACTACCAAGCCTATTTTCTTATCTCTACAAAATTTCCCTTAGAATACTCCACACATATATCTGGGATATCCTAGATGAAAGGTGTGATAGGGAGTCAGTAGC
This sequence comes from Pseudocheirus occidentalis, assembly GCA_028646575.1. Taxonomy (NCBI): domain Eukaryota; kingdom Metazoa; phylum Chordata; class Mammalia; order Diprotodontia; family Pseudocheiridae; genus Pseudocheirus; species Pseudocheirus occidentalis. Next base: position 106,107,285 of record CM053597.1, on the reverse strand, counting down.
CTTTTGCTACATTACACATCAAAAAAGTTTAGTCTCCAGTCATCATGATTTGATAGAGGAGCAGGCTTCCAATGAAATGTCTCCTATGCATACAAGAAAATCATACAAGCATCCTTGGTAGAACTTTGTTTGCCAACTTTCTGATTATTCATATCAAGTGAGACACAAAACAGGGAGATTTGCTCACCAAAGGTGTTTGCTACCGTCATGGAGAAGGTCCAAGTCAGAGTCCAAAGAAAGGAAGGATTCCATAGAGATAGCAGAGGCTTCCAGATGTTCCTGACTGTGAATAAGATTATGCTGACTGTGTCAAGTCCCAGGACACTGAAGTGCCTCCTAAATGAAATGGTGTAACTATCCATCCAGGGAAAACCACACCACTGGAGAATGCCTTTTATCTAGATGATGCTATGTGTAAATAATCCATTAAAATACTCTATGAGGACATACGTCTTGTACAGATGTTACACATAGACAGTGAAGAGATTCCTGAATTGAATAGGAGAAGGAAATGCTTAGACTGAATTGCATTTGGGATATTGTCCCGTGCTTTGATGACCAGCTGAAACAAAGACTCATCTTTAAACATTAGAGTTCTTCCATGATGCTGTATGGCTTCAAGTTAGGGATACCCAATGTCTTTACAATTAAAGTTGAAGAACACTTTAGAGGCACATTTTGGACATTTGCAGGATGCAACAGATTGTAAAAATTGTATAGGACAAGAAGTTTAGAGGGTATAATCAGAAAGATGCAAGACCAGTAAAAAAAAAATAAGCAAGAGCAAGGAATAACTGAAGGACAGAAAACTCCATCCATTAGTATCTAAGCTGTGTTAAGGTATATAGATGTGACACACATTCATCCCCCAAGCCTGTCAGGTCGGGAAGACTCACAGAAGTTGGACAGACATAGAGAACTGCTGCCAGCTCAGCAGTCTCTTCTCCTTTAAGGTTTGATCCATCCAGATGCATCATCCCCATATCTTTATACGTTTTCAGCTCATGCTCCCGGCTTTCTCAAGGAGTTAAATGTCTTGTTGATAGTATTCCTTTCCATCCTAACCTTTTCCCTGGTACTTGACATATATATCCTCTCCCTCTCCATCACACCCTGCATCTACACCACCTAGTATCTGAGAAAATGAATAGGCATGCATTTACATGAACCTGGCAGGAAAAACACACAAAGAAGGAAAAGCCCTATGTTCTGGATAACTCACATGTCTGGACTATACTCTTTGATGTCATTGGGCCATTCAGGAACATAACCTATCACATGACACCATTTCTCTATTAACTTCTTGTTCGTTGGTCCTCACTGCCCTCCAGGTGGGCTGATCTTCTATACTGGAAACATAGAATTTACAAGGTTTTTTTGATATAAAAATCACCCTTAAATGGTATTTAGGCAGTGTTACCTCCTACTATAAATAGGAGTAAATTGGAAAATTGGAAAAACTCATCAGTCTGGCAATCTGTGGACTGCACCAACCATGCCAGGCAGTCATTCACTCGCCAGGATACAGTGTTGTCCATTCCGAACATGGCTCATAACAAAGAACTTTGGTTGACTCTCTGAGCAAGGAAAAAATCAGCCTAGCCAGTTTTTCTTTTTTATTCTGCACTATCTACTAGTAAAGCAGCTACAATACAAGTCTTTCTTCTCATTCTCTAAGTAGAGGGAACAGAAAAGGACCATAAGTTCTTTTAGGGGATTTCACCTCTCTTAAGTGCTAGCTGATGCTAAAAGGAATTAGCTACACCTGCACTATTCACTCAGCCAGTGGAGCACCAGCCCCTTTTTTGTCAGAAGCCACTGGTATCTTAACGCAATTCTGACAAGCTGTTTTTGCCCCTGCTCTTCCCCTCCTTCTCTGTTAGGTTCTTCAGATTCCTCAACACACCAGCCGTAGCTTGTCTTCTTTACCTCTCAGTCTCCTAAGTCAGACCTTCCTGCCAATGTATGACTCCCCTTTGACTTAAAGGCAGCTTGCCAGATTTCCCCCATGAAATCAGTTTTTAACAATACTTGTCTCCAAATGCACATGTCATTTATTATATATCCATATATAACTTTTGCAAAACCAATTATTTTCAAATGTTGTTGGTGCTTTTAAGTGAAATCTTTAATTACCTTTAATATCTTCATTCACCATTGTCTATAAGAACTACAGGTTTTAATAAGTGTTCTTTATATAATAGGCGAGATCTGCCTAATTACAGCTCTAATGAAGCATGAAATGTTTTTTAGACTGGTACTACAGTTTATAATGAACTGTTGTGCATAATAGAACCAAACCCAATATAATTAAGTCAGTAGAAGCTTGGTCTACTCAGAACACCTAGGGGATATTTTCCTAGAAGTAGGAGAAAGACTAAATAAATGTTTTTCCTTATATTTGTCACAATGGTCAAAGCTCATGGATTTTTTTCATATTTTAATTTTATATTCATTTCCAGTTTCTTTCCTCTACCCCTCCACCTCCCTCACTCATTGAGAAGGCAAAAAATAGGATAAATTATACATATAGAGTCCTACAAAACTTTTCCCCTTGAGCCATATTGTGGGGCAGAAAAACAAGACAGTAACCAAAATGTATCCTTTAATCTGCACTCAGAGTTCATTTCTCTTTCTGGAGGTGAATATCATTTTTTATCACAGGTCCTTTGGAATTTTCATTAATCATGTTATTGATCTGAATCATTCAGTCTCACAGTTGAACATCATTACAGTATTGCTGTTACTACGTACAATATTCTGGTTCTACTCACTTCACTTTGTATCAGCTTATAATAGTCTTCCCATATTTTTCTGAAACCATCCTCTTCATCATTTCTTATAGTACAATAGTGTTCCATCACTATCATATACCACAATTTGTTCAACCATTCTCAACCAACCACTGATAGAAATCCTCTCAGTTTTTTTTTTTTTTTTGGAGAGGGGAAGGCAAGGCAATTGGGGTTAAGTGACTTATCCCAGGTCACACAGCTAGTAAATGTGTCAAGTGTCTGAGGCCGGATTTGAACTCAGGTCCTCCCGTCTCCAGGGCCAGTGTTCTATTTACTTCACCACCTAGCCGCCCCATCAGTTTTCAGTTCTTTACCACCACTGAAAGAAAAATCAGTGGAATTTCAGGGACAGTGTTTCTGTCCAAGCTTTTAAGTCCCTTATAGTTGGATATCTTGTGCATCTAATGAAGATAGATATTTAATGCATCTCTTCTAAAATTTGAGTCAAAACCATTTGGTTAAGATACTAGAATATCATTTTGTTTGAATCTTTTCTTGTCCTCTCTGTTCAACAGATTTGTCAAGGATGTCACAATGCAATTGATCCAGAAGTGCAGCGAGTGACTTACAACAGTTTTAACTGGCATGCTACTGAGGAGTGCTTTCTCTGTTCCTGTTGCAGCAAGTGTCTGATCGGCCAGAAGTTTATTCCAGTAGAAGCAATGCTTTTCTGTTCAGTAGAATGTAAGAAGATGATGATGTCTTAATGAGAAAGCACTAGATAATTCTGAGCCATTGCTAGTTTCCAAAGTGGTCTGCATTTCTACTGTAAGATGGAATTTGGGCATTTGGTAAAAATAAAAAAGAGGAAAAAAAACCACCTTAGAATAAGTTGAGGAATTATTATTTGTTTCTTTTTCTGTCCTTGCTTTCATCTTTTAGAAATTGTATTAACCACCTATTCAATTCTAAAATATATGAAATGGCATGTTTGATGTGGGAAAACCAAGGCTTTTTTTAAAAATCAATTTCTTTTTCCTTCCTCCTTTTTCTTTCTTTTTTTTGGGGGGGGGCACAGAAGGCAGGGCAATTGTGGTTAAGTGACTTGCCCAAGATCACACAACTAATAAATGTATCAAGTGTCTGAGGTCAGATTTGAACTCAGGTCCTCCTGAGTCCAAGGCCAGTGCCACCTAGCTGCCCCCCCACTTTTAAGATGGAAAGGAAACAACTTTAAAATTAAATAAAGAATAATATGTATTCTCCCTCAGCCCCTTTTTATTCATCTTTCAGTTGGTGTGCAATGATGAGCTTTTCTTATAGTGGAGAAGGGGTTGAAGGTACAAAGTGCTTATTAAGCCAGCATCTCAGCAGAATTTGTAGTTGTTGTTCATTTCTACGCTCTGTGTCTTCACTGCCCCTGCCAGTCACGTTAAGGAGATGTATCATTTTCTTTTTTGTCTTGATCATTAATTTTTTTTTTCTGCTTGGAACTCTCCAACCTCACATCCTTAGTCTAGTAAAAGTTCTAGTCAGTGACCTGTCCTTGATCGGTAGATACGATGTGTCTGGTGGTTTTTGTATGTGGCACAGAATGCCCCACTTTACAATTCTTTGTAGATGGGCATTGGGCTTTTCTCTGTAAGGTGATGTGGTTTGAATTTCAGATATTCAGCTCTAGCATATGTTGTCAATTCTAAGAACATCTGCGTCTGTATCTAAAGGTATGTACTGTAGAGCCAAGAGAATTTGTGAAATGTGTTAATTGCAGTTGGCAGATTTGGGATTTGCTAAACCCTTAATATGTTTTTCATTTTTTTTCTAAATAATAACTGTTCTGTGACAGTTTATAATCATGCTTATTGGTATGCCTAATTTCTTTTTCCTCAAAAGACTCCCATCTCATACACACACACACACACACACACACACACACACAAAACCCCCCCTCCCCCCCGTGAACATACACACAATCCATTACCTGGGATATTATTTATATAAGCAAACAAATTATATATACCTTAGAGGCATGTATGTGCATTGTAAATTCAAAATAAAAAAGAAATCTTTGATCACTTTAATGGTTGTATATATTTTTTATTCTCATTTTTTTTAGTAGGAAAAATTAAATCCTGATGCAACTATGCTTGTTTTACAGCAGGGGGCAGTATCTTCAAGGATTAAAGACATCTTCGTTTTCAAAAAGTGTGAGTTAAGCTATTGCTCTTGCTCTCAGAACAGGGCAATACTTGGGCTTTTCAGAGTGAGAAAGTATCAAGTTTAATAAACAAAAGAGCAAAGGATTAGAGTTATCAATGTTTTTTTTTGGGGGGGGGAATTGTAATTATCCCAATTGAAGATATAATCAGTGCCTAAATTTCCTATTCAGGGAGCTACACAGGATTTTAGAATTGGAAGTGAATTTAATAAGGTTCACTGGTTCTCAAATGTTCTGTTCTCAGGACTCCTTTGTATGCTAAAAAATTATTGAGGCCCCCAAAGAGGTTTTGTGCAAGTCACATCTATCAGTATACCAATTAAGAGTTAAAATATCTGGGGGCAGCTAGGTGGCACAGTGAATAGAGCACCAGCCCTGGAGTCAGGAGGACCTGAGTTCAAATCCGACCTCAGACACTTGACACATTTACTAGCTGTGTGACCTTGGGCAAGTCACTTAACCCCCAATTGCCCTCCAAAAAGTAAAAAAAAGAAAAAGAGTTAAAATATCTTATTATTATGAAGATAGTTCTGACCTTGTGGATCCTCTGAATCCTAGACCATACTTTGAGAACCATTGATCCAATTTAGCCTAAAGCATCTGTAAGATGAAGGAACTGAAGTCCAGTTACCTGAGGTCATGTAGGCAGCAAGTGGCAAACCCCCTGGATCTCATTCCAAATCCAGATTTGTGGATTCTTTCCAATAATACTATGCCAGCTCCCCACTAATTGCTACTTTTCCACTATAGTGACACCTTTGCTTCTGTATAGGACTTTTAAAACGGCTTTTCAATATTTTTCTTGTCAGGTTCCAAGGCAAAGAAAAAGAAAGAGAAAATCTGAAGGCCTCTCTTGAGTTCTTGACCTTTCTGTACACATAGAGTTCTAGAACACTTGAGTTCTAGAATGTTAGAACAACAAAAGAGACCAATTGGTCCAACCCCACCTTGCTGACTCCTATTATTGATTAGAAAACGTATCCATAATGCTAAAATGATTTTCTCACATCAAAATTGGCCACACCTCCTATAAAATAGGTTTCTACTTAGTACAGTTTTGGGGAAATATATCTACTGGCGTCTGTCCCTCTGGCAAAAGCACAGAAAATTGACCTAATCACTAAAAGTATTTTTCTTCTGTTAATTGATGCATCCGTTTCTCCCTAAAAATAGTGAGGACACTTTGCTTCTGTGTCACGATATCACAAAATTAGTTTCCTATCAGGGACCCTAGAGGCCTTTTATTTAACTAGCTAGATTCTAACTTAAGAATTGCTTTTACAGCAAAAGTCCTTAACCTGTAGTCCACGAGTTTAAAAAATATTTTAATAAAGATTTTAATATAATGTGTTTCCATTATAATTCTACAGGTTTTATTTTATGCATTCCAAACACTGTTCTGAGGAGAGGTCTACCAACCTCACCAAACTGCCAGAAAGGATCATCTGTGATAGAAAAAAAGTTTAAAATTTCCGTTCTATATCTCCAACAAGTGAAGAAGTAGTAGCTCCAAAGTGTATGAAGATATTTAATTATAATTGACATTTTCAGAATAGTTAAATAAACAGATTTTATCTTAAGATAACTTTTCCTGTCCCTCTACCACATCAGTGACTTGTCTATGACTTATAATTTTACAGAGTTTCCTGGGCTTTTGAGAGGGTCACTTGTCCAAGAACACACAGCTTTTCTTTGTCAGGGACAGGACTCAAATCCAGGTTTTCCTGATTGAGACGGGCTCTCTCTTCCCTGTGTCAGTCTGTGTACTGCTTGCTGATACTGGAAGAATCACAGCAGGTCAGCCCATGTATCCCTACGCAGATGGTGGCAGAGCCCAGTTGGCTTACCAACCCAAACTAGGAATTAGGGCAATAAAAGTCCGATGTGCATCCTGAGTAAATCTATATATTTAGGATGATATTCAAGTTAATTGAGGGTGTAGCTAAATGACACAGTGGCTGGAGTGCTGGTCCTGATGTCAGGGAAAGACTCACCTTCTTGAGTTCAAATCTGGTCTCAGACGCATAATAGCTGTGTGACCCTGGACAAGTCACTTAACCCCGTGTTCCTCAAATGTAACTGGAGAAGGAGATGACAAACCACTCCAGTATCTTTGCCAAGAAAGCTCCAAATGGGGTCATGAAGAGTTGGACAAGACTGAAATGACTGAATAACAAGTTAACTGGAGGGTCATGAGAAAAGTGACTAATACTTGTTTTTCCCTAAAGGAGATTGCAAAAAAAAAAGTTTATTTAAAATTAATATTCTTATTTTAGTTTGAAGTAAGCTGTTCAGTGTGATTCATTTGGTTGGGGATTCATAAGTGTAGGTTTTAACTGCTATGAAAGGAAACTTTTGTTTTTGTTGAGAAGTTTTTCAATCATGTCTGGTTTAGGGTTTTCATGGCAAAGATATTGGAGTGGTTTGCCATTTCCTTCTCTAGTTCATTTTACAGATGAGGAAACTGAGGAAAACATGGCTAAGTGACTTACCCAGGGTCACGCAGCTAGACCAGATTTGAACTCGGATGTCTTCCTGATTCCAAGCTCAGTGTTCTAGTTACTGTGCCACCTAGCCACCTTGTTTGATTTTTTTCTCCTCCATAATAAAATATAATAATTTACCTATATTTAATGCTTTAATGTTACAATAATTAAGTGAGAAATTATCTAGCCATTATTAGCTCCATTTTACAGATGAGAAGATGGAGGCTTGATAGGCTAAGTCACTTTGCCAGGGTCTCTGTGCAAAATCTGTGACAAAATCTGAATCCAAATCTTTCTGACTCAAAGTACAGCAATTTATCCACTGTGCCACCAAACTGAGCCAAACAAAACTTAGTGTTTCCATGGGAACATGAGCCGAATAAGACTTGAAACTTGTAACAGAACCAGTACAATCCAAAAATTCTCCAAACCTGAGTTTAAATCTAATTTTCATTCAGTGCAAGATGCACTGAAGATGCAAGAAGAATAATGGCATCATTGGAAAAAAAGCCTTGGTTATCATTTTTGTCATTTGTTTAAAATGCTAGTGACTGATAATAACCACGTAAAGTGGCATGGTTCAACAGTTCAGCTGGAATCAAGGCACAAGACAAGTCCGGCTGACCAGCCACCAGAAATCTGAGCAGCTAAGAGGATTTTGTTCTGCATAGGAAATCATACACTTTCCTAAGCACAGCTACCCAGCAGCAGCAAGTTTTTTATAACCTGTGACCAGAGTACTTTATATTTTCTGATTCATAATCACGTTCATTTGGCTGATGCTCTCTTTTTGCCTCTTATTTTAGGTTTCAAATGCCAGGTTCTAGATTTATCAAGGACAGGGGCGTCAGGAAGTCCCCAATCAGATAGACCTTTGTCAAAATGGAAGTCTAGGAGGGAGAGATTTTTCCAGGTGTAGGTGCAAAAGAGAATATGAACATATCATCTTTGGATTAAAGTGCCGCCTTCCAGTGGCCTTCCAGTTACTCTTATGCTCACAGTCCATACACTCTTCTAGTCATTCTCCACATACCAACCAAAACCATCTTCCTGAGTCATAGGCCTGACGATGTCGCTGCCCTGTGAAATTGTCATTTAGCTTTTTGATAGCTCTAATTGTTGAGAAGTGCGTACTTGAAATGAAATTTACCTCTCTGCCGCTTGTATCTACTGTTCCTACTTCTCACCTCAAAGACTTAGCAGAAAAAGTTCGATTCCCCTTCACTAAAGCAACCCTTTAAATGCTTGAAAATGGCATCATGTCTTCTCTCCAACTATTCCCTTCTCCAGGCAAAACCAAACCAAGTGAAAAAAACCTAGAAAGTTCAGTTTTTCTTCACAGGGCATGACCTCCAGTACCATCCTCATGGTATTCCCTCATTTGAATGCTCTCCAGTTTATCAGTGTCCTTCCTATAATGTGAAACCCCAGACTGAACATGATAATCCAGATATCTGACAAGGTCAGAGTACAGTAGATCCCTCACCTCCCCAGGTCTGGATACATACTTCTCAATTCTGGGATTTCATTATGTTTTTTGCCTGCATAACACTCTCATGACTCATACTGGATTTGCTATCTGCTGAAGCCTCCAGAGCCTTTTTGTAAAAACTTGGGTCCAGTCATGCCTCACCCTTTACTTCTATCAGTGAATTCATCATAGTACAGTCCTTTACCATTATCTTTTGGGATTCTCTCATCTACCATAGTAACTGCCTTTACAGTTCTCTAAGCTTCTGTCATCTGCAAATTTGATAAGCATGTCATTTTTGCCTCCATTTAAGTTACTGATAAAAATGTTGAACAGGATAGGACTACTGTGCTAACTTGAGAGTGTCCCAAGATCCTATGGTTGGCCCAGATGATGAGGTGGCTTGGTTTTGCTCTGTTTTTAATAAATAGTCAAAGGGGGAAGGATGTATCACTAACTGCTACAGTATTCTGGTAAGGGGCTAATGAAAAGCAAGTTACCCTTTATTAACAGAAACAAACCAAATATTTTCAAATGTAAAAACATATGTATTTGACTCACTCTGTATTCATTAAAATATTTTTTCATACCTACTCTGTTTGAAGTTCTGTATTAGGCATTGTGGGCAGCTAGGTGACAGAGCAGATAGGATACCCAGCCCCAAAGTTAGGAAGACTCATCTTTCTGAGTTCAAATCTGGCCTCAGACACTTACCAGATGCATGACCCTGGACAAGTCACTTAACCCTGTTTGCTTCTGTTTGCTCATCTGTACCATCCTTCTGTTGAATTCTTCCTTGCTTCAAGCCCAAGCAGAAGTAACATCTCTTTTAGTCTATGTGACATTACGTGCTTCTTTTATTGTACCTTTTTATTCTGCTGATTGATATATCTTATGGAAGGCAATGTTGCAGTGGGAAGAGATTAGAGGGAGGAGAGAGGCCAGTTTAGAAGGAACTGAGATCTTTTGGGTGAGAGGTAATGACTGGAACAAGACAGAATGACAGCTACTGGGTTGATTCACAGATTTTTCTTGGGACATTTGGATTTCAAATACCACTGGAAGACTGATGGCTTTGTGCCAATAAAATCTTATATAAATCCTTATATTTATCAACCCTGATATTTGGCATGGTTTAACGTGGTGTGTGGGTTGTTGTTGTTTTTCCCATTAGTTGAACACTTAAGTTGCCAAGTACACATCTCCTAGTTTGAATTTAGCAAAAATGAGACCGAAATATTTCAAAGGCAGGAGCTTCTTTATTTTCTCACCCAGAAGGTATTTTTAGTTTATCCAATCAGACCATGGTTACTAGGGAGAAAACCTCCAGGTTGAATATTTCTCGATCGCCCAGCATATTTGAGCTTATCTTTGGGGCATTTATTTAAGTACTATAAAAAATATATGACCGTAGCTATGTCTGTATAGCAAATAATGGGTTTAAAATTAGGGGATCTGGGTTCAATTCCCACCCTTACCACTTAACTATGGGATCTTGGGAAATTCTTCCCTGCCAGACTAAACTTCCTTTCCTCATCTATAAAGTAAGGGTTAGACTATTTCAGGTCCCTCCCAACTTTAAATAGATGGTTCTATGACCCTGTTTTCTGCTTACTGAGCATCTCTCTCTCGTGCCAGACTTAGCTGTTCAGTGTATGATTTTGATGTGTTAATGCTGAATGTCGAGACTTGAGATAATGCAAATAGAATACCTTATAAAAATGCCAACTAAATATCATTAAAGGCAGCATTATAATTATCATTATTAAACCTAGAGTACTTTCCTTGGTGGGTATATTTGGGAGGAGTTTTTCATGAAAGTTGGAACACATTTGGTTTTGATTGATTTAATTCATTTAATATATTCATAAGTTATTTTATACATATATGTAAGTTCAGAATTTAAGTTTTTGAGCTTGTTTATATGTACCTCAGGGAAAGTTGAGAGCTCGAGAAGATTGTAAAAGTTGCCCAAATATCTTTGCTCAATTATTGTCATAATGAAGAAAAGATTCCATCGTAATGTTCAGACCCTTTAAGAAAGATACTCTCAGCAATATTTTATTGACATCTGTACTTCTGTTTTGAAGCATTTCCTTAAAAGACTTGTGATGTTGCTATTTACCAAGAGCTGCTATGGATTTTTTTTTCCATTGCTACCCCTCTCCAGGGTGTCTAGACCTTCAGACAAAGAAGGGAAAACCATTCCTAATTACCTTTCCTGGAAATAACAGTTGTTGAGTAAGGAAAACAGGAGTTGGTTTTTCAATATATATATATATATTTGAATAAGTGGGGAAGTACATTGGCAAAGTGAGCACAAGGAGTTAGGAGGCCTGGGTACTTGTCTCAGTGAATTGTCCTGGGTTTCAGTTTCCTCCTCAGTACAACAAGGAGAATAGAAGTGATAATATTTCAGTTCTTCTCCAAATCTACTCTTGTTAATGAAAGGATTTTTAGACAGATGAGGAACCAGAAGAGAGTTTGGGGTTGGCCACTAACATCTGTATGATCTTTAGCAAAAGCCTCTTTAAGAACTTCCTCTATGAAATGGGAGTAGTAATACTAGCACTATCTACCTCACCCATTTGTTGGGAGGATCAAGTCAAAGAATTATATGAATGCTTTTAAAGCTCAAAGTGTCACTGTTCTTACTATTACAAAATCTTGGAATTATTTTTACCGCTGAATGGGCAATAACCAGAAGAGAGAGGCAGTATGGGCGATTTCACTGGGGCTTTGTAGCATTTGCTTTGTTTTGTCTTTGATTTTTGCTATTCATCAGCCCAGTTCTTCAAACAAACCTTCCACTTTAATCCCGATATAGCCTTCTGGACTCAGGGAGCTCCCGTGAAGCTTGGCATGTGCTCTGGCTTCTTGCTGCAGGACATGTACTTTGAAATGATGTGGTTGCTCCTGGAGTCATGAAGATCTGAGTCCAAATCTGACCTCAGGTACTTCCTGATTTTGTGGCTCTGGACAAGTCACTTAACATCTGTTTGCTTCAGTTTTCTGGCACATAGTAAGTACTATTTAGATGCTAGCTATTATAAGACAAAGGTATTTGGAAGAGGACAGTGCTGCTAGAATATGGCTATGGGAGGGAATTTCTTATTCAAAAGCTATATAATGAATAAAAGAGGCAGTGAAGTAACATTGTATATAAAGATAATGCTGACAGGGATCAAAGCAGAGCTAAGAATGGTAGAGTTTGGATGAGGATCTGCTGGTGAGGAAGACTCTGTTTTGGTAGGAGACCACATGATCAGAAAGATGAAATAGACAAGAAATTTAGGATTCAGATCCTAAGTCTGAAGTCCAAGCTTGACGTAGCCAGATGGAGCTCTTCAACTCTGTATTTCTGCAGGAATTCTCTTTCTACTGAAATCAGAGTAACTTAAATGGTTGACTTGCCATAACTACAATGTCATTCTCAAAAGCCGAAGGAAGTGATTAGGAGGAATTGCTGCCCAGTTGTCACCCTGTCTTTCTAGCTTTATTTCATAGGATCATAGATTCAGAGCTCATTTTACAGATACAAAAAAGGACTCTAGTTCTTTCCACTAAGACAGGTTGCCTCCATGTACTCTATAGATACTTGAATAATGGTCATATGGCTTTCATTTGAAGTCCTCCAATGAGGTGCAGCTAACTACCTTCTGAGGAAGCTCAGAATTCCACTCTGGAATCAGTTCAATTACTAGGAAATTTTTTCTTACATCAAGCCTAAATCTATCTCCCTGTGATTTCCTTCAGTTCCTCCAACTGAATAATGATGAAGATGATGATGACGATTGTAACCGACATTTCTATAGCGATTTAAGGTTTTCAAATGATCCTTGAAAAGTAGTACAGATATTATTCTGACCACTTTAGAGATGAAAGTAAAGACCAGAGAGGTTTCCTGAATAGGGGTCTCACAACTAGTAAGTATCAAAGACAGAATTCCATCCCAGTTCCACCTGAGTCCAAGTCTATTCCAACATATCCCCCATCAGTCAGAGCAAGAATTCCTCCTCCATCTGTCTTCAAATATAGTTTTTCAAATACAGCTGTCACATTCTCACCTAAGTCTTATCTTCTCCAGATTCAACTTCCCAAACTCCTCTCCTGAACTTTGACCTCTCCCTCCTCTGTATAACACACCCCTTTTTCGGTTGTCAACCACATTTTGAAAGTAAGCTTCTTGAAGGCTGGGACCTAGTCACTTGTATTTATAAAGCTAGCACTTAGCACAGTATTTGAAAATGGTGCTTAATACTTTTTTTTTCATTCATTCATTCAACATCATACACATCACATCAAAGTCTTTCTCCATCCTTGTCACATCCCTTTGGATTTTCTACAGCTTATCCTAAAATGTGACATCTGGGATATACTTCAGATGTGCCCTTTTTAACACTAAGGGTGTAGTGCACAGCCATGCTCCCTGAGGTCATAGTTGAATAAATACTTATTGACTAATTTACCCTGCAGCTGCTGAGATCTGGTGGACACTTTAGAGTACAGGATCTCATACACGTACAGCTACAAGTGTCTGCAATCAATTGCTAGGAAGCCAGATGCACAACCACCTCTTCATCGAGGCCACACATATTCCATTCATTTTTAACTGTGTAGGAGTACCATGTGGGATTTCCATACCTGGAAAATGTTATTTCAAGAACAAGTTTGCTAATATCTAAAGCATTTAAGTTGGATTCCCCCTGGGTAATGGGGTCTGGGCAGGGCAGCTGTAGGGTTGAAGGATTCCCTTCATTAAATCTAACCACTACCAACATTCACTGTATTACTTTCAGTGCCATCCAGTAGGAATGATTCAGGAAGAGACTTGTCACTGAGCTATGATAACCTTCGATTACAATTGTGGCAGGATTAGCAAGTTATACAAATGCTCAGACTGGCATTAAAGGGGAAGAGAACCGTGCTACTACCTGTTACATGTAAAGAAAAGCAAGTTCAGATTTACAGGAGATTTCTATTGACTGATGTAGTTATATGGAGTGTGACCATATTATCTACTTTTTATAAATTTTAAGTTAATCCTGATCCCCAAGTCCACCCTTAACCACCATTTTCAATAATAATAGGTCATATGTTACAATTTTGAAGTTTCCAAATGTGAAGTATTATATGGAGTCTTACAAACTTCTCCATGACTTAACTGTTTCATAAATTCCTATGGCCCAAAAATGCATCATTTGGCAGCATAAGTGTGCATAAAGTATGGCCAGTTCACACCCTAGGATGTACTAGGACACCCTGTAACACTCAGCCCATGTTCTATACATGTCTATGCCTTGAAGCAAAGCTCTGGTGGAGAATGTCTCTGAATTTACTTATCCTATTCCTTGGGAGGGGCAGCTAAGTGGCACAGTGGACAGAACATTAGGCTTGGAATCAGGAATATTCCTTTTCATGAATTCAAATTGAGCCTCAGACACTTAATAAGCTGTGAGACTCTGGGCAAGTCATCTAATGCTGTTTGTCTCAATTTTATCATCTGGAAAATGAGCTGGAAAAGGAAAAAGGAAATCACTCCAGTCTCTTTGCCAGGAGAACCCCAAATGGGGTCACGAAGGTTTGGACACAGCTGGAATGAGTGAACAACAATGCCTTGGGTGACGGATGGACATTCCATCTCCAAGTCTATGCTTGAAACACTTCCACCTGGTAATACCTACCTAAACTTGATTGATAAAACCTGATCCATAAAGCTCTACTGATAAAGCCTGTCATAACCCGAAGAGTTCTTCAAGCCACTATGATGCACTGAAGTAGGAATTAAGTCAAGTATTAACATACCTTTTTAAACAGTAGAATGAATTGGAGCCTAAATTTTGGAAGGTATTCTTATACCCAGGTGTCTAGACTTTAAATCGAGTGCTCAATATGCCACGTCTTCTCATAAGAAAATTCATTCTATTTTGGGAAAATTCTAAGTGGAATTCTTCCTTATCTGTTCCTAATATGGTATATTTATAGTACTTTGAGGTTTTTAAAGTACTTTTAAAATATCTCACTTTATCTTCATAACAACCTTGGGGCAGAAATACTTTTATTATCTCCACTTTAGAGATGAGAAGTTACCTGACTTACTCAGGGACAAGCCAACAGTAAGTGTCTGAGGCCTAATTTGAACTTACATCTTGACCATTGCACTATACTCTGAACCTCTTAGCTTCCCTTCAATACCTTCTACTCATTAGTCCTAGTTCATATCTCTAGAACCATATAGAATAAACATAAAACCTCTTAATATTAGCCTTTCACATATTTGAAAACAGTGATATTATCTCCTCTAAATTTCTATCAAACTAAATAAATTCCTTCAACAATTCCTGATCTGATATACTTTCAATTCCCTTCTCACCCTGATCATTCTCACCCAGACATGTTCTAGTTGGTGAATATCCCTATGAAAATGTTGCCCCCAGAAAGGAACAAAGAGCTCCAGATATGGTCTAGTCATTGAGGGGTGAGACAAGACTCTCCTTTCTTGGAGTGGAAACTTTAGAACTTCACTGGACCAATGTACTCACAGATGCAAATATTCCCAACATTAGTACAAGTCACAAACCATCTATGTCTTCTCACGTTTGTGATTCTTGACTACATTGCCTCATAAATTCTTCGGAAAGGATTTACCCAATATCCTAGGAAAATCTGTTTAAATGTTTACTTTTCATGGGTACCAGTGCAGCAGTTGGGCTGTCCAGCTGCTGTCCCTACTTAGTGTGCAAACAGCCCCTCTCCTTTTATGATCAGACTTTCCCAGAAGACATCCCTTAAACCATTTCTTGTGCAAAGACAATTCTTGGGAATATGTCTCCTCCTACTTCTGTTCATCAAGCATCTCTCCATTATCCTTTGGGTCATCCCTACAACTTTGATTCTTTGAATACAATAATGTTCTGTTATTTTTAGCTCTACAACATCAATAGGAAAATAGTGTTAAAAAGGCGGATATTTTTGTCATGGAGTATCTAGGGATTATTAAAGATACTGAGCAATATCTTCAATGAAATCCAGTCCACTTTCTTTGTCCTCTTCAATGCCAGGTTCAAATCATTCGCCCTTTGTTGTGTTTGTCACACATACATATGTATGTATATATACACACAAATATATTCTCACATATATAAAAACATGTGCACACACATATGCATATATTATATGACTATTATGTATATTACATACATACAGATAGATAGATAGACAGATAGATAGATAAATTCAAAGAACTGCCCATCCAGCTGCATGTCATAGTGTTTGTCATGGATATTTTTCATTCATTTGTCATCATTGTCTGTTCCTGTGTGGGTTGTAAGTCTATTCTCCTTTGAAAGATCTTCCTCAGGAAGTTCCATAATATTCTGGGAGTTGATGCAAGTATCACAATATTTTTGGTTTTGTTTTTTAACCAAGAACCACCCCTCACCCTCCCCCCCCCCCAAGTGATCACAATCAGACATGACTGAAAAACAACAACATTGTTTGATCTTATGAATGGCAGATGCCTTGGTGGAGGAAAGCGTTTAAGGTTGCATTTTGTTTTACCAAATCATATACTTTTTGGAGGGAGGGGGATAATCAACAACCCATAAACAGTGCTTTCTTTACACTTTTCAGTCAGTTTTTAAACTGTGGATATGAGGTCTGCTATAAAAATAGTTTGCAAAAGCCTCTCCATTCCTTTCTAATATTTTCATAAAAGATTCCCTCATTATATTAACAGATACCTCCCTCAAAGGGTTCATGAATATGAAAGAATAGGAATATGGGAGGATCATTCTTGGTAAAGTATAATAACATTTTGATTTTTTCCTATGCTTCTGATATTTTACTTCCCTTGAATTTTCATATAAAGTGAGTCCTTAGTGGCATAAAAACATCATCTCTGGTACAGATTTCTCCTTTGTGGACTTTGACTGGTTTACCTGCTCTTCCCAGATTCACCTTTATATGTGTCATAAAAAATTTCTTCATATTTATATAAATCTGTAAATTACATTTATATAAATGTTTACATATTTATACATACTGAGGTAATCAGAGGTCAGATGTGATGGTTCTGCTATCATGGATGATAACAATAGCTTGTGATAGCACTACTTACAAATCTATCACATTTTCTTTTCTTTTTTTTTTTACCAGCTGACATTTTATAACTTTATTTAACAAAGTTCAATTTAGTTTTCCTCCACATTGAATATAAGCTTTTGAAAGTGGTGACAGGCACATAAGTAACCAATGTATACAACTTGTTTGGTGAATCTTTATCCTCATTGTGTTTCCTGGACAAACACACTTGGATATGGTATGGGATGTTCCTTATTCCTTTGGCCCAAACAGCTTTGTTGAGGCTAGTATCACTGTGTACATCTGGAGTTCCCATTTCTCATATGGCAAATTTGCAGATTTCATTTAGAGCTCAAGGAGTTCAAGGAGCTCTCTCTTTGAAGCCTGCACCATGAATCCTCTTGTGAACGTTGATGGTAAACTTTCTGGTCACCACGTCATTGACGGCAGAACGCCCCTTCTCTCCACCTTTCTTTGTGGGAGCCATCCTGCCTGGGACCAGGTCGGAAAAGCTCTGTCACATTTTCAATTTGCTGTTTCTCACATTTTCATCTAAATGTGTTCTTGGGATGATATGGCTTAGTGTATGCCCAGTGCACCGGAAACTTTGTTTTGGTATATACAGCTTTGTTCTGTTTTATGAGGCAAGATTGGTCATAATCTTTTTCCATCCTCCTCCATACTGTATTAAACATGAGTTTGTATTCTAAACCGGAATTGTGCTTAGGCAACAAGTTTCTTTGGCAAAGCAATCAAGTGTTTGCTGGATGTAGTGATTCAGGTTCTTGTAGCCTCTTTATGATGTCAAATGATTAAATTTCTGCAAGACAGGGTAATATTCAAGAGTTTTACTTTTTTCTACTTCTGTTTGCAAAAACAGTTTATTTCAGTAGGTTAGGTTGAAACTACTGTAATTGTAGACAAAGTCTTCTTCCCATATCAAACTTTTCTTCTAATTTAGTGTTGATTTTTACCTTTCCTAGAATTATCTCCACATAGACAATGGATTTTGATTGACCTCCACTTCAGGAATCAGTCAGCTTCTTTTTGTGGGTGATGTCATTTAGTGTTTGCCATTTCTCTTGTTAAAGGAATTATTCATGCCACATAAGAATAAGGCTTCTTAGAAGTGTACAAGCTTTTGAATTCTTTTGAATTTCTTAAACCTAAACCATATTAAAAAAATTAGCAAAAGCTTACACATATACATATACACACATATACGTATACATACGTACACATGTACCCTCCCCATGTATAGGTGTATACACACATACACATGTGTTTTGCCCATGTTATATGAAACTTGTTTTCTTTTCTTCTTTTTTTCGCACTGAGGAAAAGGAAGGTTAGAAGGAAAATAAACAAATTTGTTCATTTTTTTTTCCACAGAAAAATGAGGGGGGAAGTCTTACAGATGTGAAATATTGTATGCATTTTTGGATGAAGTCACTAAATTATTCGTTTTAATTCATTGTCACTCTGTTTCAAGAGATGTCTCCTGAAGTAGGAGTTACCTGAAAATGTAATGTAATAACAAAGCATAGCAATAAAACTTTTTTAAAAAGACACTTCACTATCTGTATGACCTTAGGCAAACCATTTAACTTCGGCCTTAATTTTCTCATCTACAAAATAAAGATAATAGCACCTGCCTCCCAGGTTTGTTGTGAGGTTAAAATGAGGTAGTATTTGTAAAGCACTTTGCCCACCCTCAAGTTTTATATAAATGCTAACCATTATTATCTGCTCATCTAGTAACCCTGTCAAGGAATGAATCAACCAGTAACCACCTATTAAATATCTATGTGCCAGGCACTTTGCTAATGCTAGAGATAGAGAAAATGAAATAGTAACAACAAAAAAGAAAATTAATTTAGCCTGGCATGATTTGTTCTTACTGATCCTATACTGGCCCATCGTAATGAGCATTTGCCTTCGTTAAGTATTCAGGAACCACACATTTAATAATGCATCTTATATTTTCTGCAGTAATTGATATCTAACTTTATTTTAAATTATTTTCTCTCATTCTTGAAAATAGGAACATTTGCGTATCTCCATTTTTGCTAAAATTTTAAAGAAATGGTATTTGCTATCACTGCTAACATATAAATGACACATGGCCAATGGAACTCACCCCAACACACACATGTACATACATACCATCATTTATATCTTAGACATTTATCTTAACATTGATAACTTAGAACCTTAGACACTTCTCTGAGGCTCTAAAATTGTTAATAGAGTCATAAACTAGTAAGTACTGGAGGCAAGATTCAAACCCAGCTCTGATCCTAGAATTGAACCGAGATGCCAAGCATTCAATCTACTTTGCCACATTGCCTCTCTAGTAAGTATATAAAAATGGAATTTGCCAAGGTAGTGACTTTTTTCATTTTCCATTTTGTAAAAGTAGAAAAATCACTGAATTAACATTTTCCCCTAAAAATAAGTTTTAGATTATCAGCCTAGTTTACCTTCACAATGTGTGTGCTAAATGTTAAAGAAAGCTATAATAAATGATATTCAGAAAATCTGTACACTTGGGTTTTCTATAAAGACTTGGCTTTGGATCATGGATATTGGAGCAAAGTGAAGTCTCATATTCATACAAAATAGATGAATTTTTAGTTTCAGCTTCTCTGAGCTGGAAAATTAAATCACCACCACCAAAGATGCCAAGGAAAAACACCTTTTGGTATTGCTAAAGATTCACAGGGGAAAGAAAAAAGAGCTTAGAATAGAATATAAGCTATTGTTCATTCTTTCAGTACTGTGAAATAGATGGCCTTTGTTCATCAATACTCATATATTTAACAAGGAAAAATGAAGGGGGGGAAGGCAAGCTGATGTAGTAAAAAGAAACAAGGAATCAAGAGAGTTGGGTCTTTGTCTCTGCTCTAATTAGCTGTGTGACCTTGAGCAATAATAAAGCTTACATTTATATAGTGTTTATACTCTACCAAGTGCTAAAGTCAAGACACTTAATCCTTTTGGGCCTCCATTTTCGAGTCTATAAGATGAGAATATTAAACTACATCATGTCTGAGGTCCTTTAAAATTCAAACTACTGATCTGCTTGCATATTTATTTCTAGTAATTCATCTTTAATATATGGATTGTTGAGAGAAGACCTTTTTATAAAGTAGGTATTGATAGTTTGTTTCTGATCGGCTACATATGACAAAAATTAAGGTAATCATAAAAGCAGTAGGGATAATTGAAAATCCATCTGAAAAAACCATGAAAATGAATTTGATTATTCAATGCACTGAAAACCACATCTATTTGTAACCTTTGAATATCAGTTTGTATGGAAACAAGATCCCTTTTATCTGCATGTTCAAGTTTGATAAGAGTGAAATTGCCCCGATCTTTATCACGCTATGGATGTCATTCACAAGGACCTGTATTTGCTGGGGCTTGATGCTAACAGAACAATGTCATTCATAAGCAATAACATCCAGAGCATCACTCCATGCATAGAGGATGGGTAAGCAAGCTTTGCCATTGCTTCTTCCTCTGAAGTTCACCTCCTGGTGTGTCAGCACAACCAGTGCATGCACTATGCTACACACATGCATTCGTGTGTATCTCTAGATATACATACATATATACACACACATATATGAAATCTTGAATTCTGCACAAGATATCTGGACAGCATGACAGCATGACATGTAGCAAAACGCTTTTGGCAAATGTTTCCCTTTATGTTCATAATAATCACATAGCCGTTGAACAGTTTTTAAACATGTTGTTGACTCTAAGATGAGTGGAGATATACATATTGGGTATAAGTAAGCTGAATCATATTTCTGATGATGTCTAGCATGTAAGCAAAATCATTCAGGAAGCCTCTGTAGAGGATGTGACTCCAAAATCCCAGGTCACTGATTAAAGACTGAAGCTTCTGATCTGAATTGATTTTCCCATACAAGGTTTATACATCCTCAGTGATCATTTACTTGGGTTTTTGCTCACATGTCCTTGATGCATGTGGGTACTACCCATAGTGTAGGTACTTGTTGACCCAGTTACCCCTCACTGTGGATCACCACCACCACACCAGAAAGAAAGGAATTGGTTCCACCTCTTTTCCATGATTTCATTGTGTCAGCAGTATTGGAGATAAGAAACTCACTGTAAGATTAGGACATAAATGTAAAAGAGAACAGTGACATCCTCCATGGGTAAGAGATTTAGAAAGAGCTGAATGAAGACAGGGACCAGAAATAAGGGACCAGAGAGTAGATTTAGGTCCTGAGGAAAAAGCATCTACTTCCTTGTGCAGGTTTCTCCAGAAATTCATCCAGCTTCAGAAATGGAAGCTGTGGAGAGGCAGTAGTAGAGCTTTTCCGGAGTCCCTGGAAGGGAACCATGTGGATTCTGGGGCAAAGGGAGCCACGTATACATATATAGATATGACCCAGGAGATGGCCAGAGCCAGGAGCAGTCATGGAGTGGCAAGTGTTTTTGAAGCTTAGTCTTCTGTAGGAGTGCTGAGAGTTCCTGGACCCCATTTTCTGGAGAGAAAAGTAGAAGGTTCTGGACAAAAGTTTCCTTGAGAGAAAGAATGGTGCTTCAACAGCACCTCCTGGAGAGAAGAAGAGCAATGATGTGGCTATAGAGTTGGAGAAGCAGAAAAGGACAGAGTCATCATGCCAAGGAGTGATCCCGTACCTGGCTCTTCTAGTACTATGAGGTAATCAGATGATACAGGTCTGTATCAAACGATATACAAAAGTTGCCTCTCTGGCATGCTCAGAAATATTGCATGGTTTGGGGAAGTCTCAACTATGTGGAGGGAGGAAGAAAGGTGAGTAATAAGGGAGGAAGGTGGGACTCCCTGGAGGGGAAAAATATAACCTAGATTAGTCATAAAACAAAGTTATCTGTACTGATACACTTGACAAGGAATCTTATATAGTTTTGATATATGTATGAGTCACATTGATAAAAAAAGAGCCTTTGTGATAACATTCTGCCCCACCCCATCAACCAATTCTTCTTCTTCTTCTTTCTTTCTTTTTTGCTTTTTGGAGGGCAGTTGGGGTTCAGTGACCTGCCAAAGTCACATGGCTAGTAAATGTGTCAAGTGTCTGAGGCCAGATTTGAACTTCAGGTCCTCCTGGCTCCAGGGCCAGTGCTCTATTCACTATGCCACCTAGCCGCCCCCTTTTTTTTCTTTTTTTTCAATTATTATTATTACTATTTGTAATCAACAGACAATCAGCACAATGAGATCTTTTGTTCCCTCTTTCAATCAATTGTGTGATTCTAAAGATATGGCCTGCTCTATGATGCTGTTTGCAAAAGGTCTGTCTGTTCCTTTCTCAAACCTTCATCAAGGATTCCCTCTATGTGCATAATTTTTTTTATAAAAATGCATACAGATCATGAAAAAATGTGATATTTTAGATGAGAAAGTATTCATGTGTATCTGTAGTTTTTAATATTCTCTTGGTCTCTTTTTTTTTTGTAATGCATTCTTTTTAATTGAGTTTTGAGGTGCAGAGAGTATCCCGTTGTGGGGGAAGGGGAGGGGGCGAATGTGGCCGTGCACGTGGAGCATGACCTTGGGCAGGAAGTCCAAAGGCAGGGGCCCAGCAGGTGAAGAAGCCCCTGCTCTCCAAGACTGCTGCATGAATTGTTCCTCACTCAGGAAATGCTTCGGGGAGCATGTGGCAGCCCTGAGGCTCCTTAGGTTTGCCCTCTCAAGATAGGCAACAATTCGCCATTCTCCTTCAGTTCCTTCACTATATCCAATCCTCCAACAAGCTCACCTTTCACGTCCAACTGGGGGTACATTGTCCAGTTGGAGTAAGCTTTTAGTCCTTGCAGCACTTCTTCATCCTCCAAGATATCAAACGTCTCAAAATCAATACCAGTC
>CM053597.1:106043434-106083894 GCA_028646575.1 Pseudocheirus occidentalis | reverse complement strand
AATAGAGTTTAAATGGAGACTGAAGCAATCTACATGCTATCATTCTTTTCCATGTTTGGTTTTGTTTCTTCTTTCCCATTGTTCACTCCATTGATTACAATCCTTCTATACAACCAGACTAATGTCCAATGTGAAAGTATTTGCAATCCTATACTTGATTGCATGCCACCATGGGCGGGGGGAGGGGAGGGGAGAGAAAGAGGGGAGAAAATTTGAAACTCAAGGGATTGTGGAACTGAATCTTGTAAACTAAAAGTAAATAAACAAATCAATTTTAAAAATAAAAAAATCAAACCTCAAAATAAAATAAAATAAAACTTTATTAATGGTTTCATCTTCCTACAGTCCCACACTATGGAAGTGGTAGGGGTGCAAGTTAAGGGGATCAGTGCCATTATTTCTTTTCCAAGCCCCTAAGCAGAATCCTTAGACTTAGAGCTGGGAATTAGACATTATCTATCTAGTCTGACCCAGAGGAAGAAAATGAGATTGAGAAAGGTTAAGTCGTTTGCTGACGGTCATGTTGGTAGTAAGTAGCAGAACTGTAAACCAAACCCAGGTCTTTTGACTTTAAATCTCATGCTCTGACCCTAAGAACCAGATAGGTGGCACAGTGGAGAGGGTGCTGTGTCTGAAGTCCAGAGGATAGACTCATTTGTTCTGTGATCTGGGACTTGTCACTTAGCCACCCCTGCCTCAGTTTCCTAACTGTTAAATGAGTAAAAAAACCCCCTCTATCCCACGTTTGTTGTGAGGATCCAATAAGATAATATTTCTAAAGCACTTAGCACATAGTAGGTGCTTAATACATAATTATGCCCTTCCCAAGTTATAAGTGGTTTACTTACCAGATACTTTTCCTTACCTGAAACGAGATGTCATATGCATTTATTCATAACCTATATATATATATATATATATATATATAAACCGGTATGGGTATATAAACCTTATTTTTTCTAAGTGAATTAGTTCTCATTGGACTAGAAAAATTATCATTTTAATATAGTAAATATTATTTGGTAAGTGTTGATTGTTTGAAAAATGTATAATTCCATATGAATTCTGAGATAATAGCACTTTATATTTGTTAATAAGAAGTCATGGTTTAAAGAGCATTTACAGTGCTTTATAGCTTTCAAACTATAAAAGAAGTATGAGAAACTAATAGTAAGATGTAGGAGAGAGATGGCCTGGGAATCAAGACAATCTAAGTTGAAGTCACCCCTCTGAACACAGGGTTACTATGGCCAAGTCACTACATTTTTCATACTTCCAGGCATTGTAGCATTCTATGACTTTCAACTACATACAATAACAAGGTATTTAAAAATTAATGAGAGGTTATCAGTTGCAGAACAATTGCCAATCTCCATTGGTAGGTAGAGGTAGTTTCTTCATTGGGCATCTCTTTGCATCAATGAAATCATAGCTTCAGTCCAAAAAATCATTTCCGTGTTTACATATACACTATTTCATCTGATAGTCACAGCAATCCTGGGAAACAGTCGGTTCTAGTCCACAGTGATCTTGGGTGGTAAGAGAACAGATAGGATCTTTCCATTGTACAAACGAAGAAACTGTAGACCAAGAGCCTTAATGATTTGTTCCAAGCTCATATAATTAGCGAGCACAGTTAGGACTAGATTACAGATTTTACTCCTAGCTCAGAGTTCTTTCCACTTCTCCATGATGCAGTAGAAAAATGAGGGTAGAAATTTGGCCTTTTGAATGTTTCACCTCCTGAAATGATTGGTTTATGTTACAGTTTACATTATAAATTAGTCACAAAAGGCCCTCTTTATGATGTTTTTTGAATTTCGGTGAAGTTATACTAATAAATTTTTAGTCTATTAAAAAAAATCTTGTCTGGACTGAATCAAGTCAACAAATATTTATGAGTGACCAAAGAGTGTACAATGTTGTTGTAAAGCTTAGAGGCTTATTGATGGCCAGAATTTTACTACTTTTGGCCAAAAGCCATTGCAAGACTTACCCAATTGTGAATCAATAAAAAGAGATAAGATCATTGTCATATTCTCTTTGTCAGACAGCCTGTCTCTGGACTCGTTTTACAATTTGTTTAAAATGTTGTCAATAAAATCTTATTATGCATTTTCCCTTTCTCTCCCCCTCCCCCTCCTTCTTGTTTTTCTCCTCCTCTTCCTCCCCCTTCTTCCTCTTTCTCCTTCTTCTTCTTCCATTCAGATCACGCCCCCATTATTTTTCATGATTCTACACTGGTTTCATATGAAAGCCTCAATCAGTGAGATGTCTTACCTACTATATCTTACCTGACTATGAAAGGAACTTCTAGAGTTGCTTTGGAATCTTGTCAATCTGGCCAAAGCGGTTTCAAACTAGAAAGAAGGGGTGATGAAGAAAACAGTCCCTGGATATCTATCAAGTTAGATATCAGAGGGAGTATACACAGAACAGGAAGAAGAATGATAGTTGAGACACCTAGAAATTCACAAGAAACAAAATCCAAGACAGTTGTCAATAATGACACCTGACATTTATATAATGTTTTAATGTTTGCAAAGTGACACAAGGACTAGGTGGCAAAATGTTTAGAGCACTAGATTTGGAATCAGAAAGGCCTGAGTTAGGGTGGCTAGGTGGTGCAGTAAGTAGAGTACTTGCCCTGGAGTTAGGAGGACCTGAGTTCGAATTCGACCTCAGACACAAAAACTAGCCATGTGACTTTGGGCAAGTCGCTTAACCCCAATTGCCCTCCAAAAAGAAAAAAAAGAAAGGCCTCAGTTTAAATTCTGCCTTAGTCACTTAGTTGTATGTGACCTTGACATTGTTAGGTGATAAGTATAGATATACAAAATTGAAGTGAAATAGTTCTTTTTTTAAATAATATTTTTATTTTTAAGCATTCAATTTTACAAGACTTTGAGTTCCAAAATTTCTTTTTCCTTCCTTCCCCTTCCTTTTGAAAAAAAAGTAGGCAATTTAATATAGTTTATACACGTCCTATCATGTAAAACATAGTTGTCACAGTTGTGGAAGAAGAAACTGATCAAAAGGAAATAAAACCATGAGAAAGAATGAAGTGAAAAAAATATGCTGCAATCTTCATTCTGAGTCCATTAGCTCTTTATCTAGATATGGATAGTATCTTCCCTCATGAGTTCTTTGCACTTGTCTTGCATTATTGTGTTGCTGAGAATAACTAAGACATTCATAGTTGATCATCACGTGATGATGCTCGATACTGGATACAATATTTTCCTGGTTCTGCTCATTTCACTTTGCATCAGTTTGTACAAGTCTTTCCAGGTTCTTCTGAAATCTGCCTATTCACAATTTCTTATTGTACAACAGTATCCCATTACATTTATATTCCACAGCTTGTTCAGCAATGCCTCAATGGATGGACATCCTCTCAGTTTCCAATATTTTACCACCACAAAAATGGCTGCTATAAATATTCTTGCACATATAGGTCTTTTCCCCTTTTTTGTGATTTTGGTGCTGTTTTGTGTGGGTGGGGTGGGAATTGGCTGACATTGTTAGAGTCCATAGGGGTCATGCAGCTTACCAGGTGCTAAGCTGGGTAAGTTCTAGTGGTGGTGTCTGGCACCTGCTGAAGCCCAGAGGGGTGTTTCTGTATTTCCCAATGGCTACACTGAAGCACATGGGGTTGGGGCTCTGGAGGTTGCCTGTTTGCTTGGGGCTACACTGAAGGGTGGCAGGGCCAGTGCAGGTTGGTAGCACTCATCTGGTAGGAGTCTACCTGTTTGCCCAGGGCTGTGCTGAAGGACGTATTAATTTTTGAGGCTGGAGTATGCTGGTTCCTTTGGCTGTGCTAAGGCATATTGGAGGTCCTGGCATTGACAATTGACTGCTCCACCACACTGGGGCTCAGGATCTCCTGTTGGTTTGCTGAGGTGGGGCTTGCTGCTGACTTGCTGGAACCCTTCCCATTCTGGACTGCACTCCCCTTTCACTGGAGTGAAATGGACCTTTCTTGCTGATTCTCCAAGTTTCTTGGGCTAAAAGATGGTTTCACCCTGTCTTTTTGCAGATTCCACTGTTCCAAGATTTATTTGGGGGTGCTATTATATGGTTGTTTGGAAGTGAGTATGGGAGAGTTACAGCAGTTTACTGCTTATTCTGCTATCTTGGCTCCTGGAAGCACTGAAGTAAAATAATTCTTTCCCTCAATGAGGTCACATTCTCTTTGGGGAGAATTGTACAAATAGTTTATACATATATAGAAAATATATACAGAAAAAATACAGGATAATTTTTTGGGAAAATGCGTAGCATCCAGGGGAGGTCAGGAAAGACTTCTCCAAAGTTGTATTTGTGCCATTTTAAAGGAAAGTAAGGATTATGAGAAGCAGGGGTGAGGAGGGAGTACATTCTTAGAATGAGTGACAGACTGTGCTAAGGCCAGGGGAGGAGGGATGCAATTTAATAGGAGCACAAAGGGGACAGTTTGGCAGTACCAAAGAGTGTACCTTTTAGTATATAATAAGCACTTAATGTATAATGAGTGCGAAAAATGAGGCTGGAGCCAAGATGTGAAGAAAACAGAAGAGATATAAATAAGTGAAAAGTGTAAATGGTATAATTTTCAAAAAGTGGAAGACAATGGAGTATGAAAACTATATACTGGTAACCTTAATTTTCATTCCTAACAAAATTCTGAGATGCATTATTAAAAGGATAATTAGTGAAAAACAAGCAGTAATCAACCAGAAATATCATGGACACATCAAAAACAGTTTACACCTGGCTAACCTTACCATTGATAAAGTATTGTGATATTCTTATTGGAAAAATGGAAATGAAAAAAGGGCCATATCATATTAGTAAGTAGATTAAAAAGTGGTCAGATAGTCAAGAATAAAGAATATTCTTTACAACTAAATATTCTTAACTAATAAATATTCTTAGGTTACAACTAATATTCTTAACAACTAAAGAATAGTTGTTAATGATTGCATGTCATTTTTGATGGATGTCTGATAAAGTGCCTGAGGATCTGTGTTTGGCTCCATGTTGTTTAACCATTTTGTCAGCAATTCAGATAAAGGTATCAATGGCCTACTTACCAGATTTACGATGAAATTATCTTACGACCGATAGTTAACAGCCTGGTTTAATAAGGATACAAAAAAAATTCTCGGCAGGCTTGACATTTAGGCCAAGTCAAAAAAGAATTAAATGTGAAAGTTTGCACCTTGGTTAAAAAAAATCAGTCATAAATGTAGGGCAGGGGAGGGGTAGTTAGAGAGCAATTGATCTGAAAACTATCTAAGGGTCTTAGTGGACTATGAGTTTAATATGAGTCAACAGTATGATACAGTAACCAGAAGAACTAATGTAATCTTGCGCTACAGTAATTTTATAGTAAGTTTTATTTTTATTTTATTTATTTATTTTTTATATTTTATAGTAAGTTTAATGAACAGAACCAGGGAGGTTATAGTTGTAATATTCAGACTATATTTAGAGTATCATATTCACTTTTGAGAGTCACATTTTAGAAAAGATATTGTTGATATGCTGGAGAATGTCCAGGATAAAACTAAGATAGTGAAGGATCTCATAATCATGACAAAGTGTGGAGAAGAGATTCAGGAGGGCATCGCTAGCTGTCATTAGGCATTTGAATTTCTCTGTAGATGGGAGATTAGTCAGTCAGTAAAATAAACATTTATTAAACACTTACTATATACCAGCCACTGTCCTAAACACTCAGGACTATACAGACCTAGAAGTGGTATTGCTGAGTCAAAGCGTATGCACATTTTTATAGTCCTTTGGCACATGAAAAGAGGCAAAAGATAGTCCTTGCCTTGAAGCATCTCACAATCTAATGTATTAGATTTAATTTGTGTGGCACCACTTGGCAGAATTAGGAGGAGAAGTTCTTTCTTTTTGGATGGGGGGAGGCAGGGCAGTTGGGGTTAAGTGACTTGTCCAAGCTCACACAGCTAGTAAGTATTGAATATCTGAGGCCCAATTTGAACTCAGATCCTCCTGACTCCAGGGCTGGTGCTCTATTCAGTGCACTACCTAGCTGCCCCAGGAGTGGAAGTTCTAAAGAGGCACATTTAGTCTTGATAAATAGGAAAAAAATCGTATCAATTAGAGCTGTTCAAAATGAGATAGACTGCTTTGGGAGATAATGGGCTCCCCTAGAAAGAGATCTTTAAGCAATAAATGGATGACTACTTGTCAGAGATGCTGTAGAGAGAATTCTTGTTCAGGTATGGCTCTGAGGTCCCTCTCATCCCTGAAACTGTGGTACTATGAGTAGATAGCTTCAGTTTGAACTGCTTAGAATGTACACTGCTCTCTAAAAGGTTGAGATCTCAGAGAATAAGTGGGATTATTAACACTTGTTAATTATTAATCATCTTTCAATAAAATAGGATTATAGAATGAAAAATCTAGACCTAGAAGTGAACTCAGAGATCATCTAACCCAACCTCATTTTTAAAACTCTATTTATTTTTAGTTTTCAGTGTTCACTTCTATAAGTTTTAAGTTTGAGCCTCCCTCTCTTACCTCCTCCCCAAATGGCATATAGTCCAATATAGGCTCTACATATACATTCTTATTAAGCATATTTTCACATTAGTCATGTTGCATAGAAGAATTAGAACAAATGGGAGGAACCATGAGAAAGAAAACAAAACAAAACAGAACAGAACAAAACAAAACAAAAACAGAGAGAAAATAGTATGTTTTGATTTATGTTCAGACTCCATATTTCTTTCTCTGGATGCAGATGGCATTTTCCATCATGAGTCTTTTGGAGTTGTTTTAGGTCTTTGTGTGGCAGAGAAGAGCAAAGTCTATCAAAGCCAGTCACAGAACAATGTGGCTGTTACTGTATACAATTTTCTCCTGGTTCTGCTCACTTCACTCAGCATCAGTTCATATAAATCTTTCCAGATTTTTTGAAGTCTGCTTGCTCATCATTTCTTATAGCACAGTAGTATTCCATTACATTCATATACCACAACTTGTTCAGCTATTCCCCAATTGATGTATATCCCTTCAATTTCCAGTTCCTGGCCACCACAAAAAGAGCTGTTATAAATATTTTTGTATATGTGGATCCTTTTCCCATTTTTGTGATCTCTTTGGGATGTAGACTTAGAAGTGGTATTGCTGAGTCAAAGGGTATGCACATTTTTATAGCCCTTTGGGCATAGTTCCAAATTGCTCTCCAGAATGATTGGATCACTCGACCAAAAATGCATTAGTGCTCCAATTTTCCCACATCACCAATAGTTATCATTTTCCTGTTTTGCCATGTTAGCCAATCTGATATGTGTGATGTGGTACCTCAGAATTTTTTGATTTGCATTTCTCTAATCAATAATGATTTAGAGCATTTTAATATGACTATAGATAGCTTTAATTTTTTTCAACTGAAAACTACCTGCTTCTATGTCCTTTGACCATTTATTAGTTGGCAACCAACCTCATATACAGATGAGAAAACTGATGCTCAAGTTGTTAAATAAGCCCAAGGACACAGACATAGTAAATTTTAATTGTATTCCTCATTGTGTTGTAGAAAGATTTATGGGAGGGCTGGCTTCCAGGTGATTGTATCTGTATATATCTATGTATCTCTATTTTTAGACCACAGTAACTTATGAAAACCATTTTCTAATGGAGAGATTATGATCTTCATTGGTGAATGGGATACCCATATCAACGAACTCACAGCTCTTTGGAAAAATTAAAAGATATAACTAACATGAAAAGTACTGAAGAAAATCTGTTAAATGTATAACATAGTGAAAATACTTTGATAAATGTTTAACATATAAACAGATATTGGGCACTCAGGAGACATATATTACCAAGATATTATGTATTCTTTTGTTCATTCTATTGGAAAGCCCATGAGTTTGGAGTTAGATTACCTGCTTCAAACTGGATTCGAAGTCCACCTCTGACAATTACTTAGTATGTGACCCTGGACAATGTAACTAACCCTTCCCAAAACCCTTTCCATATCTATAAAACAAGAATAATAATAGCTCTCCATATGTACAAAAATATTTATAGCAGCTCTTTTTGTGGTGGCAAAGAATTGGAAATTAAGAGGATGTCCATCAATTGGGAAACGGCTAAACAAGTTGCAGTATATGAATATAATGGAATACTATTGTGCTGTAAGAAATGAGGAACAGATGGACTTCATATTTACCTAGAGAGATGTACACAAACTGATGCTGAGTGAGAATAGCAGAACTGAGAGAAATTTGTGTATAATTACAGGCACAACTTATATGTGATGGCCAATTTTGATAGACGGAACTCAGCAAGGTAGGGTTATAAGACAACTCCAAAAGACTTGTGATGGAGAGAGATGTCTACATTCAGAGAAAAAACTACAAAGATGCAGATTGAAGCAAACTATCTGCTCTCATTCTTTTTCTTGTTTGGCTTTGTTTCCTCTTTCCCATTGTTCATTCCACCCATTACAGTCCTTCTTTATAACCTGACTAATGTTTAATGTGAAAGTATTTATAGATCCTATATTTGATTGCATGCTGCCTTGGGGAGGGGCGGGGAAGAGAGGAAGAGGGAGAATATTTGAAACTCAAGGGATTGTAGAACTGAATCTTATAAACTAAAAGTAAACAAACAAATTAATAAAGACAAAAACATTTTAAAAAAGAATAATAATAGCTCTAGAACTAAATTTTTGTGGAGATTAAATCATATGATACATATAAAGTGTTTTGGAAACTGAAAATGCTTTATAACATAGTTTTTCCAATAACTTTATTGATACTCCTGGAAAGAGGTATTTTATATTTCTTTACCTTTTTGCATATCTCCTTTGAATTGATTCTTATAAGAATGGCCTCTTACAGTGAGATAAATCTCTTCAGTTCATTTTGAATAGTGGCTGAAATTTAGAAGTGTTTTTCCAGATTTACAAGAAAGACATGACTGTATCTCCTGGTTCCAAACATGATAAAAATTGACATTCATTGCTTTTTGGGGTTTGTGCCAAGGACCTAACCTTCAGGTTATTCCCTAACTGGCATCTAAACAGAGAGAATGTTGTCTATTACTTAAGGCATAAGACTATCAAGACAGGACACTCTGTCCAGCTTATTTATTCACTTACTCAGTAGCCTTCCCTAAGTTATTACCCTCTTTACAACTGTGGTTTGGCTTATGGCATACAAAGGGATAGACTCAAAAAATGTTTTTATTTGCTAAAGATGTTGTAGATTCCATAGTGGGGAGCTGATTTCAGAATCAGAAAAACCTAGACTCAAATACCACTAAACACATACTAGCTATGTGACCCTATGCAAGTCACTTAGCTTCTCAGTATCCCAAGCAATCCTCTAAATGGCAGAATGGGTACCATTCTGTATTAGCAGGGAAAGTTCTACTTTAGCAGCTCCCTACATCAATCCATCAATCAAACCACAGGTCCAGAACAACAAAAAGTTGTTGTAATAATAACAAATGTGTATACACACAGACCCACAAACACATGTTTGTTTATGTGTGTGGATCAACCAACCAACCCTATAAACAACCAAGCATCTCCTAGCCCTGGGTCCAGTCCTGTTTCCAATTCAGCCCTCATAGATGTTATGCAAAGATGCAACCTCTCTGGAGAAAGGATCAACCATCCCCACCAAGAGCAGGCAAGCCAGCCTAACTGAAGCAGCAAGGCTACCATGAGGAAAAGATAGAAGGCAGCATGTGCCAAACCACCACCACCATCTTGACTACCATCTCCCTTTAGGTCCTGATAGGGATAGTCCTGTACCCTGAACTACTTAAGAGCCTTGGGAATAGCCCTGCTTTCAGTCCAGAGTTCTAAGATATCAGATTGGGAAGCAACCTCTGTGGAGATATAACTTGGCAACTGCTCCTACAGATGACACAGCCTCAGCTACTGAAGACCCAGAAAACAAGGTTCTTGATGCCCAAGCCCTTGACACTGTTAAATGGTTCAACATCAGAAAGACATGAGTAAAAATAACATTAATGACAAACCATTAACATCTGCTTTGCCACTTCACCACAGGACCATGGTACTTTTCCATCTGACTTGCTGCTGAAACCTTCCATTAGAATATGCTCTAGGATTGACTTAATTTTCTACTTGTATTGTCAATATATAGAACGGCACTTTACACACAGTAAGCACTTAATAAATGTTTTATTCATTCATTTACTCACTTCTTCAAAAGAACACTTTAGAGCCTAAGCAGTTTGTGGATCTAGCACAAGGAAGGTGGTATAAGCCCACCCGGGTTGCTACCAAAGGGACAGGAAGAATCTAGGGTATTTTACAGATCAGGAAATAGGCACAGAGAGATTAAGTAACTTGTATATGTTTACCTAAGTAGTAAATATCAGAGAGGAGATTCAAACCCAGGTTGCTCAAATCCAGCCATCTTTCTTTCCATTGCATCATGTTGCTTCCCAGGGGGGAGACATACACCTTACTCCCCAATGCTATTTTCACATCTTCCCTCTGCTACCAGTTCTTATAAACCACTTTTCCTCCTTTAAAGTTTGTCCTGTTCTGTCTAGATCTTTGTTGTTGATATAAAAGGACTTCCAGAGGAGGTTCTTCTCCCTCCTATACCAAAAGTGAGGTCTCTTTAATCTTTATCTCCATCCCAGGGACCCTAAACCCTTCAAAAACCCTGAGTTCTCAGTTCTTCAACCTCCCCAACTCCTATGACCTCTATCTCTGGTTTACTTAACCATTCACTGAAGTGGATATATCTTTAGACTAGGGTGCTTAACTTTTTTGGGGTCATGGACCCCTTTGGCAAGCCTACAGACCCTTCTACAAATGATGCTTTTAAATGTGTAAAATATATAGCATTACAAAATAAACCAATTTTTATTGAAATGTAGTTGTTAAAATATTTGAAAAGACAAGTTTAAGAACAGCAGTATTAAGACTCCTGATTAAGACCCGCCTACCTCCAAAACAAATTTGCTATAGGTTCTAGAATTCCTAGCTCTATTCTGTTTGAGCCAAATCATTACGCTTTCATTTTGTCTGTGCACAGTAGAACTTGTATGTTTAATTGGCAACCAGTTACAACTATGACTTGTCATGTTCTTCTTCAGCAAAGTAGAAACTGAAGATACTATTATCTAGTGGGAGGAGCCTCAGAAGTCTTTTAGGTCAGTCCTTACCTGAAGTATGAATCCCCTCTGTAGGTCTTTGTTCTATCCTCAAAGTGACTATTTAGTATGGATTGAATATCTTCATTTGTTGTGGAATGTGTATTGCTTGAATTGTTATCATGAAAAGAAATAGTAAGGAACTCAATTTAAAAGATCTGAGGCAATATCATCTTTATAACATAATGTTGTAAGAGATAATGGAATATATTGAGAAGTAGCACTGTGGTGTCCAGCCTCTAACACATACTGGCTGACACTTGACCTCACTCTACCCAAGGCAACTGACTGCAAAGCATAGAGACCTTGAGAAGCTCTGTTGGTATGGAGCAGATCTGAACAACTTGGCAGTAAACAGGGGTCAAAATTAAAACAGGCTAAGTTTCTTTGGGTCACAGATAGGTTTTTGGCAGCTTACTTTCCAAGTAAAGATATAATTAGTGATTAAAGTGTTTTATAAATAAACTATATTTTAAAAAAGGAAATTTTGATTAATACCAATTAATTACACTTATTACTTAAGATTTTTATTTATCAGGAAATTGCTTTTCTCAGACTAGAGACAGAACAGGAGAGAGTGCACAGTGCTAAACCACCTGCCAAGCTACATGACGGGCACTGGAAGACGGGTTAGGCAGGGCACAGACAAAGCACTAATTCATCTTTACTTTCTTTTACATCCTCTACATTTTTTGCAGACTGACAGAATCCTTTAGTGGGCTGCAAGTGGCCTATGATTTGTATGTTATGCAGGCCTGGTATAGCATGTTCCTTATCCCCAGCACCATATTTCAATGAAACAACAGATCCAGCAAAAAAAAAATTACCAATAACTCTTAACTTCCTAAAGGTAATTAGATTATTCTGCAGGAAGGTAAGAAAATAGTCTTTTCATCTTGGTATTAACTTTAGAGATGATTTGATGATATAAATAGAGAATAAGTTTCTATTATTATTTCTTTTTATTACTTTTAATCTTTTAATGGCATCTTTTGTTTCTTACCAAAAAGGGCATTCAAGGTTGTTGTACTTATAAATGGTTCCAGGATGGTGCCATTACGTACTGATCAGGTATTGAGTTTCTCTCTGTTCTATTCAGCATTTATTACTATGGAGACTCAGCAGGCACAAAGTCTAATAATCCTTGCCTTGCTACTGATTTTTCCACTGAAGCTTGAGGGGTAGGAGGGAGTGATGTAACCTATTCGTTTTTCAGTTCACACAAAGCACTTTATTTTGGAACTTTTTGCATGTATTTATGTAATAATTATAATAAGAATTCCAAGAAAAAATTTTAAATTTTATAGTTTTCTGCATGTTGTTCATTTTCCAGACTATGAACTTTACAAGGTCAAGGACTTTGTCTTATCTGAACTTTGTATTTCTTCTAGTAGCACAGAATTCTACACAAAATAGGCATGAGATGAATGCGTGTTGAATTAAACAAAGATTTGCTGAATATCTGCTTAATCCTCAGTTCTGTGGAGTGATATACACCGGTCAGGAAAGCAGGCCCATTACCACCCGTCAGTCTTTTGCTCTAAGCATTGGAGATACAAAAGCAAAAGTGAAACAGCCCCTGTTCTCAAGCTTACGTTCTAAAATGAAAGACAGCAGTTATGGATATATATATCCGGTAATCTGTGTATATGAATACGGAGAATACATATGTATGTGGAAGTCAGGTGGTACAGTTGATAGCATTTAGGAGTCAGGAAGCCTGAGTTCAAATTCAGCATCAGCCACTTGCTGGCTATCTGATGATCCTGGACAAATCACAACCCCCATCTCTCTCAGTTTCCTCATCCCTTAGCTGCTGGGAATCAGAAAAGGTATAATGTAGGTGGTTTTTGTGCTATTTAGGAGATCAGGAATGCCAAGAGGGAGAGATGAGGAGATTTAAGAAAGAATAAAGCATTGTCTATACCCTCAAGGATCTTGTGGTGCCATAGGGGAAGGCATTATAGTTATATGTAGACAAGTGACTAGAATAAAAGGTGGAGTGTATGGATGTCAGGGAAGACTAGCTCCTCTGGCTTGAGGGCTGCCCAGCCCTTTTCAGGGCTCCTCATCCACTACTGGTGTTCACCTGCCACCCAGCTCTCCCCTGTGGCGCCATAGTATGAGCAATGGCCATACCCTGGCAAGCTATAGGCAGATCGATAAACCAGTCTGATGGTAACTGATAGGCCTCCAATCTACTGGTGAGCTAAGGGAGTGTCTGTCCCAAGCATGTGAAGACTTCCCCCAGGAGAAAGTAGAGATCACCGGACTAGCAAATGGTCTCTAGCTTCTGTTTGAAGATCACCAATAAAGGGGAACCCAGAACTTTTCAAGATGGTTCATTCCATTCTTTGACAGTGCCACTTGTTACTGACATCAAGCCGAAATTTCCTTCTTTGCCCATGGTTCTGCTGTCTGGGAAAAAACAGAGTAAATCTAATATTGCTGTTCAGTTGTTTTTCAGTGCTGTATGATTTCTTGTGACCCCCATTTGGGGTTTTCTTGGCATGGTGGTTCACCATTTCCTTCTCCAGCTCACTTTACAGATGAGGAACCCCCTCCTCTCTGAAGCCAATAGGATTAAGTGACTTGCTCAGGGTCACACAGCTAGTAATTGTTTGAGTCCAGATTTGAACTTAGGAAGACAAGTCTTTCTAACCCCAAGCTCAGCACTCTATCCACTGTACTACCTAGTGTCCTTCTACCAAAATCGCTTACACAAAGCAGTTCTTCAAAAACAAAGTATAATCTCCCACAACCATCACCACCACACCACTCCCTGAGTTTTCTCTCTGCCAGGTTAAACTTTCTCAGTCTCAACAACCAAGCCTGAAGTGGCATGGATTAATTAGGCAGCCAAATGGCACAGTGAATGGAGCACTGGATTTGGAGTCAGGAAGATCTGAGTTTGAATCCAGCCTCTGATGTTGACTAGCTGTGTGACCTTGGGCAAGTCAGTAAATCTCAATCTGTCTCAGCTTTCTCATCTGTAAAATGGGCATAATAATAACACTTCCTTTGCAGGTTGTTGTGGAAGACGGAATGAAATAATATTTGTAAAGGATATGGCACATTTAGCAGACACTTAAATTCTTCCTTCCTTCCTTTCCTTCTCCATCTCATTTGCCTTCCTCTGCATATCCCTGGTTTTTCAGTAGTCTTCCTAACTCATGGTAGCCAGTACTAAATAGGATTGTTGTTGTTGTTTGCCCTTTGCTTTTGAAGAGGACCAACGACACTGCAGCATGTCTTGGTTTGTACACAAATGAGATTTAAGTGAGGCAGAGTTGCACAAAATCATCAGTCTCTCTCTTTTTTCCAGAGTCATCATACATCCATTGGCAAGAAAAAGTCAAGATAATGGGCAATGGCGTGTGATGCAGTGGATGATCTTGGCATCTTTGATGCCTGACTGACGTCCAAGCCCTCTACCAGTCCTTGCTTAAGCTGTCTTCATGGCCATTGGAACAGATTGCTCTTATCCACACATTTCACACGGGGAAGGCTTCACATGCTTGGAGTAGACACCTCCTAATTTATTGATGGGTTTGAGGAGTGTTAGTTCCTCTCAACCTGGTTTAGCCCATCTTCGAAGACAATTTACTGGGGTGTGGCTGCTGTACGTGCTACAACTTTGTGGAGACACAAGTGAGAGTTGAGTGCCAGGTAGACACCAAAGGTGGTGAGCAGCCCTGAAAAGGGCTCAGCGAGGTCCTAACACCAGTGGTACTAGTTCTCTTTGAACATCTTACACACCTTGCTAAATACAGTATTGCATATGTGGTCTGACTTGCATAGAGTACTTCCTTATTTGATAGCTAGAGGGCCTCTCTTTTTTGGGGGTATTTTTCCCACATCCCCTCCAACATTTGCCATTTATCTTTTCTGTCCTATTAACCAATCTAATAGATATGAGGTAGAACCTCAGAATTGTTTTACTTTGCATTTCTCCAAGCAACAGTGAGAATATTTTTTCATATGGCCATAGATAGCTTTGATTACTTCATCTGAAAACTGATCATATCTTTTGATCATTTACCAACTGGGGAATGACTCTTTTTATAAATTTGACTCAGTTCTCTCTCTGTTTGAGAAAAGAGGTAGTAGGTCACTCTTAATGAAATAAGTATATCCCAGGCATGGGAAACAGCGTACATTTATGGAGGCAGGAAAACAGAGCAAAAGGACACAAAGTACTTAAAAATGGTAAAGGATATGTCAACGCCAGATTACAAATGCTAATAACACATGATAAGTATCAAGAAAGCATTTCCTCTGTGTTATACTGTCAACAGGATTTGCTATTCTGGAATTGCCAGCTAATTTTATCTCACCTTTTCCAGGGGTCTGTGAAATATGATGTAGGGTTCAAACAATTTTCTTCTGAAGAAGTCTTTGACTGACACTTGGAATGCCTACGACATAGCTAACTAGCTGGAATCATTCTAATCTGAAGGAAAGAGGGTGTAGTTCTTTCTGTTGTGAACTGTCCAGGACTGGCAGCTGTTGCCACTTTTCCTGGTGGCTTCCTTCCTGATTTGATTATTGTACAAGTTTTCACATTAAGTTTTCAGGTGCTATGTTAAAGTGGTAGGTAGGAGTTTGCATTTTCCTATCTTATTTGAAAATGGTTCAATATTTTCTTTAAAGTCAGATTCCTTCATTTCTGTGCTTGTATTTGCTCTCTTCATTAACCTCTCTCTCTGTCTCTGTCTTCCCCCCCTCTCGCCCTCTGTCTCTCTCCCTCCCTCCCCCTCTGTCTGTCTCCCTATCTCTCTTTCTCTCTATCTCTCCCTCTGTCTCTGTCTCTGTTCCTCTCTCTCTTTCTTTCTCCCTCCCTCCCCCTCTCTTGGTCTCTGTCTCTCTTTCTCCCTTCCTCCCTTCTCCCTCTCTCTTTTCCTCTCTCTCTTTCTCTCCCTCTCTTTCTCTCTCTGTCTCTCTCCCTCCCCCCTCTCTGTCTCTGTCTCCGTCTCTGTTTCTGTCTCTGTCTCTGTCTGTCTCTCTGTCTCTCCTTCCCCTTCATCCCCAAACACATTTTAAATTCTCACTCCCATTATTTGTAACCTTCTGGCCCAATGGCAGGTTGAATTAGCCTTCAGGCAGTGGAAAACCAGTCAACAGCTGCTGAAATAGTGTCTCTTCTCTAAACAGCTGTATAAACATAAATGTGGAATGACCGGATTGGGAAAAACGTATCCAAAAACATCTGTGACAGTCTTGGTGGATAACCTTATTTAGAGAACACACATGTTTGCATATCAAAAGTATTTCAGTGTGTAGAATAGATGAAAGGAATGACAGGGTAGGATGGATGGGGGTGGAAAGAAAAAGGAAGGGAGAAAACATGTTGTAAAGTTGTAGTTTTGCACAGCGACACATCGGGAACTTTGATTAAAAAACAGAAATGATGTGAAGGTTAGTGACTGAATTATATCTATTAAATCTTTCTCTAATCTGCCTCCAACAATAAAATCAGCTTTTGTCTAAAGAAATCAAACTGCTGCTAAATTCAGCAGCTTGTGAATTCCCAGTGAAAACGTTAAAACCTCTCTCTAGGTAACTGACCATCTCTATGATATATAGATTATAACCTATTGATGTAGAGGTCACTAAACTAGCACATGAATATATCCTTGTGAAAAGTTTTTGTTATGGATTATTATCACTTAAAACTAAACAAAAGTTGTTTTTTTTAAAGACTTACAAATGAGACCTTGGCACCAAACTCTGAAAATGGTTCCTGATTGATTTTAGAGCAAAGTGGTCTCTGCCTTTAAACTGTGGGGCTACCTGCTCCGGAGGTGAGTTGTCATGGGTGAAGCCACTAAATACCTCAGTGAAGGACTTGAGGTTGTCCCTGAATTAGAGCTTGAAGAAGCTTTGGAAAGTGTCATTGATACTGTTAAAAAACAGCCTTTGTCATCAAATATGATTGAACGATCTCTAGTGGAAGCAGCAGTCCAGGAATGCAGTCAATCAGTAGAAGAAACTGTAGAACATGTTCTTAATATAATTGGAACATTTGATGTTCCACACTTTGTATATAACCTGGAAAGAAAAATTTCTACCTTTATCAATGACAGTCACCCTTCACCAAATTTATTTGAGAAAGAAAGAGACGAACCAGGGGTGTTTCATGAACATCATAGCATTTTACGGCAGAGAACCCAAAGACAGGAATTGTTTACTCCTCTAGCAAACAGGTGCTCATCCTGATGAAAGAAGAAGCAAATACTAGCTTAAAATAATAGAAACTTCATTGGGCAGTACAGCCAAAACTGGAGAAGTGATTGTTCTTGGGATGCTAACCCAAATGAAAAAGGGGAAATATTCCTTGGAAG
The DNA here is from genome assembly GCA_028646575.1 of Pseudocheirus occidentalis. NCBI lineage: Eukaryota > Metazoa > Chordata > Mammalia > Diprotodontia > Pseudocheiridae > Pseudocheirus > Pseudocheirus occidentalis. The sequence goes on along the minus strand of CM053597.1, from coordinate 106,066,375 downwards.
ATCCTACAAGAACAGTGCAACTGAATCTTAGTAAAGCCCAGCTTCATAGTGGTTTGTATACAGAGTCATACTTTGTCTTAGCAGAATGTTGGTTTGAAGATCAGGTTTTTCACGTTAATGCCTTTGGATTTCCTCCCAGTGAACCTTCCAGCACTGCTAGGATGTACTATGGAAATATAAATTTTCTTTTGGTGAACCAACTTCTACATCTGTAAAAGCTTCTGCAAAAATAAAACAGTTGGAAGAGAACAAAGATACCGTATTTTGTACTGGTGTCTGATGTTTGCTTGGACCAAGTAGACAGATGTTTTAGAAAAGCTTCACATTATGTTTTCTGGCTGTTCTTCTCTATATGTTTCATTGTCAGGAGAAATTTTTTCATCTGCACCATGTGGAAAAAAACATGTTCAGTCATTGAAAGATTCCTGATAGGCTCTTGAAGACATAATATGTGAGCACTCTAACATTCACCAAAGCCGTTGTTTTGTGTTTGTATCTGGGCCAGGGGATCCTGGGCCTGGTTCTATCTTGCCAAGGCCACCACTTGCTGAAAGCATCACTAATGACTTTAGGCAGTGGATACCATTTTAAATTTCACTACTAATCCCTGCAGACTTCAGTATTGCACACAAGAAATCACTATCTTTCATGAAGATTTGGTGAATAAAATATGTAGAAACTGGGTCCGTTTTGCTAGCAGCAATCCGGATATTCCTTGTCATTTTGTAAAGGATATCTGATTCCTTTACCACTGTCCAATGTATTGGGCATGTGACCATACTTTTGAGTGTGTATCCTGTACCTGATCTACTTGTTATTGCAAACAAAGGTGATTGTTTTTACTATTACCAATACAGATCATCTTTGCATAAACCATGGCTCTTTCCCAAGAACTGAATTTGCATTCCAGGTTTTCTATCCTTCTAATAAGACAGTAGAAGATAGCAAACTTTAAGACTTCTGGTATTCCAGAAAGAAGAAGAAAGAAACCAAATTTAATTGGAAGTTTGCTTAATTTAAAATGCTGTATTATTTTTATTTAAAGTGCAATAAAAATAATGTTAACCTTTAAAAGGAAATTTTAGAAAAGTTTGCAGCATATTCTAAACAAAAAAAATTCATTAAGAGCCTACTATGTGCCGGGCATTGTGATCTCTGGGGATACAAATAAGAAGGAGACTCTGCTGTCAAAGAGCTTACAATCTGACGGAGGAAGACAATACACAAAAGGTAGCTGAAAGGGAATAAGGAAGGGGAGTAAGTAGAGCAGCTGATGGAAAATGTGGAGTTACCTTGAAGATTCTGACTCCTTTTATCAACAATGACAACATTTTTAGTTCAAATTATCCATGCAATATGTTTTTATGAAATATTTGAAATAAGTACACAATGATATAGTGTTAATAGAAACCAAAGCCAACCACATCTAAGTCATTTTAGTGAGTTGTACTTCACATTTAGTCATTATTGCTGTTGGTAAAGAAAAAGACTTACAAATGAGCATTGCTTTTTGAGACAGAAGGCAAGAGACCAATGGCAAAAGAGAATTATTTAGTATTGGAAATGTAATTAGTAAGATGAACTGTCAAATATTCTTCATAGAGTCTAATTTTGCTTTGAATGCTATCACTTTTTTGTTTTGTGTGGGTTTTTTTTTGAGGGGAGAAGGCAAGGCAATTGGAATTAAGTGACTTGCCCAAGGTCACACAACTAGTAGGTATGTCAAGTGTTGGAGGCTGGATTTGAACTCAGGTCCTCCTGACTTTAGGGCCGGTGCACTATTCACTGTGCCATCTAAGTGTCCCCCAAATGCTGCCACTTTTAAAGAAGGAGAGAAGGAGAAGGGTTTGCCCAGAGCATTTATAGAATTTCCTTCTTGCTTCCAGTTAGCCATATACCTTATTCAGTGCTAAGGGTTCTTGTTTCTTTGAGATGTCAATATACTCCCCTTATTGGCCTTAGTGAATAGGAGGAGCCAGTGATTCAGTGGACTTAACAAAAGGGAGTGACTGTCTCTAATCTCTTTTTCTTTCAACCTTCCAGATAACATCTCTTCCTATGAGCCAAGGTAGGGAAGGACCTCTGTTCTCTGTCTCCCTATTCTTCCATCCTGGGCATGTGAACACATAGCAGCAAAAGCCCTTGTCCCAGCCTAAACAACTCAGAGATTTTTGAATACCTCTTCTGTGTTTGTTCTTTCCTGATGTTAGGTGAGTGAATATCAGCCTCCAAGATGAGTATGCCCAGGCTTGGAGGCCACCATTTGAGTACACGAGGGCAGCAAGGAAGCACAGGGAGCAATTATTCTAGGTCTCTTGGAATGGATAATTAATAGAGAGATGAGGAGCCCAAGTCCTGGCCTGGCTTTCCAGAGGACATCTGCTCTCAGGAGATAGTGCTAAACCTAGGTGAAATATAAAGGGCCTACTTAGATAAGGTTTAAGTATTAATCTCCCAGGAGAGTTATTGTTTATCCTTTGTTTTTGAAGACCAATCACATCACATTGTGATGTCTTGACTTGCAAGTGAATTTGATTTAAGCAAAGCAGAGTTGCACGAAGTCATCAGCCTCACTTTCTCTTACTGGGTCAATGAAGCCCAGTGGGAAGACAAAAATCAAAATGGCTAGTAACGGCCTGGGACAAAGTGGACAACCTTGGCATCTTTGAAGTCTGACCAGGCCCTAAGTGCTCCATAGTTCCTGCTTCAGTTGCCTTCATGACCATCAGAACAAATTGTTCTCATTTGTCCATTCTGCCAGGGGAAGTCTGTACATGTTTAGGGGAGACATCTCCCTGACTCACCAATGGGTTTGAGACCTGTCAAGTATCCTTAACTTGGTTTGGCCTGTTTGCCAAGATGGTTTTGGCAGGGTGTGGCTGTTGTACATGTGATGGCTTCTTAGAGACACAGGTGAGAGTTGGGTGTCAGATGGACAGCAGAGGACTAGGCAAGCCCTCATACCAGAGGTGCTAGTCTTCCCTGAACATTCATACATACCTCCTAGGAAAGTATAACTATAGTTATAAGTTAATTTACTTAATCTTAAGTCTTTCTTTCAATGTGCATTTGCGAGTGTTTTGTGCTTAACGTTTATATTTCTTGGAGAAATGAATATCTGACTTATATTGTACACTGATTATATATCTGTTCTCTAGACATGAACCTAGCCCTTCTGCCCAGGCACCAAAGTTGAGGAATTAATAAACCAAATAGTTTGAGAAAAGGAATCTAAATGCTTTTTTAGAGAAGTCAGTTTCCTCCAGCACTGAACCCAATCAGAGTTCATGGCAGAAGAGAAGGGGTAGGGGTGAGTGCCTAGTTCTCTGGGCAGAGCAGCAATTATTACTGATAGATAGGTTTATTGTATCTTTATAGAAGAATATTCAATAGAAGATAGGTATTAATCATGCAAAAAGATCAAAGAGGATGAGGACTGAGGGAAAAGCCATTAGATTTGGTGATTTGGAGATAGTAGGTGACCTTTGGGAAAGTAGCTTCATTAGAATGGTGGGTATGGGATCTAGATTTCAAAGGGTTAAGGAGAGAGAAAGAGAGCGACAGAGACAAAGAAAAGAGACAAAAAAGAGAGAGATATAGGGAAAGGAGAAGAGGAGAGAGAGAGAAAGAGAGAGAGAGAGACAGAGAGAGAGAAGGAGAGGGAGAGGGAGAGGGAGAGAGAGAGGGAGAGAGAGAAGGAGAGGGAGAGGGAGAGGGAGAGAGAGAGAGAAGTGAAGACAACATATGTAGATAAATTTTTCAAGAAGTTCAATTGTGGAGGAGAGATAATTGATGTAGTTTCACAGAGAATTCTGTGAATAAGCTCAGACTTACAAAGGATATGGAAACAGAGATTATAATTAAGGATGAATACAGAAGAATTGTTCCAACTTGTATAAAAGTGGCAGAAAGGCTAAGGTTCACATTAAGATGAGGTTTGTAAGACTGCTAAAGTCAACATAAAAGACTTCAAAACTATTTGAGGCCAGAAAAAGAACAAAAAAGATGATTAAAGATGATGGAGAAAAAACAAATTATTCAATACCCTGCTGCTTTTTATTTCTGCCTTTTCTGTCAAGGAAAATTCTTTGGACAGGAAAGGGTAGGATGAATGTTCCTGAGATAATCAGAACTCAGAATGGGTGAGATGACAGTAAGAAAGCATGTGGCTCTTAGAAAGGCATATAGGATTCCTGAATTGTATGAATTATAAACTAGGGTCATGAAAGGATATCCGGATTTGATTGTTGAACTGCTGACTATAATCTTCACATATAGTAGAGAACAAGAGAAATCCTAGAAACCCATAGATAAATATCCTTTCTTCTGCAAAAAGCCTTTACCAGCTACTTTAAATTCTAATGACTTCCCTCTCTTATTTTTTCCCCTTTTAACCTGTGTATAACTTGTCTGTACATAGTTGTTCATCTATTGTCCACTACACTAGACTGAGCTCCTTGGGGGCAAGGACTGTCTTTTCCCTCTTTCTGTATTCCCAGTGGTTAGCACAGTGTTTGGCACATAGTAGGTGTCTAATACATGTTTATCGATTGATTGCTGCTCAAAATTTAGAAGAAGGTATACAAAAGGAAGTAATAATAATTTAGATTAAAGAATTTAAGAGCACAAGTATAAACTGTGACATGCCTAGATATCAGTGTATGTGAAAGACTTTGGGGTTTCAGCTAACTGCAAGCACAATCTGCAGATTTATATGACTGTCAATAAAAGTGAGTCCTGTGCTGATGTCTTCTTTTGTAGTATGAACATAACCCTGGCTTCCTAAAAGCTATGCTAGCAGAGTGTAAACAATAGTAACCCCTATCAGATTGGAAGGGCTTTGAGTAAAGGCTCATGGATAAACTACATACATATGAGCTGAAGACCAGGTAGCCTGAACACAGAAAGGAGCATCCCCAGGTAGTATCTTTATTTATTTTCTGTTAGCCACAGCAATGTCATTTAAGCTATATCAGGCAGTTAGGGCTGGATCTGAAATTAGGAAAGCCTGAGTTCAAATTTGATATCAGACCCTACCAGATACAGCTTGACCCTGGGCAAGTCACTCAGCCACTGTCTTTCTTGGTTCCCTCATTTGTAAAAGGGGAAAATAATAGCACCTTGTAGGATTAATGGAATATAAGATCTTCCCTGTCCATTAATAGGCCTATGTGACCACTTGTATCCTTTTTCCCCCTTGAAACTGGAACTGTGTTCCCAGATCTAAAAGCACACAGATATTTCAATCACAGATGTCTTGCCACTTTAAACTTTGGCTCCGTTCATAGCTGTGACACATTCTGAGTCACATAGAGCCCATCAGGTGATTCAGGGAGATTTCTATGGCCTTGAGGGAGGAACTTGCCTAAGGAGAAGCTTATTTAGGGGGAGGCTTGTTTGCAGGAAGGCTTTCACACCCATGGGTTGTGATGCCTTCTAGCTCTGAGCCTATTAATTAAAAACTATTATACTGGGAGGTTGGTATTTTACTTTGGGGATCATGCATGGGGAGAATGCTTGTTTGTGATTTAATCAGACAAGATTCTGGGTAGCTGTTGTTAAAGAACCTCTCTTGTGGAGTGACTAGGTATCTGTTACTTTGTTTAGATGGTTGAAGCCCTTTCTATTGGATTCTTTCTTGACTACTCACTTATTTCTACTTATCTGTAGTTATCTGTCTGTTAATTAAAGTAAGATCCTTACCCCCTTGAAAATTCTTTCCTTTAGAAAAGCAGTTCAAAGAATCTGTGCTAGCAGCCCACCCTGTGTGTTAGTGTGGTTGCTATTACACACCTATATCCTAGGGTTTTTGAAGATAAAATGAGATATTTATGAAGCACTTTGCAGACCTTCAAACATATAAATTATATTGTTATTATTGTTGTTGTTAGTGTTATTATTATTATTATTATTATTATTATTATGGCAGCTAGGTAGCAGAGTAGATAAAACCCTGGGCTTAGACAAATCTGGCCTGAGAAACTTACTAACTGTGTGACCCTGGGCAAGTTTGCCTCAGTTCTTCCTCTGTAAAATGAGATGGAGAAGGAAATGGCAAACCACACTAGTATCTTTGCCAAGAAAATCTCAAAATGGGGTCACAGAGAGTCAGACATCATTGAAACAATTCAACAACAACAACAGCAACAACAATAAAAAGTGTGCCTGTGTATCAGGCATTGTGTTTGATGCTGGGGAGAAATGAACCAGTACCTGACCTCTCAAGGAGCTGACATCCCATTGGGGGAGAAACAGCACGTACATAGAAAGTCAAATAATTTACAAAGTAATTTCCAGGACGAGAATCCTAATAATGAGGGCTAAGAGAGGTGAGGTAAGAATCAAATCAGACTTCTGGTAGATGCAGAAGCTAGCAGAGGTTTCAAATGGGGCGAGGTTCTTAAGAAAGAATCTCTGAACTTTAAAAATTCATGTTTTGATAATTATGTTTCAGTATAATTGACTTAATTTGTAATACTATGTATTTTACTTTATACATTTAAAAACATTATTCTGAGAAGGATCCATAGACTTTAGCAGCCTTCCAGAGGGGCCCATGACCTAGAAAAAAGTTAAGGGAAGGCTTGCCAGGACAATGAGGAGACTCAAAATGCTGTTCTGTGAAGAAAAGTTTAAGGTATGAAAGGATTTGAAGGGGACATGACAAAGCTTTTCAATTATTTGAAATGCTTTAATTTTCAAGAAGCATTAGCCTTTAGGAACTGGAAATCAAAGGGATGCCCATCAACGGGGGAATGGTTAAACAAGCTGTGATATATGATTGTGATGGAATATTATTGTACTATAAGAAATGACAAGAAATTCAGAAAAACCTATAGAGACTTACATGAACTGATACAAAGTGAAGTGAGTAGAACCAAGAGAACACTGTACATAGTAACAGTGATATTGCAAATGAAGAACTGTGAATGTCTTAGGTATTCATAACAATCCCAAAGGACTAGTGATGAACCATGCTATCTGCCTCCAGAGAAAGAACTAATATTGTTTGAATAAAGACTGAAACATGCTATTTTTCACTTTCTTTAATTCTTTTTTTTATTCAAGTCTTCTTGTGCAAAATGGCCAATGTGGAAATGTTTTACATGATTATACATGTATAACCTATATCTCATTGCTTACCATCTCAGGGAGGAAAGGGAGAGAAGAAGGGATAGAATTTGGAACTCCAAGCCTAAAAAAAGTGAAAAAATTTTGTTTTAGCATATAATTGGGGAAAAATAAGATATTTGTAGGTAAATATGTGTGTATATATGTGATATATTTGTATATATGAAAGAAGCATTAGCCTTATTCTGCATACATTCTAAGAGAAAAATCTAGGATCAAAAGGTACAAATTATAGGGAGAAAGATTCTGTGTTATCATAAATAAGAACTTCCTAACCATTAGAACTGTCTAATAATAAGAACAAGTCCCAAGAGTATAAAATTCCACACCAGAAAAAGTATTCAAACGATGAGGGTTGTTTGTCAGGATGATTTAATCATTGGTCTGGGGCTTAGACTGAATGACCTCTAAGGTCCTTTACAATGCCAAGGTTCTTCCCCCCATGTTAATAAAACTTCCTTCTGACATTCCAGTCATTGTATTTGTAATTTGGAATGCTAGTACTAAACTTAGGGAGCTGTCCCTGTATATATCAACTTGGGTTTTGATGTATAGTTAATCCTTAACAAGGAGCAGAGATCTATATGAAATGAACTATAGGAATGAGATGGGAAAGGATGGTCTTGGATAGGATGGTATTTGGTTCATAGTGTGTTTTAGAATAATTTTCTTCATCAAAGGATATGAACAGGTAGCTTTCAGTTGAAGAATTAAAATGACAAACCTATGGGAAAAATGCTCTATATCACTATTGATTAGAGAAATGCAAATCAAAACAATTCTGAGGTACCACGTCTCACCTATCAGAATGGTTAATATGACAAAACAGGAAAATGATAACTATTAGAGAAGATGTGGGAAAATTGGAACACTAATGCGTTGTTGGTGGAGTTGTGATCTGATCCAACCATTCTGGAGAGCAATTTGGAACTGTGCTCAAAGGGCTATAAACTGTTCACACCCTTTGATCCAGCAATCCCACTTCTGGGTCTGTATCCCGAAATGATCATAAAAATGGGAAAAGGACCCACATGTACAAAAATATTTATAGCAGCTCTTTTTTGTGGTGGCCAAGAATTGGAAATTGAGAGAATCCCCATCAATTGGGGAATGACTGAACAAGTGGTGGTATATGAATGTTATGGAATACTATTGTGCTATAAAAAATGGTGAGCAGGCAGACTTCAGAAAAACCTGGAAAGACATATGTGAACTGATGCTGAGTGAGGTGAGCAGAACCATGAGAACATTGTACATAGTAACAGCCACATTATGCAATGACTGACTTTGATAGACTTAGCTCTTCTCAGCAATGCAAGGAACTAAGACAATTCCAAAAGACTCATGATAGAAAATGTTATCCATATCCAGAGAAAGAACTTTGCAGTGTGAATACAGATGGAAGCATACTATTTGCTCTCTCTCTCTTTTGTTTTCTTTTGTTTTCTTTTGTTTCTTCTTTCTCATGGTTCTTGTCATTGTTTCTAATTCTTCTATACAACATGACTAATATGAAAATATGTTTAATATGAATGTATATGTAAAGCCTATATCAATTGTATGCCATCTTGGGGAAGGGAGAGGGGAGGGAAGGGAAGATAATTTAGAACTCAAAATCTTATGGAAGTGAATGTTGAAAAATAAAACAAAATAAACTTATTAATAAATAAAATAAAATCCTTTTTGAGCTCTTCCAAGAAGGAAAAAAAAAGAATAATTCTCTTTGAAGTGTTGTGAGATCACAGAATATAAATATTTTTTTAATTTCAAATATATTTCAGCCTTCTGCCTCTGAGTCTTTATCTGTCATGCTAACATGTTCCCTTTCCTCAACTCAGACTCTTGAAATCATTTGCTTTCTGCAGGGCTCACCTCAGTGGCTACTTCTTAAATGAAGCCCTTCTTAACCAATCTAGTTGTTGAACATCCCTTCTCACAATTTTAAAAAATTTATTTGACACATGCTTTGTACTTATCTGTGTAAATGTATCCTCCAGGAGAATGCAAACTTCTTGAGTGAAAGGACTATTTAATTAATAATAATAGCTAGAATTTAAAAGTGCATTAAGATTTAGAAAGTGCTTTGCATGTATTATCTCATTTGACACTCAGAATAGCGTTGTAATGTAGATGCTTTTATTATCCATATTTTACAGATGAGGACACTGAGGCTGAAAAAGGTTAAGTGACTTGCCCAGAGTTACACAGTTGGGAGGCATCTGAGGCAAGATGTGAACTTGGGTCTTCCTGGCTCTAAGTTTTAAGTATTTCCAATTCAATTTGAAAGATATTTTTAAGTGCTTACTTATGTACTTTCCTTATTCTAGGTTCTGATTTTGCAGAGGCAACATTGAAACCGTTTCTGTCCTCAAGGAGCATACATTACTCAGGTAAGTAAATGGAAGTTATTTTGGAATAAGAGCATAAGTAAGGTTTCCTGTAGGCAACGGCATTGGAATTGTGCTTTGAAGGAAGCTAGTGATTCTTGGAGCTGGCAGAGAGTGAAGAAAGAGCATTTTAGACACTTGTATATGGAGATGAAATGTCATGTGGGACAACTAGTATGTGACTTTGAGTGGAACACAGGGTACATGAAAGAGAATAACATGAAATATTGAAGGGTTGGTGGAAGCCCTTTCTGGACTGTTTTACACTCTCAGCCAAGGATTCTTCTGTATTTAGCCATAGAAGCACACTCAAGATTTTTTAGTAGGAGAGTGCTATGATCAGTTCTGTGTTTTAGAAGTTTCACTTTGACCCTTTTTCAGAAGATGTGGGGGTGGATTTAGAAAGAGGCTATTGTGATCATTTTAAATGAGAGGCTCTGAGTTCCTTAACTAAAGTAGAGACCATACTTTTCTGTGAGTGGAAAGAATGGGGCAAAGCTGTGGAGGCAGAATTGAACAGACTTGGCAACTGTTTGAATGTGGGGGACAGGGGAGACTTAAGAGTTGGAGTTGGTCCTGAGGTTCTGAGGCTCACTGACTGGATAGATGATGGTACTCTGAACAGAAAAGGGGAAGAATAGTGAAAGGATGAAGGGTTTTTTGGGGGGGAGGGGATATAATGTGTTTTGTTTGGGATACATTGAATTTGAGATGCCTATGGGATATTTAGATGGGGACATACAGCACCTAATTGGTAATGGAGGAGATATGTTAGAGTCACAAGGTAGACTGGAAAGCATCTATTCTACACAAAATTATAATAGAACCCATGGGAGCTGACGATATCACCTAGGAAGACTGTAGAAAGAGAAAAGGACCCAGGTTGGAAGCTTGGGGGACACTCACAGTTAGCATGATTTGCAAAGATGAAAATCCAGTAAAAGAGACTGAACAGGAGTGTTTGGACAGGTAGGAGATCGAGAAAGAATTATTGTCATGAAAACCTAGAGAGATTATGCAGGAAGAGTAGATAATCAATAGTGTCTAATGCTTCAGAGAGGTCAAGAAGGATGTAGACTGATAAAAAGTTATTGGATTTATCAGGTAAAATTATGAACACTAGAGAAATCCATTCTTTTGTTTTAGAGAGATTGAGTTGGAGGCCAGGTTGCAAGAAATATAGAAGAGATTAAGGGGTAAAGGAATGTAGTGTACATGACTATTTTTAGGAGTTTGGCTGAAAAAGTGAAAAGAGGTCTTTATATCTGCATGTTTACTGCCTAGCACAGTGTGGTAGATGCTAAACAAAAGACTGTCAAATTAAGTTGACTGGGTACCAATGGTATACAAAAGAGTAAAAAAAAATCAGTCCCTACCCTCACAGAGCATACATTCTAATGGAGAATTTATTGAGAATTCTGTCTGTCTATTGTTACCCATTATATATGAGGAGATACAGCTGATTCATAAATTACATACCTCTCCATTGCAAGAAAAGGTGAAAATGATCAGGACAGAGTAAATAGGAAGTATAAGGGAAAAAGAAGTGGTAAGAATTGGAAGAGAGACCATGGAAATAGGACGAGCTAGGCTCAGATATTTGTGTGCCTTAGGTATGTTTTAAAAACTGTGTCCTATTTTTGTCTCATCATAATGTAGAGGTGTATTTTCACATGGAAAGAAAAAGAATTGTAGATGTAAGGGGCATATAGTGAGTACAGATGGTGTACTCACCATTGAATCATTGTACCATTGAATATGATGCTGCAAAGAGTACTGATTTTTATGATGTAATCTGTGCTTTTAGTCATTAAAAGAAAAATGGTAATCATAATTAAATTTGCAATAGTAACTATATGGAAGCAGCTTTGATCTTGTTTTGTGACTCTCATTTCTCTATTTGTAAATAAATTTTTTTAAGAAACAAAATTCTCTTTATACTTTCTTTGGATAGGGAAATAAGTACAATTTTCAAAACTTACCTGGGAAGACAAAAGACGTGGCCTGAATCTCTTGTCCTGGTTCATCTCTTCCCATTATGGGTACTTCCCTACAACTCCCTTTCTTACTTTTTTTCTAATAATTTTCTCCTTTTCTTGAATACTGAAAACGAGTACATTCAGCTGATGTGATTCCTACATGGACTTTGGAGCACATACAGACATTCTGTAACTGCTTCTGGTAGGTACCCACATGGTAAAGAGGAGATGGAGAGATGCAAAATTGCTTAAGTAAGAGGCACAATAATATAAAGATAAGGGGCAAGTGAATATGTGTCTCTGATGTTTTACTTCTTTGCATTTGTTCTTTCCAGTTTTAAGTGAAGGAGTTTTGGAGACGGTTATTGTCTCATGTACTGCAATAGGTGAGAATGATGAGCCACCAAGGTTCAGGAAACAACCCAAAGGTAGTTGATAGGAGAACTCATCTAGTATCTAAGCTGCATTTGGAGTACACTTGGTGGGAGCAATGCTATTTAAAACTACTTTAAGTTTGAGCCCATTTTCCCAGGGCCTTAAGTGGCATAGAGGAGAATGTGCCCCCCACACCCAGATGTTGGGGAAAATGTTTATAATTCCATCCTTGCCACATATCTGAAATAAATAACCATTTGTAAAAGTTCACTGATGTTTATTGGTTAAATGGAATTGGAGTGCTAATCACTAGTAGCTAACAGGAGGGAGAACACATCAGAATGGAGACTACAACTCATAGGATTAGAAAAAGATATGCAAACCCTTGAAATGGTCCCTAGATCCATAACTGGAAGATTCAGCCAGCCTAGCTTTGGGAAACTGACACATCAATTGCTAATATGAGTTGGAAAAGCAAGAGTTTGGACACTTTCAAAGGGTATGAGTGTAGGCTAGATGCCCCCTGTTATTTCTCCTAATTTTAAACATCTATGGTTCTGTATAGTTTTTTTAAACTTACAAGTTTTGCATATCTAGATTGCCATTTTAGTTCAACTTTTACAAATCTTTTCAAATAAGAATATTTAATAAAAATAGCAATAATAACATCTTTTCATGGAGTCTTATGAAATCATTCATGAATCTAGTATTTTCACTGAGGCAACTTTTATGGAATTTTATTTTAGGATTTTTTTTAACCTGATTACAATTCCATGTCTAATTTTGGAATGCTAACTATGAAAGATAGCATCCTTTTCTGAGATCCCAGATTCAGAATTTTTTTTAAAAGTCTGTCTAATAGATTTGTGGATAGAAGAGTCATAACCTCATTCATATTTATCATGGAATCTAGGCCAGAGTTCAAATAATAAACCCCAAGGAGAGATCATCACTGTTTAAGACCATTTCATCTCTTCTAATAGAATGTGATGTCATTTCTATAAGATTCTCTCACACGCTGAACTCTTCTCAGTTATATCCTAATGAAATATGCTAATGATGACTTTTTAAAAAACCCCACAACCTTAACATAACACAGTCATCCATGCCCAAGCAGCATCATGAATTTTTATAGGGCCAATAAAGGAGAGAAATCCCCAGAGTGGACGGTAAAATTGTTTCTAGAAGAGATGGACAGGAAAGACGTCCTTTTTGTAAAATAGCACTAAGATTTTATTTACATTCAAATATGAGTTATAATGGAAAGAACTAACCCTGGATTCAGAGGATGTAGGTATTTAAATTATGCCTCTCCTGACTACTTCCTTCATGATCTTGGGAGAGTCACTTAACCTTAATGGACCTCAGGTTCCTAGATGCCTTCTAAAGTCCCCATGAGCTCTAAAACCCTTCATCCTGTCAATGTGAAAAGCTTCTTTGCTGAACTCCTATTTCAGTACTTCTTCAAATGTACTGATGTCCCAGGTTTTTGAAGGTAATGACAGAAGTTTGACAGATTCAACCAAGTTGTAAAGGTTTGAGTATGGGTCAAGGATTGGACCTGGAGCTGTAACTAGTCATCTATGTAATTCTGGCAAACATTGCAGACTGTGCCTAATGCAAACAAGAAATAAGGAACCCTCATTTCATATGAGGTGGGGAGAAAATGTCAGGGCTGGACATTACCATGCAAGGAGGCACAGAGATCCCAGAACATCATGAGGCAACCTCTGGGGAAGCTCTCCACCCCATTCCAAGTGGGCCATGTGGGAGATTCCTTCCTATTTTAACGAATCATTCTTGATACCTAGGTATTAAGGCCAAATGGAAAGAAACAACTGGTATCAAAACCTGATTGGAGGTGGGATAGGCTGGGGGTCAGAGCTTTGTCCTTATTGTGACTTCCATTCCACTTCCATTCCCTCCACCTTTCAGGTGTTTTTCCCCAGGCCACCACCCTAGAAATGACTACACTTTTCTCTCTTACTTATCTTGAGCTCTCAGTGAATGAAGTCAATTTTATAGTATATTTTACCCTCATCTTTCTTGTCTCTTCATCTTTTCACTGTACACACTTTGTTTCTTACTCATAGGCTGCTGAATAGAGATAGAGGAAATCATGAAAATGAAGAATTTCCACTAGGAATCTACTTGGAATTTATTTTATCCATACTCAATTGGCCTGTAGCAAGGGAATCATTTTATTTTTTTCTTTACTGATTCACAGTTGCGCTCTACGGTGGAAATTCTAGGCCATTTCATCTCTCTTCAAACCTCCCATGGTACCCTCTCCTCTATCCCTCTCTGCTAAGGCCCACACTTCGTAATTTACTGAAAAAAAAAAAGAGACTATCCACTGAAGGCCATTTTTTTCTCTTTCTCCTTCTCATTTCATATTACTCAGACATCTTCCCTCATTATCTCCTTCATTCTGGCCTTCACAAAGAAATGATTCTTCTTTTTGTCAAGGCAAGAGCAGCTAGGTGGTGCGGTGGATTGAGGGTTGGGCCTAGATTCAGGGAAAAAAAAACCCTGTACAATAAGAAATATAAGGCATTCTATCATGACCAAAAAACCTTTAAAGGAATGAATAATATTTATAATATCAATGTTAATTATAGTTCTAGTCATAAGTCCAAAATTTATTAATATTTGATACATAATAGTTGATATATGTTTATGTGTTCATGTACATACACATATACATGTATATATACAAAAAATATTTTTCAACAACTATTGATTGTACTAGTGGGTACATACTCTTCCCTATCCTGTTCTACCCAATCTTCTCTACTTAGACTACCACTTCTCTGCTAGTAATCTAGATTCTGCACCCTGGTATCTTGGCTCCAATAGAAGGGCTTTGGTCTTATCTTGCCAGGACCAGGTTGCCATGACCAGCTTCAGCTAATGGCAACCAGTGCATATCTCCACCCCCCTCTGGCTCTCTTTTATATGTCTTCTCCATTAGAAGGCAAGCTCCTTGAAAGCAGGGCAGGGACAATCTTACTTGCTTGTATCCAGAACTTAGCACAGTGCCTGTCCTAAAGTAAACACCTTACCAGCGCTCTATCTCTCATGAATTATTTTTTGCATGCAGTAAACTAATAAACTATTGTAGTATAATCCTAGAGCTAAGAGACTTAAGACATACAGAATATGACTTTTTTCTAAATGAAATGGGAAGGCTTTAGGGGGAGAAAATAATGCAGAAAATAAAAAATAAAATAAAAAAATAATGGAATCACTGTTAAACATTTTTATTGTGCAGAATTGTAGCCTTTTACAGTACATGCAGGATAAAAAAGTGTAAAATATATCAGTAAGCATATAGTATTGTAAATGTCTTGGATCAGCAGTCCATTTTTTATTAGAGACTACGGATCTATGTGAAACAGACATCTTTTAGGATAAACAGTTTATACATTGAATCAACAGGGCTATTTCCAAAGTGATTTTCATCATATGAAGATAAAACATTTTATGTTTACATTTTTGACATGATGTGTTCTTATACTGCAAAATATCTAAAATAGTACACTTTCAATTATGTACAAAGTAAAAAAGTAAAACTCTATCCATGCCAGTGTCTGTTTTAAATGTTAAAAAAAAAAGTTAATAGGTTGGTAATTTATGTGCCAGGAAAAAAAATGGAAGCTGCATTTGGTCAAGCAGGTTTCCAACGTATATATGGGGGGAAAAACTTAACCACTGTAAGCACAAATAACTCAAAAGGCAAAAGCTTGCTATTAGCACTAGGAACAAAGCTTTCCATGGTACCAGGCAGCTTTCCGTACAATTCAGATTAATGGTGAGATTCCTCAGTTTGAGTTCAGAAGGAGCTGAACTTATTCCAGCAAAATTACCTTGATGCCTTTTTCCCCCTTTCCCCTCCCCACCCTCTGCCACAGCTTTTTGTCAGCCTTTAAGAGGCTTGTCTCTAAACACAGTGATGTTTGGATATGGGCAAAAGCTCCTAGGGCGGGGGTGAGTTGGGGTATCACAGCATAACAACGTGTTGCACGTTTTATTTTGAAGGGGTCACATTTTGCAACACTTGACAGTCTCACATAATAGATTCCATTAAGACATCACTTCCTGATGCCTATGGATCAGCTAAAAGAGCAGAGGACAATGTCGACCTGCTAAATCACCCTTGTGATGAATTAGTTTGGACTCAGCAAAGCGTGAATATTCCTGAAAATAAACTGTGAGCTAAACAGCATGCTGACCTTGCTTGGCTGGTAAGAGACTCTGAAAGCTGGCTTCAGCCACTGACAGCTCAGAGTGGACCTGGTCCCAATCATCCACCTTGATTCTCTTCCTAGGACTGACCCTGACTTAACTTGATAGGAATAACTGGAGAGAAATGGCAGGCTAACAGCATAGACATTACCTTAGGTAGACACTGTAGCTGAGAGTCAGAAGCAGGCTAGGAGAACAAGGTAATGTGATTTTCTCACTTTGATCTTCAATGAAGCTGCTGACCTTCTAAAAAAAAAAGCTGACAAATAGGCAGCATTCAAGAGGGAGATTATGAAGGAAAAAATAGTAAGGCACTTCATGTCTCTTTCATGAGGATAATAAACATTAAGGTACAGGAAACACATAGGTCAAAATTTCAAAATCAGTATGGCGTTAGTTGGGTAGCATGAACATAGGAGATTAGTCAATTCTTGTCAACTCCATCTCTGTCTGTTGGTAGACAAAATCAGACCATTTAAGTGAACAGCTGCAGTCCACTGACAGACAGTGGACAATGGAAAAAAAGAACATTTATTAAAGACCTGCCAACATACCCTGTATATTCTGCAGTAGTAGCTTAAAACTCTGCCCACAATACAATGATCAACATTCTAGAGTGGGAAAGCACTTTATTTTTTTTTTTGTCGTTCTTTATTATATTAATGTCAATTTCTCTTACAAGAATGAACACTCACTCCTATCTGTTCGTCTCTTAGTGGAATGATAATACATGCATACGGAATGGGAAAGGTTTAGGAGTTAGATTGATTTAAGAAATGCAGTTTCCAAGAAGTACAGAGGAGTTTCCAAGAGGGATAAATGGTAATAATGAAAAATGAGCAAGTGATTTCCTTGTTCTGGGTCGAGATACTAATAACTTGCTGTTGTACAAGCAACTGGAAACTTGAAATTGGCACCAAGAAAATAAAAACAAGAAAGAATCAGGTGGACTTTTCTCCTTGAAATGTCATTTATATTTCCTTTTGTACGGTGATCCGGATCTTGCTGAATAATTTGCCCACAGCCTCGAAGAGGGGGTCACAGAAGGTGTGGATGCAGATTGAATAGATTCGGCCGATACACTGGATCTCAATCAGGTAGCTCTTGATGCATGGCACAACTGCCCAGATGTGCAAGAAGGAAAGGATGGCAAAGTAAATGCCCCAGATGAGTGCCATTGGTATGCCGAAGAGTGCAGTGAGCAAGCGGTAAAACCAGTATTTTGTCACAGTGAAGGTAGTGAAGCTTGCCTTCCAGATCCCATCAAAGCTGTGTGTTCCTTCTGGTTCTGCTATCACATCTTCAAAATCAATCTAAAAGGAAGGAAGAAGATAGTAAGTTAGATGAAAAGCCAAAAGGAAAAGATCCCTAGCATTTATAACATATTATTCCATCAACAAATATTCAGTGTTTATTATGCATATGGTACCACTTTTTTGGGTACTAACTTTGAGTGATAAGAAGAATGAAAATATCATCCTTGCCCCCAAGGGCACAAGGACCTAGTTAGGGAGATGATACTTCCCTGCATCCCCACATGTTAAATAGCAATTCAATAGTACAAAACATGGTTTAAAACAGTACTTTGCTAATTACTAAATGAATGGTAACTGACTCTGAGCCATAAGGAGAGATCACAGAGGATGGGTATGGCTGGGACAACTGTACTGAGGTGGTGGAACTCCAGCTAAGCCTTGATGATTAAGTAGAATTTGTATAGGCAGAGATGAAAGGAAAGGCCACTTCTAGTGCAACATGAACAGAAGCACAGAGGCAGACCCAAGACACTTGGATTTGGGGGTAGGACGAAGAGTTGTAATGAATAACAATATGACTAGAGAGTGAAAAGAGTAATAGGAATTTAAGTTAGAATCGCAAGTTGAAGCCAGGCATTGGATTGTTTTGAATGACAGACAGACACACACACACATACACACAAAAGTTAAACAGTTTGAAGTAGTAGGAATTGTAAGTAGCACGATAACCATGGGAATGGACAAAAAGGGATTGAGATTACAAAGGAAGACCCAACAAGACCGTCAATGGGGAATAAAAGAGAGTGAAGAATAATAAGCAACTCAAGTTTCAAGCCAGTTTAATGGAAAGACATGAGGAAGAGTCCATTTTTACATTTTTATTGGTGATGTTATCATATGCATTTATTCATTAAACAAATATTTATTAAATTCTTATCATATGAAGAGTATGTATCACTGAAGAGAGATATAGATGGGACATTTAATATGGTTAATAGATACATTTAGCTATATGATAGACAGTGATAAATCATAGTTTCTTCTCTGAAGAATCTTACAATCAGATAATCAGATTCATAAAAAGGTCCACAAATTGGTACAGAACACAAGTTAGCATCTGAGGAATCTTCTTGAAAGACAGATTAGACCTTCAGTAGTCTCATGTATAGGGCTTGGCACATTATAAATGCTTAATAAATGTTATTAATTCGTCATCTAGATGCTTCAAGTTTTTTTTTTTAACAATTTGTGTTGTATTTTTTTTAAAAAACCTACACATTTTGACTTTGTCTAATCCATGAGAAAAAGATAGGTTAGTAGTTGGCAAAGGAAATTATATTTAGGGGGCCCAATACTCTGACAGGACATAGAAGGATGCTTCTATAGCTTGTTGTAGGAGTCTTAACTTCAAGTCTGGGGATAGATTTCAAGGGGACCATGTTCTTGAACGGGAAAATTACATCTTTATTTTAATACCCATGGTTTCCTTTGTAACCGTATGCATTTTATTTTATTCATTTAAAAGTATATAAGACCAACTAAAATTGGTCAGCAAAAAAAGAGCAACTCTATTCCTCCGTACATCAAACATTCTTTACATTTTCCTTCATTTCTTTTCTTTAACGTCTCAGAGGAAAATATGGAGGACTTCTTCCTTTTGGAGGTTATTTCTGTCATCTCTTTCTATGGTTTCATCTTTTCCCAACTTATTAAAAGACCTTTTCCCCAACAATCATCTCCCTTTCTTCTGAATTTCAGTCTCTCCCTCTCCTTCTTAAAAGAGGTCCAATGTCTCCATTAGACTGTCAAAGGGGATTATGACATGAAAATGTTTAAAAACACTTGGCCTCATAAGTTGCTGCCTCTTCAGTCTCTGATTCACCTCAGTCCAAGAATGTTGAGGTTGGAAACCTACAATGATCTCTCCCTCTTTTTTATGGGAAAACTAGGATACAGTCCCCTCCTAGGGCCTCAGAGAGGATAGTGGATTTGGGGAAAGAACCAAGAAATCATTACAAAGCCATCTTTGAAAAGAAGTATTCTTTTAAATTTGAAAATAAAAGAGATGTCACTTCTCAAATTTCTAACTTATATTTCTATTGTGTGCTGCTATTTACTTTTTTCCTAGATGCTGAAAATCTAATTTATAAAACAAAAATGTTTATTATATGAATTGATTGAAATAGATTAATTGTAGTTTGATTTTAAAGGATGCATTTATGTAGACCCGGACTTAGTTATGTTTATTAACATATGGCTGTTTTACAATTTCTTTAGTGGATTTGGCAGCAGACCTTTAAATCATAAAGCCTTGCTACTTTTGGTCTGTGCCATAATGGATAAGTAACTTAACCTTTCTGACCTTAGATTTCTCATCTGTAAATGGTTGTGAGATGGTTGGATTATGTGACCTCTAAGCTTATTTTTAGGCCTAAATTCTCATGAACCTGTGAATGAGTTAAATTAAATTTGATAAACACTTGTTAAGCACTTATGTGCAAGATACTATGCAAGACAGTGGGAATACAAAGATGAAATATAATAGTAATACCTTCCCTCAAGGAATTTACAATCTAGTGAAGGAGGTTAAGAAATAGATGCATTTAATAATAATATAAGGAAGAATGTGAAAACTGCAAAAGGAAAACCTCCTTACACTTGAGGAGGCAGAGGTTGCTTCTAGTTGCGGAGATGAGAGCTTTCATAGGGAAGGAAGCACTTAAATTGGGTTCTTAAGGAAGTACTTTGACAGTCACTGATGTGGAATGGAATTCACTGCAGGAAAATTCAGCAAGGTAAACAAATCAATCAATTGACCAATTAACAAACATTTATTAAGCACATACTACAGGCCAGGTGCCATGCTCAGCACTGGTGGTACAAAAAGATGCAAAAGACAATCTCAACCCTCAAAGAGCTTACAATCTAATGGAGAAGAATGTGGGCAGGAAAAGATGGTGGTGGGGGCCTCGGGGAGGTTGCAAACCAGTGAGTGATTTGGTTTGGCTGCAACACAGAAAAATTGGAGTGGGCTAAAACAAAAAGTGAGATAGTGGAGGACCTTGAATGCCAGAATAAAATATATATATACTTTATTTGGTAAGCAATGGGGAGCCATGGAAGATTTCTTTTTTTTTTAAATAAAGAAACAATGTGATAAGGGCATTGGATTAGGACATTTGTGTAGCAGAGGAAGTCTTCAAGCAGTCTCTAAGGAGAAATTGTGCTTCAGGCAAGGGTTAGAGTAGATGACTTCTGAGATCCCTTCCAACTCTCAAAGATATTACTATTTTAGACACTGGGAAAGATGAGTCCCCAGACTCAGAAAAAAAATAAATTAACCTATTTTTAAGAAGTTTTTTCTTTTTTTTAGAATAATGGAAAGAATGCTGAGTCTTGAGTTAAAGGATAAAGTTATAGATCCTGGCTCTGCCACTTATTACTCATGTGATCAGACTTCATGAAGTCCCTGTCACCTTTCTTCACATTTTGGGAGTCAGTTTTCTCTTCTGTAAAGTGGGTTAGTTGAATAAGTTGATTTCTGAAGTTTCCTTTAGTCTATTATCCTATGAATTGTTTTGTGGATTCTGATAGCCAAAGAATTCATCACCTTGTGAGCAAACGTTAGGAGCTCACCTCTTTGTACTTAAGTAGACTGATTCTTGGATAGGAAACACTGAGACCATATTCAAAGCCCTTCTAAATTTGACCTAATCTATTAGAGCTGTCATGAGATTAGGGTAGGACTTTTCTGGAGATATAATCTGAGTAAATCACTTAGAGTCTTCCATATACTTCAGGTATTTGGAAGGAAAATACAAATTACTTTTATGATAAGTCAACAAGTATTTATTAAACTCTTACAAGACAAAGGCAAAAATGCTTTCTCTGACATGAAGTCACCAAAATGCTAATGGAGGAGACAATATGTTAATAACTGTATATGCTATGTCATGGAACAAATCTCTGAAGCAGAGGTCAATAGGAATATGAGAAGTGAAAATAAAGCAATGTAGTCAGTCTCTTGAAATTTTATACATACATACACATATATATATACATACACACATATCTATCTATCTATCTATATCAGGTATATCTCAGAACTTATGGAACCAAATTAGTGCTATACTTCCATCATAGAAGGCTATATATTTCTTCCAACAATAGTTCCTTTAGTTTAAGGACTTGCTGAACTCCCCTTTTGAAACCTCTTGACAATCCAATCAGACCAACATAGATCTCACATTTGCCCAAAAAGAGTATGACCCAGTTTGGTCACCCAATGGTGCATTGGGACTAAATGATGATTAAGTTTTACATAAAAACCTATTTCACCCACAAATGATGAATAGTTCTCACCCTTGGGAATGTTACTAAAATGTGCGGTCTCTGAAAGAAACAGCTCTCCCCCCTCCCTCCTAAAAAAAGATCAAACAATGTCTTGAGCAATGGAAGTATCTTTGGGAATAAGTGTTTAGACTCCCAAGGGGACTATGAAGTATAACATTCATGCAGATGTTTAAATTTTCCTCTAAGGTCAACTGAAATGATCTCTCTCAACTCAATTTCTCTGAACTTCAAATATTCCTTATGTTTTCTTCCATCTCTTTTCCTTTTCTCCAGTGTCTCAGAGGAAATTATAGCCTTTCTTGCTGAAGCTAATTCTTTCACCTTTGTCTTTGATTTAATCTTTTTCCATCTCTTTATAGGCCATTTTCCCCTAACAATCATCTCCCTGTTTTTTTCTGAATTTCAATCTCTTCTTCTTTCTAAAAGTATGTTCACATCTCTCACCCTAAGGAAAAAATATATTTACAAAAATCCCCCCAAACTTTGCCTTACCCAGCTTCTATCTTTCTTCATGCAAGTCTCCAAGAGACTTCCAAAATAGTTCGGCATGAGGATATTTTTTAAAATGGTCTTTCAATCTTATGAACATGCTACCTATGTACAGCTAGAATTATGGAAACCTAAGAAAGTTACATGCTAAAAGATATTCAGGAAATCTGTGCCTCATCTTGCACACTTCCATTAGCAGCAGTTCTTATCAAGGACAGCTCTCTAATTTAGTACTAATTCAGGCACAGGATTCATGCTTCAGTACTATGGTTAAAGAACAAGGCAGCCAATCTTGAATTTTTGCATATTTTCTACATACCTGGATCTAGAGTTAGCGTTAAGAAAAATTGTAAAAGGGATCTGGTTCCCTTTATTCCCTTTAAGCAATGCAATATTGCATTGATGCTGTATTTTTATATCATCCCTTACCCTCCAAAGTTCCATCTCCTATGGCATCTTATTCAGGCATGTTCTTTCTATCTAGTGCCACATAGGCTTATCTCCTTCACTTTCATACAAACAACTTTTGTATTGTACAACAAACTTGTAGCTCCCACTCCTTATTATGAGATGACCAGCTGTAAAGCCAATCAGCAGTAGATTCCTGAGAGAATGCTACTGTGAACAGCCTTTAAGATTTGGATTACACAGTATTAGTGAACACGCTGTTTATTCCATTACAAAATCAGATTCAGTACAATGTTCACAGTTTCAACAGTTCAC
>CM053597.1:105963484-106042934 GCA_028646575.1 Pseudocheirus occidentalis | reverse complement strand
CCCTCCCTCCAAACCTGCCCTCCCCTCCATCATCCCACCTCTTATCCCCTTCCCCCCCTACCCTCCTATAGGGCAAGATACCCAATTTAGAGTGTGTAATTCCCTCCCCAAGCCAATGAGAATAAGGTTGTCCCACACCCTTTTGCCTTCCTATTCTTCCCCTCCATTGTAACAGTTATCCCTTGCCTTTTCTATATGAGATAATTAACCCCATTCTGTCTCTCCCTGTCTCCTCTCATTCTATTCCTCTCCCACCTCTCAATATCACCTTTTAAAATATCATCCCTTCCTATTCAATTGATCCTGTGCCCTCTGTCTATGTACATATATATACACATACTCACATATATATTCATATGCATGTATAACCTCCTATATAGACACATGTTTATGTATACATATATATATATATATATATATATACATTTATATTCCCTTCACCTATCCTCATACTGAGAAAAATTTAAGTTACAATTATCATTTTTCCATGTAAATAGTTCAACTTTGATAATTTCCTTATGAATTCTTTTCCATGTTTACCTTCTCATGTTTCTTGTATATGAATGTCAAATTTTCTATTCAGTTCTGTTTTTTCCCTCAAGAATGCTTGAAAGTCCTCCACCTCATTGCGTGACCATATTTTCCCCTGGAATATTATACTTAGTTTTGCTGGGTAGATGACTCTTGGTTTTAATCCTAGCTCCCTTCATCTCCGGAATATCATATTCCAGGTCCTTCTATCCCTTAATGTAGAAGCTGCTAGATCCTGTGTCATCCTGATTATGTTTCCACAGTATTCAAATTGTTTCTGCTTCTCAGTTTGTCAAGATTTTCTACCATTGCTTTTGGGTATAGATGGCCTTGTTGGAAACAGTTTCTCTGCTCATCTGTATCAAAAACATGGTATCTCTTTATCCTTTGCTAAGAGACTGCCCATTCCACATGCCACTTTGTAACTTGGCCTGGGAACAGCTCCGTAGGAGGTTACGCTGCTCTTTAGTGGAATGCCTTCATCTTCAGTACTATAATTGCTAGAACTCACTGCCCCACTGGCAAGAATCAGTCTACAGTTCTATGAGATCAAAGGAATGAATGTGCTCTGATGATATTTCTTTGTCTTCAGAGATGCTTTATAAGGAATCAACAGTTTATATTTCTGGTCTTTATAAATGCCATCAAATACCTTTGTGCAACATACTGGCTCAAGATAGTACAATTCAGACGCACATGTTACCAAAATCTAGCAGTGGACGTCAAGGAAAGTGATCCATCTTGTTATGTTTTGATAATATTTGGCCAATGTGGCCAGTCTCTGAAGATTGCATCCTGTTAAATATATCTGAAGGCAATATTTTTAAAAACGGTTTGTACATGAACAAGAATGAAAAAAACAGTATGAATCCATTTTTCATTGTCTCAGAATCTGGATATTTCATTTCTGAATAAAGAATGTTCAGGAAGGAAACTTTAAGTACAGTTGGGATTTCACTGGCGACTTAGATCTGCACCTTCCATCTCTATGGGAAAAGTTTCCAACAAGCTCTAATTCTACCTATGTAGACAGAAAACATCTCTGCCAGCTGCTACAGTAGGTGTGCCTCTAGCCATCTGGGAATTTCATGTGGATTATCTCTGTTAAATTTTTAATTTCAGGGAGTTTCTCCCTCCTACATAGAATGTTTCTGGGTCACCTCCCGCCACTCCCACCCCAACATAACCTATTAGGAAGCTAAACCTGCTGCAAAATAAATAATTTACTGTATTGAGGACCTAAATGGAAATAATTTCATTATCTATTATTTTGGACTATCTTTGCTATTGGCTCTTTTAAAAATTGAGTCAATTTTTCTATCCATGGAAAAAGTATGAGTATGCTAGTATGATTATTATTATTCAATGATTATATACTGGCATTTGTGATTCTATAATAGTTCATTTTCTACTCACATCCTTTACTTCCCCTGTAGTATCAGAGCTAGTATGGATTCATATTATTATTATTGTTTATGAAAGAAATACTCTAAAGGCAATGTTTCAAAGTGGGTAGAATGCTGAGCATGGAGTCAAGAGGATCTGGGTTCAAAACCTAACTCCAATACTTTATAATCCTGGGTAATTCATTTAGCTTGTGTGTGAATAGCTTATCTCCTAAGTAACAAATAGATTGCAATCTGTTGATGGAAGGAATTCTATGGGAACCCTCACCCTAGGAAATCACAGATAGACTGAAAAACACCAAACAGCAATAGATATGCTCATTTATTTTTAAATATTCTAATCACAGGGTAAGCTGAATCTGTCAAGAACTCTAACTGGTAATGTAAAAGAGGCCTTAAAAAGTTCACACACACACTTATCTTATTAGGGTATTTCAAGACCAGTCATAAGAAGAACACTTGAACCAATTATAATCTTCTTCCTATATTTCCCAGGGATCTTTTCAACATATGGGATTCTCTTTGAAATTGTGATGCATGTTTATCATATGTGTGAGAAACAGAGAAAGACAGAGATGGGGCACAGCATAAATAAAGGAGGGAGTGAGGAAAAGAGAGGAGAGGGGAAGGGAGGGGAGGGGAGGGGAGTACCTCCTCCTGTTTTTCCAGTGAGTATATACCTTTTATTGTTCAGTTGCTCAGTGACCCTATATGGGGTATACTCCCACTAGGCCATTGTTATTGGGGCCAGCCCACAGAATTCTATGTAACATATACCTTCAGCACAGTCACCTTCTGTATGATGTCCCTCTTTGCTGGCCTTGTTCCCCGGATCCTTCAGTAGTAAACATTGGCTGGATCTCTATGTGTCATGTACTGGATCACTACCTTCTTATTTCCTGGTGATCAGACTTCACCTTTCCTGTGCTGTGTCCCCTGAAATCTGTGTGATGAGTGCTAGATATTAATTAACTAATCTGATGGATTAATGGAAGTTAATCTGCTACACTAAAGTAATTTGGGCAGTAAGGAGTTAGAAGAGTATCCACCTCTCTCCCCTTCGTTCTCAACTACCAATTGATGCTTTCCAGAGTTGCTATGAGAAAAACGAGGGGCCAGGATGGTCTGATGGATAGTGTGCTTGGTTGCAGTGCTTCTCAACCTTCCTAATGCCGTGACCCTTTCATACAGTTCCTCATGCTGTGGTGACCCCCAGCCATAAAATTATTTTTGTTGCTACTTCATAACTATAATTTTGCTACTATTATGAATCTTAATGTAAATATCTGATATGCAGGATGTATTTAAATTGAACATAACCCACAAGTTGAGAACTGCTGGTTTAGAGTCAATTGGTCCCAGCTTCAAATCCCTCCCTTGATTCTTACAAGTTACATAGCTATCAACAGGTCACTGAATCTTCCTGCAACTCAGTTTTCTCATCTTTACATGAGGGGGTTCACCAGATCACCTCTAAAGTCCCTTTCAGCTATAAGGCTATGGTCCTATGAAAAATATTTACAAATCTCCAAGAGCTATATGAATGAGGATGATGATTATTGTTAGTTGTATTGGTATCAGCATGTTGCTCTCCTAAACAATGACAATCTCTGCTTCTCTCTCTATACACATATATGTATCTATATAGATACACAAACGTACACATACATGTACATGTGTATTTACATACCCATATGTGTAGCTAGCTAGCTAGCTAGAGATATATAGATATATGTCCTCACATTTTAAAAGGAGTTTTCTGTACCTATGTATTAACTCACAGGAATGACCAAAAGGAATTTCTGGCCCTTTGACAGAGAGACCTTTTGGTACCCTTCAAACTACACTATGTGTATGATTTCCTATTCTGTTTACTAATGAGGCTGAATGTGGACTCTGGCAAGTAGAATTAGCTCATTGCTGGCAAGTAGAACAGCATTAGACCTCATCACCACTGTGCACACAATGGTCAAATATACAAAAGCTACTAAAGCCCCAATGGCCGTATGTCATTATTGGATAATACTGCATCATAACAGTAACCCAAAGTGAAAGCGACTCTTGCTGATTGTTTTCTAGGTTTTAAAGGCAATCGCCCTAGTTCTCAGGCTTTGATTCTCCTTGCTACAAAATGAGTGGGAAAATGAATTGCTATAGAGACACTCATACCTTGAAGATTAAAAATCACATTTATCTTCTTATGATAACCATGATCCTTATGCTAAGTTTCAGCTTTTTTCAAATTTCTCAACACTATTCTTAATGATATGGCTATTCTGACTCCCTGACCATTTTTATTTCTCAGGGCCCAGGCTTTTAGGGCCTTCAACTACCTTAAAAAATATACTGTTTTGCATTTTTTTTAAGGTAGTTGAAGGCCGTAAAAGCCAGGATTAGTTAGTTCTAGACCACAAGATAGCATGCCTCTTATAAACTTAAAGAGAATAGTTTATCTTGTGTCATTGTAATTATCACAAAAAGCACTGATTGAGTAGCTTGTTGTACATTGACCATGTACAAAGCCTGCTACTTATCTCCCTCCCTTCTCCTAGGCATCTGGTATCAATTGGGTGACACTTAATGTTGGTGAGTGTCATCAAACTGATAAGAAGAAAGAGTAGCCAACAGTATAAAAATAGGATAGGTGTGACAGGCAGGGCACAACTTAGTCTAATTATTTAGGTCTACAAACACGCGTGTGTATGTATGTGCATGTGCATGTGTTCACATTCACCAATGTATACACATATATGTAATAACCATCTTATGCATATGCATAGAATGACTCCAGATCTTCAAAAAACTGCAAGTTACTCAGGGATGAATTTCATTTGCATCATTTTTATCTGTGTAAAGTTTGTTTTCTGCAGACCATTGGCAATCATGGAAGGTCTGGCTGAGCCAGAGACCCCTTTCACTATAGTCTGTGTTTATACTAGGGAATCTGTTATTCTGCAACCTGCTGGGTGTGTCATGAAACAGATATGAATGAATATAATGCTAATGCAAATAAAAGCTCTTTCATTTTTAACGAGGACACAAGAAAAGGAAATGTCTTTACTGTTTCAGGGTAGAGGTTGGTCAGCATGCTCATTTGTTTGGCCCAGAGCTTTTAAACACTCCCAACTTCTGTTTGCTGTCTACAACGCACTTCCTGACTGCAAATGGTCTTTGTTTCCTACCATTCAGTTCAGTAAAGATAGAGTTATTAAGAGTTTAAGTCTTACTTCATTGCATGAATATGTTCCCCTCCTTTGCTTTGGGGATGTTTATTAAACAAATATTAAATGAATGAAATAAATCTCTGCAGGTTTGAACATAGCTTGGCATGTGCGGGAAATGATACTTACCACTTACATTCTTGTGAGGTCTGTAGAAAGATAACTTCTACTTTTGAAACATAACTAAGGCAGACGGAGCTTGATACTTTTTAAAAATTACCAGAGCCTTAAGTAAGATTTTTTAACTGTGGAAAGCACTGCAATGTATGTTTTCTACACATGTGTGTATGTGTGCATGTGCATGTGTGTGTGATCTCCCTCTGTCAGGCACACACATACTGGAAGGCAGAGGCTCTAGGCCATTGTTGGGGAGGAGCAGTTATAGAAGGGAGATACATGTGAAGTGAAAAATTTCTAAGTATTGCTAATATCCTCTAAATTCAGTTCCCTGGGACCAAGCCTCAGCTGACTCACCCTAGTTGCAGCTGTGATAATTACTCAGAAGACATGGTTTATGTTCTCTACTTTGTTAGATGAGCATAGAATAGCATATCCAACTCAAATGTAGCAGATGGAGATATTTTTCAAATTTAAAATCATAAATTTTATATTTATAAAAATTACAAAGCTAGAGGCTAAGATACACTTGCAAGCTGAAATAAAAGTTTTAATTATAGTAGCTGGCAACAGAGCTATTAAATGGCAGATCCAGGACTAAAACCCAAGAAAGCACCTTTCTTTTGCATTCAGATAGTATTAAGAGAAGATGGAAAAAATGAAATGAGGGAATAGTCATGGAGTGTTACAGGATTAGTGATGGGAGGGTTGTTGCTGGGAGTGGGCAAGGGATACAGAGGAAAAGAAGCAGCAGATCAATATCAGCTGTGCTTTAGAATCATTATTAGAAAAGGGTAAACACTTCCTTAAACTTCTTGGCTTATGTGAGAAAAGAGGGGAATAATTTAAGTGACCTAATGAAGCTGTTGGCATTTGGATCAGTTTTCCTCTACACCTAATTGCTCAATTAAACCTATCATTCTAAACAACTTCTTACTGGAGAATTCTCTCATTTTGGTATCAATTGAGTTGTGGTCTTCCACATTCTGCCATTTTGAACCAGTGGAATCATTTTTTACCACAACTCATCTTTTGGTTCATATGCTTCAACTGAGGAATATTTGCCTGTCATGACACTCTTCCCAAATACATGTTCAAAAATATTCCATTGTCATACTTTGGTGTTTCTGATTTACATTCCATTACCCCAAGTACATCTATTTTGGGGCAGAGATGGTTAGGAGAAGTCAAAGAGATCATAGGAATTCATAGGATTACAGATATAATAGTATTTCATGGAATTCATTTCATGAATTGCATATTCATTTCTTCCATGTACTTGTCTAATCAAGGGAAGCAATCGGTTAATTTTTTTTTTACTTTGCTTCAAAATTTAAGCAATATCCTCACTAAAATTATGTTCCTGAGAACAGTAGGGTAGTGGGGGAATGAAATGCTATTTCATTTACTTCCAGAATCTTGTGTGTGTATTTAATGGTGAGACGTAAAAAACACAGAGGGTCCTGAATGCCAGACTTTGTAAAGACCAGAAAGAAACAGACTCTTGGGGATAGGAAGAGGGGAAAATCTGACTCAAAGTAACCCCAATGAAAAAGTAAAGGGTGCATCAGCCCTGCTCACTAGCTGCAACTCTGAGTCATCTGATCCTACTGCTTACAGATGGGCCGTAAAATGCAGAAAGGCCACACTGGTTTGGTTGTCTTTGACAACTGTCAGTATTCAGAGGATTCAGAGCCTGTGGTCTTTAGCTAGACTTTTAAAGAAGATCATTGTTTTAAGTGAAACCCTAAGAGATTGTCCACTTCATCTTTGAAGGAACAAGGTCTTTCACTTTGGTCATAAAGAAATGAAATAGAAATGTTGGAACCAAATTTGGAACAGAAACTCTGCTCCATCTTAAAGAGTAAACAGCCAGTTTGGACGCAAGAGTAATAAAAAGGAAAACCACATAACTTTGAACTCAGATTTGGGCAAAAGATCAAGAGGGGAAATGAACTTCAATTATTTACTCTTGTACAGTACCAAGTGTTTATTCACAGTATGTTTGCAGTTTGAAAGTCAGCATATGATCTATTAATGGTTAGATTCTTGACTGATTATTTAATGAAATTTTATAGTTTGAACATGAAAAGTCTGTCTCTAAGGGCATTGTCATTTATTGGCAGGATTCGAAGCCTGCATAATGATTATGATAATATCAACAACAATAAAAATGTTAAAGGCAATTCTCTGTGCCCCTGCCCCCAGTGATTATGCAGTTACCATGGCTCTGAATAGTTCCTAGAGTCCAATATAAATAGAATAATGGAATCTTAAAACTGGAAGATCTGTAGTAGTCATGTTTTCTGAGCTCCTAATTTTACAGATAAGGAAATTGAGTCCCAGAGAGGTCAAATGATTGGCCCAAGGCCACAGAACTATTAAATGGCAGATCCAGGACTAAAACCCAAGAGATCTTCCCATCCAATAATCTTTCCACTGTGATACATTACGTCTCAGTACACAATTTGCCTCACTGCCAAATCAAATTAAGTGCGACTAAAACAAAGCAGCTCATCCTTTCCTTTGATTCCTTCCCTACATCCAAATGTTCTGAAGAGAGAAAAGCGAAATCATATCACAGACCTCCCAAGCATGAAACCTGGAAATAATTTTCAATTTTTCCCAGTCCTTTATTCCAAATAGTGTGTTACTAAATCAACTAATTCAGTCAGTAATCAACAAGCACATGTTGAGGGTCTCTTATGTCCCAAATACTGTTAGAGCATCATTGATTTTGCCACTTTCCAAACATGCCTCTGTGCTCTTCATTATTACAACAGTGATGTCACTCTGCTACTTTTTCACTCCTCAGCTAGACTAGGGAGGTCAATTAGTCAACAGATTCACTACTTACAGGATTCCCCTCTTGCTCCTCTGAAGCTACCAACAACATGCCTTAGAGAGCCTCTCTTTTCTTTTCTTTCTTAGACAAGTCTCCTCCATTTCTTCCAGGTAAACTCATTTTGACAACATCTTTATCCATTCATCACTATCGTACTTCTGATTCCACTGTCTGAAGTTGTACCTCGAACCTGGAATACCACCCTGGAATTCATCACCTTTACAGCTCATGGTGATTCAGAAAATTTGCTCCACAAGTGGCTTCTGTACAATTAAAAGACTACCCAGTTATGTATATTGTTCATTTCATCCCAGCCAAGCTTTTAAATTCAGGCACAGAAGGTAGGAAAAGAGAATCTAATTTGCAAAAAAAAAACCCCACAAAACAAAACCCCAAACCAAACAAACCAACACCCCGCCCCCCAAAAAAAACAACCTTGTAGGGAGTTTCTTCTTGGGTTTCTAACAGTTTTATTTATCTCCCTCTTAGGGAGGCAGAGAAGAAAAGATTCACAAAAGGGAAAGGTGGCAGAATCAGGCTGAATGGATAGTATAGGATATTTTAGGACACCATTTTTTGAAATGCCTTGGCCTCAAAGTTTAACTAAGGCTTTTGTTTTCACCACTACAAAATTCCAAAGAATATTTCTGTCATATTTAGAATACAAATCACAAATTCTGTTCTTTAGTGAATGGTCTCCCCCATACTCTTAGCCAGTAAAGAAATTTTGAACCAGATTATGTCCCCTCTCCTCAAAAAAATCATGGATATTTAGGTTAAATTTTACTTGAGGGTCTAAAATCACAAAATAAACACTCTGTTCCTTAGCTATGTGATAGTACAATGGTGGTTTATGAAAGCTGCAAGGCTGGATGAATTTTCAATGTGTAGGAGGGAGTAGATGATGAGGCTTGCCATAAAAACATTTTATGCTGACCTTTTGGGTACTTACAATACATGCATTTTGCACAGAATTAAACTTCTCCATGTTTGCTCCTAACACTCTCAATCCCTGTTCAGCCGAGATTTTTTTTTCTATCTCTTCTATCTTCTGTCTCAAGAAAGAAGAACCAACCTAAGGAACGAATCTGACCAGCTATCCCACAAGAAACACAAGTGTCATTTTACTTTACAAGGATGTTTGTTAAAGTAGAATTCATTCAGTGTTTTGTTGTGAGGTACTGAAGAAGTTAGATAGAGGCAGAGGCTTTTCTACAAAGATTTCAAATTACAGATAATCCAGGACTTCCTTTGGTAAACTGTATCTGAGTTTGATCACACTGCTGTAAAGTTCTAATTTATGCCTAGTCCTTATGGACAAGGCACCACCTCTGCAGAACAAAAGACCTGTGTTGAAAGCTTGCTTCAGGCACTTAATTGCTGTGTGACTCTGGGCAAGTCACTTAACATGCATGTACCTCAGCTTCCTACTGATGAGGAAGTTTGGACTAGATGGCCTCTAATGTCCGATCCAATTCTAAATTTGTAATATGATTATCCCTCAGTTGGTTTTATGTGTAGATGAATTATACCCAGGCAGTTCCATCTTTCAAATTCTTATAATAACCCTTTAGTAATAACTGAAGTCACAGAACCACAGGATTATAATTTTGGAGGTGGGTGGGAACTTAGAAGTCATCTTTTCCAGACTGTTCACTTTATGGATGAGGGCCCTGAGAGCCTGAGGGGTCAGGTGAATGGCCCCAAAGTCAGACAAATAACAAGGAGCACTCTGGCCTCTGCTCTGTTTCTGTATCTCCAATCTTTATCCTAAATCTCTTGGAATTTTCCACAGGCTTATCACATGAACTGTCAAGTATAAACAATGCACACTTTTCAAATGAACATCAGCTTATAAACATAATTATTGACAAGTGTAAGACCTGCATATTATCTATGTACATACACACACATATATAAACAGTTATTATTTCACATAATTTAAAACCAAATCCATTCTCTATACTAGGTATTCTCTATTCATTAACTATTATTTTTCTATCCTTGGAGAGGCAGGCAGCTTGCCAGGTGATAGAGAGTTGGTCTAGGAGCCAGAACCTGGCTTGGGTCCAAATGACATGTATTGTCTGTGTACCGTGGGCGAGTCACTTAAGTTTTCAGAGTTCTTTGAAACCTTCTATCCCTGTTGCAGAGAAGGTGCACTGATGGGGGAGTGTCTTCCTTTTAGCTCGGGTTGGTTCCTTTTCTTTGGAATGTTCATTATGTAGATATTCATCATAAAATGCAGAGAGCCAGACTAGCAAATAGTGTTCCAATGAGACCCAACCAACACCAAGTAAAGCAAATCTAGAACAAGATTTAAAACATCTTTAAAACATCTAAGTCACATTTTGGTTTGGAGAGTAGCAGCATTGGTTTCTGAAGGTTTGAACAATTGCTAAGCAATATCTGAAAGAACATAGAAAAAAGCAGAGGAATTGCAGGACTGGAGAAGGGCAAATGCCCCCAGAGAGACCATAATACACAAATGATAGCTCAGTGACCTTTACTTCAAATCCTGAGAAAGTTTTAGAACAGATCATTAATAAAAACTAACATTTATATAGCACTGTGCTAAGGACTTCACACAATTATCTCCCTTGATCCTCACAACTCTGGGAGGCAGGTACTATTATTATCAACTCCATTTTACAGATGAGAAAATTGAGGCAAAGAGGCATTAAGTTACTTTCACAGGGTCATATAGCTAATAAGTGTCTAAGGCTGGATTTGAATTCATGTCTTTTTGGCTCCAGGCCAGGCTCTCTATACACTGCATCACCTAGTTGCTCCACTAAAGAAATTGTCAGTAAATAACTAGAAAAAGAAATGGGAATTATATCTTATCTTTATTGAGAATAGGTCAGGTCTGACAGGCTAACTTTTTTTTTTAATTTTTGGATAGGGTTAATGAATTGATAGATAAGGGAAATGTTGTGGATGTAGTTTACCTAGGTATTAGTAAAACATCTGATAGAATGTACCAAATTATTCTCATGGAAAAGATTGTTGTTGTTCAGTCACCCAGGTATGTCCAACTCTTCATGATCCAGAGACCATAGGACACCACAGGACCCTTCCATCCTCTACTACATCTCAAAGTCAGCCTGAGTTCATATGCATTGTTTCCATGACATTGTCTATCCATCTCATCCTCTGCCAAGCCCTTTTCTTTTTGCCTTCAGTCTTTCCCAATATCAGGGGCTCTTCTAATGTGCCCCACCTTCTCATTACATGGCTAAAGTATTTAAACTTCAATTTTAGTATTTGACTTTCCAGTGAATAGTGTGAATTAATCTCTTTAAGTATCAGCTGATTTGATCTCCTTGCTATCTAAGAGGCTCTCAAAAGTCCTCTCTAGCACCACCATTCAACAATATTGATTCTGTGGTGCTCAGCTCTAGTCCAACTCTCACAGACATGCACTGCTACTGGAAAAAGCAATGGAGAAACTAGACAGTTATATGAATTTGCAATTGATTGAATGACCAGACTCAGAGTAGTTAGTAGTAGTTGTATGCTTGTCAGTGTCTACCCAGAAAAGGAAAGGAGTACAACTAACTGATTCTGTACTACCAAGTAGGCTAAATCTAGCGGACTGAAACCTGGATGAGGCCATGATGGCTCCTGAGGAGACATATTCAAGGTAGGTACAACTAGGGGGATGTCTCAGTGTTCTGTATTTGGTCCAATGCCATTTATCTTTTTTTTAATCAATGACTTGGATAAAAGCATAGATATCATGATCATCAAATTGTACAGAAGACAGAAAGGTGGAAGAGATTCCTAACACACTATGGTAGAGTCAGGACCTAAAAAGATCTCAGTGGGCTTAACTACTGGACTGAATCTGATGAGATGAAATCCAACAGGAATTAAGTTGAAGTCTTAAATTTGGGCTCAAGAAATCAACTTCACACATAGAGGATTTGGATGCAGTAGTGGTAGAAAATAGTTAGAGAGCAGCTAGTCCAAAGAGGATTTAAGAATTTTAAGGAGTTATAAGCTCAGAATGAATCAGCTGTGTGTTACAGAAGCCAAAAAAAGCTAATGTAATCTTAAACTGCATTCAGAGGCATAGTTCCCAGGGATATACAGTCCTTCTGTATTCTGCCCTGGTCTGACCATATCTGAGGTACCCTAAAGTTGAGGAAGGATGTTGATAATCTTGAGAACATCCAGAGGTATCCAGGATGGCAAACGGCCTTCAGTCCATGTTATATTGAATTAGGAATGTTTAGACTGGAGAAGAAAACATTTTGAGAAAAGATGAATACTATCTTCATGTTTGAAGGATTGTAGTAAAGAAGAGGATCATTGAAACATAAATATAGATCTAGAAATGACATACGGGGATACTGAAACCAAGGCACACAGATTATAAGCATCTGAGGTAGGAATAGAAATTCAAGTCTTTCTGACTCCAAGGCCAATGCTCTCTCCTTACTATACCACGTTAGACCTGTTCAACCAGGGACCATGGGTAGAAGTTACAAAGAAGTAAATTTTGGCTTGATTTCAGGAAAAGTGCTTAGTAATAATAATTAGAGCTGTTCAAAAATGGAATGGGTGCCTCAACAGCTTCTCTGCAGGTATAGGTTGAACTAGATGGATGCTGAAGTCCCTTGTAATTTTCAGTTTTCTGAACTGTGGATTACTTATGATCAGTCCCTAATAAATAAAATGTTAGTTTTATTTCTCAATAACTGGAGGTGTTAAAAATTGATGAAGAGAAGAGAAACAGATATTGTGATGGAATGAAATGTTCTTATGAATTTTCAGAGTGAAATTATGATGTTTCATAATAATCTTTTACACAGACTTTAACAGCAATATAGTGATCACATTTCCAACTGGAAGGAGTACGACTGATTTTAAACTACCCAGTAGACTAAATTTAGTGAACTGAAACCTGGATGAGGCCAAAATGAGCATAAAGAGTCCTGAGAAGACCTTTCATTCAGGGTAGGTGGATCAAGAACTTTGGTTCAGCAATCCAAACCGCTTTTAACTCCAAATACATACAAATTAACTTTTTTTTTCATTTTAAACAAAGCATTCCTATACTCATTTTTATTTGAATATAAGGAGGAGAAATATGAGTTAGGAAAAATAAAAAGAGATTAAATGTGAGAACAGACATATCTTGAATAATGGTAGCATGGTTTAAGGGTAAAGAATTAAGTAGTAGAATACAGTGCAGGGCACTGAGATGAATACTAGTTATCATATTACTAATTAATAATGATGAACATTCCAAAGAATTCAACTAAACTGTATTGGAACTAGACCATTATCACAGACCAAACTGTTGACCACAATCATCCATAGATAACACTGACCCAGAAAAATTTAACAGCAACATTTAGACAGATTTTCCAACACCCAGGGTTCATAATCTCCAGACTACATGTAACAAAAAGGTTTGAAAATATAGAGCTCTAGCAGAGGACATCAAAACAATGTGGGAACATGATAAGGTACATATCATCCCTGCTGTCCTTTCTGCCATTGGTGTCATGGTCTCACTGAACCTACAAAAGATGAATTTATATCCTAATTCTTTTATTCAACTATCAACAATTATTTTGTTATACTAATCTGTTGAACATTAAATATAAAAGGAGACGTGTCAGTATTATCTTGCTTTGAGTCCAACTGAAAAAGAAAAGAACGAGATAGTAATAACTAACATTTACATGGTCATTTATGTTTTTCAAAATTCTGTCTATACAGTCTCACTTAATCCTCACCAATATGGTTAGCACTCTTATCTCTGTTTTCTAGACAAGTGAAAAAACTGATTTGAGTGATTTGCCATGATGCACTAAGTCATGCTCTGGGGACAGAAAAGAACACGTTATCTATCTTTTCAGGACAGATCCAGGAATAATCTGTGTCTCCTAAAGAAAATGTCGACTTTGTAGCATCATTAAGAAATCGTCTACAAACTGTACAGCCAGAATAAGAGCATGTTTTAGTGCCATTCCAAAGAATTATTTTTGCTACAAATATCATAAATGCCAGAGTATGTTAGAGTAAAAGCACTATAAAGAGGGGCAATACTTATTAACCTGAATATTGGGAGAAAGGATGAGAGGCTCTGTCCATTCTACTCATGGTTAGTATTTTGCCTGCTCTTGCCTATTCACTAATTACAGTTGTATCTGGCTCTTTGTGACACCATTTGGGGTTTTCTTGGCAGGGATATTAGAGTGGTTTACTATTTCGTTCTCTAGCTCATCTTACAGATGAATAACTGAGGCAAACAGGGTTAAGTGACTTGCCCAGGCTCACGCAGCTAATAAGTGTCTGGGGCCAGATTTGAACTTAGGAATATCAGTCTTCCCAACTCTAGGTTCAGAATTCTATCCACTGCACCACCTAGCTGTCCCTTGCATGCTCATCTGTGGAATAAATAGTGTACTACAACTTCTACACATTTAAAACAACAAGCAGAGAGCAACAGTGCTCTGACCCTCTAAAAATGGTTTGACAATAATGGCATCATCAAAATTTCCTATCCGCTTGATGGTCAAACCTGCTGACCATATTTTCTGGAAGGTCAATATTATACCACTATACTCTAGGTGACTTTAGACTGGGCTTCGGGCCTCCATGTGCCATCTTGTACTTGAAAAAATGGATTCAGTGGGGGAAAAAAGTATTTTCTCTATATAAATATGAAGGTTTGTTTTATCTTTACTTTGTTTAGAGGACTGGATTTATTTTTTTTCTCTCTTATTACTTACAATTTTAAAAAGTTGCCATTATGAAGGAACCCAACAATATCACTTTAGTTAGATCGTTAAAAAGCAAACCCATCCACATAAAAAAATCTTTAATTATTAAAAATCATTTCATTGTCAGGTAAGAATAAGAACATGTATGATTCTTCTCTTTTCATTGTTAACACCTAAGAAATAAAATCCAGTAAAATCAGTTATCAGGTAACCTAGCTATTTTATTTAAATACATTTATTCCCTATTCATAAGCTGGTTTCTCATAGACAGCAATGGAGGAAGGATCTGATATTCTAAAACATGAGTGAAATTCACCCAAAGCAATTCATTTCCATGACATTTTTATATATACATTTCCTGCTGCAAACTATTGCTAATAATATGGAAAAAGAAAACAATGAACTATGATTTACAGAACATTGTAGCTGTTCTTTTGAAAGATTAATGATAGCTTTCAAATTTTGCTGTTGGGTTTGTTCATTACTTCTGGCATTTGTGCTTGAGAACATGCACAATTACTGGGGATCAAATGCCAGAGAAATGACTCTTAGAATTAACATGGAATTTCTCCCCCTAGAATGAAAACAAGGCTCTATTCGATCAATTTCCTGTGTTAGGGAAGGAAAATAGAAATATATAATGAGTGCAATTGGCCAGTTATCTCTAAAAAGGAAACGTGTGTATGTTCAGGACCCTGAAAGACATTAGTGATACACAATGAACACGTGCCTAGGCACTGGTCCATAAGAGACCATGATAGGTTGGCAAAGTATAGGTGCAGAGAGACCAGGAACCATCCCTCCCTAGGACAGAGCAGTGGCCCAATAATGTTGACAGAATGAGGTGGCCCTGGGATCTAAGCATGGCAATATCCCTGCATATTACAAAAATCCCAGAACCTTGCTGTCTTAAAGAAGAGAGGAAGAATAGATATGATATAGTCATCTAAAGGACATCAAATTTGACACTCATTTTTTTTCCATTTTTAGTAAGATTTACTTTAAAAGAAAAACTCAGGATATGCAACACAACATTTTTGCCAGTACTTATCTTCCATGAGAAAAACTGGCTAATTTTCCCCTTTCCAATTATGCCAAACACCTGTGAATAGTCGGTTTCCCAGACTTAATGGTATATGGAAGGGGTGGAGAACCTACAGCCTCAAGGCCACGTGCGGCCCTCCAGGTCCTCAAGTGTGGCCTTTTGACGAAGTCTAAGTTTTACAGAACAAATACTTTAATTAAGGGATTTATTCTATGAAGTTTGGATTCGTCAAAAGGTCACACTTAAGGATCTAGAGGGCCACATGTGGCCCCGATGCTGAAGGTTCCCCATTCCTGGAGATGATCCACTACTGCCTTGTGAAATTTCTAGAGGTCTCCAGATAGTTTAGATTTTCACTGAGATAGTTTAGATTTCAACATTTTTACTATGTTTCTTTAATAACTATAATAAAGTTACTTGATGTATACTGACACATTTCTGTCAGATTTCACCTTCAGTTTCTGATGAAATACATATTATCACAATTAAAGACAATTTTGTTCCCAATATGATAAATGCTCTTCTTTTAGGAAACATACAGCTAGAGGTATAAGAGGGAAGCTGACACCACCCTTCTAGGGACATATATTTCCTTTCTCATTAAATAATTAGCA
Organism: Pseudocheirus occidentalis; assembly: GCA_028646575.1. NCBI lineage: Eukaryota > Metazoa > Chordata > Mammalia > Diprotodontia > Pseudocheiridae > Pseudocheirus > Pseudocheirus occidentalis. The sequence goes on along the minus strand of CM053597.1, from coordinate 106,026,412 downwards.
GTGGGGGTACAATAGTAAAAGCAAAGGCATGTCACGTCCTAAACATTGATAGAGTTCCTGTGGGAGACAGGAAATATGTGTTCTATGCAGGTGCAAATTTGTTCTACCAGCTAATTCCCTAGGTATTTTCATAGAACACGAATCATGCAGATTTCCTTTAAGACAAAATTCAAAACATTTCCCCCACCCTAAACAATGGTTTGTGTAAAACTATGCCATTTTATGTTTCCTGAACTAAGTGAATAAGAGTTAAAATTGTTTTCATACCTTTTAGTCTTTTAAGAACTGAAAGACAAAATATCTTAGAGAAATGCTATATTGATTTGAATATAGAACTAACATCTGTTTCAGAGGAAAAACTACATTGAAAAATAATATAAAAATGATCATATAAACTAATTTACCAAGAGATTTTTTTATATTTATTTCAATTTAAATACAGAATTTTATTCATTTTTATCATTACTGCTTTCTTTATCTTTATTACTTTTAATTGTTCATTTACAAAGAGGATAATGAAAGGCCACACCCTGGTTGAAGTTTTAGGGAAAAGTAGAGCCTATATTTGAGCCAGTGTGGTACATATTTGTGTTGTTAGCACTGTTTTACCAAAAAATAAAAAGAAAAAAGAAATTGAAACCCTAAGAATAGGTAAAGATTGAAACATAAGAGCTCCCACATAGAGTTCTATGTGTCTTCATAACACCTAAAGATGCAACAGAAAAAGCTGGGTGTGGGGGGTAATAAGGAAGAAATGTTGGGGCGGGAGAGGGCAAAGCTAAGCAATTCATTTATCCTAAGCAGAACCAATCAGAGGAGATCTGATTATTGGTAGGTCTCCAACCTCAGGCCAAAGTATGTTCTGGGGTATATCTTAACTTAGTGTAAACCCTCTTCTTTATAATCTGTTTATGGAACATTCCTGCTACTTAGTTTTGAATAAATTAAAAAGAGAGAACTATTTTACTAAATCCCAAGTTAGTTTCCATGGCCAGTAATGAGGAATCTTCCTCCTCACTATAATTCATTTAAGTATATTACAAATAGCACTAGGTATTATCTTTTTTCATATCAGGGTCACCCATGTGGCAGTGTGGCTAGTGGATCAAGAGCTGACCATGGAAAGCCAGGAAGTCTTAGATTCAAGTGTCATGTTAGATTCATAATGCTGCTGGTTATGTGTCCCTGGGCAAACACATCACTTACCTTCTGGGTGCTATTCTAGCAACTCCCTAAGGCTATTATAGTTGCCAAGATGGTGCCAGTCTGCTTTGGTAGAGGGTGTTGCCTATACCAAAGACATCACAGCCTAGTCCCTATACCCTCATCATCTGTGAAGCCCTCTAGACCTAGAGAATAAAGAACAAAATATCTTACCTTGCAATAAGGTTTATTGTTTATACTTTTCTTTTTTTAAGTAAAGAGCCCTGGAATTGAAGTCAAAAGATCCACACTTGTATCCAGGACTCTAGAACTTTAATAATTGTGACCCTTGGCAAATCTTTCCCATTTCTGAGCCTGACTTTTTGCAACTGTGAAATATTGCAAAAAAAATGTTTGCTCTGATTTCCTCATAACATTATGGTGAAAAATGTACTTTGGGAATTTTAAAATACTGTATAAATGTGAGCTATTACTATTAGAAAGGGAAGGCACTGCTTTCCCTAGATACGAAGTCCTTCTCCAGCCTCTGTGTAAGTGTCCCCTGTATCTGCTATGCAGATTCTCCTGGAATCTCTAGCTTCCTTCAAGGGTTTTATGGGGCGTTTAGGGAGGACTAGCATCTCTGCTGTGAAGGCTGCCAAGCCCTTTTCAGGGCTGCTTATCAGGTGTCCACTTAATTTATCCAACTCTCACCTGTGGCACTGGGAAGCTCCAGCATGCCCAAGTTGTCATGCTTGCAAGCTCCAGATGTCATGCCCAAGTTCTCTCTACCCAGTGGCCACACCCTAGTAAAAACATCTTGGCATATGGGCAAATCCGGGTTGAGAGTAACTGACAGTCCTCAAATCCATAGATGAGTTAGAGGAATGTCTACCCCAAGCATGTGAAGACTTCCCCTGGTGATTCCATGGATGAGAACAATTTGTTCCATTGGCTATGAAGGTGGCTGAAGCAGGTGCTATGGAGCTTAGAGGTTGATCAGGCATCAAAGACGCCACGGTCATTCACTGCACCTCTGGCCACTGCCAGTCATCTTGAGTTTTTTGTCCTGCCATTGGATTTTGATGACCCAGGAAGAGAGAGTGAGGCTAACAACTTTGTACAACTCTGCCTCACATCCGATTCATGTACAAATCAAGACCACCCATGATGTCACTGGCCCTCTTCAAAACCTAAGGATAAATAATAACAGCTTCTTTTAAGACTCAACTCAAGCACTAATACCTCTAAGATTTATTTCACCAATTGCTAGTGCCTTTCTTACCCATTCAAATTACATTGTACTAACTCTGTATACATTTTATATTCATTCATTCAGAGGATCATAGATTTATAGCTGAAAGGGGCTTCAGAGGTCATCTTTCAACCACCATAGTTCAAATACCTCATTTTACAGATGATAAAACCAAGGATCAAAGGCCCAAAGTCACAAAGGCAACAAGTTATAGGTCTTGGACTTGAACCATGGTCTTCCAGACCCACATCTAGCTCTCATTCCACTGCACCACACTTTTCTCTATATATGTTATTTCCTTCAAACAGAACACAATCTCTTTGTGGATGGGGATTGTTTTGGTTCTTGTCTTTGTATTCCCAGTGCTTGGCACAGTACCTGACTTATGGTAGGTACTTTAAAATATTTATTTAATAAATGAAAATATAAAAAATATTTCAATGGGGAAAAACATCTACAAAATGAGGACACAGGGCACTTATTACTTTGCAATCAATCAGTCAATCAAAATGCATTTCCTCAGTTGCCTATTCCTCAATTTTACTTATTATGTGCTAGGTGCTGTGGAACTAGCCATTGAAAAAGTCAAATTGTTTGAAAGTTCCACCTTAAATTTATTATCTTGTGAAATTTTCCTCAAAACTGAATATGAGGAAGTCTCCATAAAAGAAAAATTTAAACAAATTGAGATCTCACCAATGTTTAGATTAGTTGACAGCAGATTATGGAGTTCTGCCTCCTTAAAACGCTAATCAACAAAAAACATTTTCTTATCTTTCAGAAGTCATGCTGCAGAAGAAAATAATTAATAAAAATATATCAGCAGCAAAGTTAGATTACTCAGAAAGATTTGGTAGATTACTAGCATAACAAAACAACATGGATTAGATTATGGCAACTAAAAGTCAACACATACTTTAAAAAATATTTTTAGCATTTCGGATAAGTTTGTTCAGGGTAAAAGGCCGTCTGCATCAATAAAAATTATAATTAATGATAATGATGATAGTATTAATATGATGCTTTAAGGTTTTTAAACTACTTTAAAAATATGACCTCATTTTATCCTTACAACAATTCTAAGAGGTAGGTCTTATTACCATCTCAATTTTTACAGATGAAACTGGGGCAGACAGAGGTTAAATGACTTGACTAGGATCACCCAGCTAGCAAGTATCTGAAACTATATGTGAATGCAAGCCTTCCTAACTCTACTTCCTTCATCACTCTATCCACTGTGCCACCTAGGCACCAGCCATTGTTTCTTTTAACCCACTCCCCCAAAGGAAAAAAAAACATCAAAAGTTTGACCTTTAAGAGACTTGTCAAAAATACATTTGAATTACTTTGTGACCTCCCCAGTGTGTATTCCCTTCAACAATGCAGATCCCAGTCCATCCATAGTGCTAGATGTCATGCCCAAGTTCTCTCTACCTTCACTCTCACTACATTACCAGACCATCTTGAAGTAGGAGGCCCATGGTATTCCATTCCCTTAGGTGAGCTCATAAATGCTTTTAAAGATGGAATACATAGTACAGTCAAGTTTCTGACTTTACATGAAGGAATTAATTATTATGAGTCCCTTGCTAATGACAGACATTGGAAACTAACAAATTTCTTATCTGTAAAATGAGGGGGTCCAATGAGATGAGCTCTTTCACATCCATGATTCCTATGAATCATTGCTATCGCTATGTTTTGGAACTGTACCTTGATTTAAGTTGTATGGTATTGTAATATCTCGTTCCTGAGGGATCCCTGGGATAAGACGGTCTATACCAGCAGTTCTCAACCTGTGGGTCGTGCCCCTTTCGGGGTTGAACAACCTTTTCACAGGGGTCGCCTAAGACCATCAGAAAACACATATTTTCGATGGTCTTAGGAACCAAGACACCATTCCTCTATCTATCTCCAGGAGGGTCCACCCACATGCAGATACGCCCATACAATTATTAAAGGATCACAGCATTAGGAAGGTTGAGAACCACTGGTACCAACCAAACATAGTGTTATTAGCATTTTGCATTTGCATAAGTTATTTGTATTTTCTGTAGGTGTAGGTTATATCAACAGTGAAAGAGTGAGAACTCTACCAGGGAAGTGCCAGTCAGTTTGAACTGAATTTAGAAAGCTGATTGTTAAATATTCAATGTCAGTGTTTACATCTCACAAATCAACAAAAACCACAAATTAGGTCTTGATTTATTGTTTTGAGGATTATCTAGATGCAAGAAAGCAATGGAGAAAATGTTAATAATGCACATTAAACTTAAAAATTAGCATGCCACTGGAACTATCCATGTAAGGTAGGGACGGAAATTATTCTAATATGGGTTAATTTGTTTGGCTTCCCAGCTTTCTTTCAAGTCGCAGCTAAAGTCTGACCTTCTACAGGAAGTTTTTCCCATTCCCCTTCATACTAGTACCTTTTCTCTGATGATTACTTTTTATCCATATATGTATATATACATATGGATAAAAAGTAATTATCCATATATATGGATAAAAATTAGTTATCAAGTCTTAGAAATATATACATATAAATATATGTATATATTTCTAAGACTTGATAACTGATCTATATGGGTACAGGAAGAGGGTGAAAGGAGTAAGTATTTATATAGTGCCAACTATGTTCCAGGCACTTGGCTCAGAGTTTTCACAAATATAATCTCATTTGAGCCTCAAAACAACACTGCAAAGTGGAGGAAAAGAAAAAAAAACCCAGAGATCAAGTGACTTGAGAGGTAAGGGCCATTATTTTCTCCTTTTTATAGTTGAGAAAACTGAAGCAAACTGAAGTTAAGTGACTTGCTCAGGGTCACACAGCTGATGAGAGTCTGAGGCTGGATCTGAACCACAAGCTCAGTGATCTATCCTCTGAACCACCTAGCTTCCTACACCACAGAAACCACAGGCTTTTACCAGGAAAGAAAACATCCAGAACTGTCAGAATTAGGAATGATTTATTTGTTTTTGAACAGGGTAGGAATACACTTAAGCATTTTCTTTCTTTCTTTTTTTAACAAAGAGTTTAGATTATATCTGTATGATAGAAACAGCAGAAACTTTAGTGTAAAATGTATTTTTCACATACATGCCATGGTCCAATGAAGAGTTTTTGTTGTTTTTCAATTGTGTCATCTCTTTGTGACCCCATTTGGAGTTTTCTTGGCAAAGATACTGAAGTGGTTTGCCATTTCCTTCTGCAGCACATTTTACAGATGAGGAAACTGAAGCAAACAGGGTTAAGTGACTTGCCTAGGGTCACACAGCTAGTAAGTGTCTGAGACCAGATTTGAACTCAGAAAGACGAATCTTCCTGACTTCAAGTTGGACACTCCATCCCCTGCACCACCTATCTGCCCCCCCCCACTTAAGAGTAAAACTAATATTGTAGGTATCCTTATGAAGAAAGCATTTTCATGTCCAGCATCACCCCCAATCATACGCCTGTCACAGCCTTCTTAATTTAGGAACAAGCAGAACGTGCTAGTTCTATTACTGTCCCTTCAGGGAGGCTTCACACAATGAAGTGATAAGTCACCTTGGAACCAGATCCAAAAATGTAAGAAACTTAGATAAACTCTCTACAAGTATAAAGCTACCCAGGAGGTCTGTGCAGGGTCAGTTAAAAAAAAAAAAGGTAACCTTAGACAGCGGATCTCATGTCTACCAACCAGGCAGAACTGAGACTAGATATTTTGGGCAAGATTTGGAATTTACTCCCCACCCCTTACCTCTTCCTGCTGTTCAACCCCTTCTCCCCTTTCCCCTCCCAGTGTTAAAGGCTTTGAATCTTTGCTGTAACATATATACCTTGACATATCACAAAAGAAATAGTTACATACCACGGACAATGGAATTTTCTTGTATTAAAGATTTTTATTTATAAAAAGTATTATTAAAAGTGATCTTTTTTTTAACCTTCTCTGTAAAGTAGCACCCTAAGTAACTGCCCATCATGCCTATCCCAGTTAATAAACCTCAAACCCAAGGAGGACCCTCTAGACCAACCAAGTGTTTCTCAACATCTTGTTGGGAAAAAAAGGTAAAGAGAGGGAAGGTAGGTGATGCAGTGAATAGAGAATACTGGCCCTGGAGTCAGGAGGATCTGAGTTCAAATCCAGTGTCAGACACTTAGTACTTACTAGCTGTGTGACCTTGGGCAAGTCACTTAACCCCAATTGCCTTCTCCCCTCCAAAAAAAAGGTAGAAAAAAGATTTTAAAATATATACAGCTGCCTCTTAAGTGTCAGAGTTTAGGGTGAAGAACTAGACAGAACTTTAAAAAATCATCCAGGCATCCACTGATTTACAAGTAAAGAAATTCAGAGACACTGAATAACTTGTCTAAGCTCATGAAGGTAAGAAGAAAAAGAAATAGGATTCAAAATCTTATCCTCTTACTCCAAATCCACAGTTAGCTCTTTCTGCCACCCAATACTGTTACATGACTTTGAAAAGATGTTTTCTTTTTTACTTCATTCTTTTCTTAGGGGATTGTCTTGATCAAGGAGACCTGACCTAGTAGAAACCTGGGAGCTAATGAATAAGAAAGTACGAGAGATTCCTTCCATCTGGTGTGGCACTAGAAGGGGCTCATAGAAAAATGATCTTGTGCATATATTTTTTTGTTAAAATCTTACATCCCATAATTGAGTGCTATTGATTCCTCTTCTATGATGATGTTTTTCTCTTCCAACTCTCCCTTTTAAAAATGAATGTTTATGTCATTTCCCTTTATCAATCAGTCTGCATATATTTACTGACTTTTAGAGCTGGAAAAGACTTAAGGAAAACAGCTGGTCCAGTTCCCAGCCTTCAGGTAGGTAAGGTTTATAAGTTGTTTCCACTTTTTGCCACGAGACATTTCAGGAAACCACATCATAAAATAGATTATGAAGCAGACTGTCTTTTCTTGTAGGGTGGATGTTGTAATTGGGAGTGATTCCTGACCAAGGCCCTTGAATGAAATAAATTTCAGATATGATCAAAGATGGATAATAGCTAGGATTATGTAGTACTTTAAGATTTGGAAAGCTTTTTACAAATATTATCTCATTCTATCTTCAGTATGATTATCTCTATTTTACAGATGAAGAAACTGAGTCAGACGTTAAATGACTCACAGACAATAAGTTTCGGAGGCTGTATCTGGCCTTAGGTCACCCTGACACGAGGTCCAATGATCTATTCACAGTTGCCTATATTAGCAGAGTTGCAAATTACGTACACACACACACACACACACACACACACACACACAACATGTGGAGGGAAATTCAAATGCACAACTATCATTCCCTATAATAATTTAAAAGAGTACATTTGTATCCCAAGTCCTATTAAAAGAGGAACAAATATAGTACATAGGAGGGACCCTAATGTACTATCATGTGTATTTTTTTTAAGTGAACTTGTGTTTTTTGGAGTACATCTGATCTACTTGTAGGAAGCTCCTGGTGGGGACCTTCCTCTGCCAATGCAGACTAGTACCTTCTTTGCAATTTACAGTGTTAGACAGTTGTCTAGATTCACGGAGAGAAGTTAAGTGGCATGATCAAAGTCACAGAGCCGATATATGGCCAAGGGAGGATTTGAGCTGTTGTTTTTCTGACTCCAAGCCCAGCGCTCTCATCCATTAATCCAGTGTCCATATAGCCCAGAAATGCAATATGATAAAATTGTATAAAAATTTTACAAAAGGAAGAGATATTTTCCAATGATCCTTTGAACTCTACCAGTCTATGAATCTACTGCCTCTATTACATCACCTAAAACTAGTAAATGAATACAAGTGGCTTCTTAAAACATCTCACTTGATATTTCATTTGTTTTCTTAGTCTGGTAACATGGTAGACCAGTTGGCTTTACCATCAATTCTGCTGCTACAGTTCCTGCCATGCTTTCCCCCACCCCTAGTACTGCCATCTGACTTATTGGAGCAACCTAAGAACTCAGCTTTCTACCCATCTTATAACCAGACTCTTCTACATTTATTGTCTCCATAAAATTTACCTTAAAGAGCAGGCACCATCTCCCTTTTCTATCTGCATCAGTAGTACTTGGCACATAGTAGGGATGAATAAGGGAAGGGAATAAGCATTTATATAGCACCTACAACGTGCCAGGCACTGGGCTAAGTAGTTTATAAATGTTACACCCTTTGATCCACACAACAGCTTTGCAAGACAGTGGAAACAAAAAGGAAACAGAGGTTAAGGAACTTGCCTGGAATCACACAGCTAGTGAGTGTCTGGAGTTGAATTTGAACTTAGGTCTTCTTAACTCCAGGTTCATTGCTCTATCCATTGTGCCATCCTTCTTGTTCTTGAGTCATTTTTTAAGTCAGATCTGACTCTTCATGACACCATTTGGGGTTTTCTTGATAAAGACACTGACACAGTTTGCCATTTCTTTCTCCTGCCCATTTTACCGAAGAAGAAACTGAGGCAAACAGGGTTAAGTGACTTGTCCAGGGCCACACAGCTAGTAAGTGTTTGAGGCCAAATTTGAACTTTAGACCTAATGCTATTTCCACTGTACCACCTAGCTGCCTCATTTACACAAACACTTAAATGCTTTTTCATTCAATCACTCATTCAAGTAAGTTTTTGTGGAAATTTGATTTACCCAGATCTTTTATTGGAAGATGTTATCCAAAGAAGTCTATATCTTTAGAGCATTTCTTTATGTCTGTTTAGCAAGCAGAAGAACTCAAAATCATGAAAATGTTGCATCTATTCCTGACTTTAGGAATGGACACAGCATTTTCATCTAAGAGCAAATAAAGGCCCCATAAATAATAATTATTGGTCACCTGTCCCTCAAACTTCACCTATTACACACAGTGCTTAGGGCCACTTGATACTTTTGATTATAATCAAGTCCTTTACATTGAACTGGAAAAACCTAAGAATATTTACTGGGTCATTACCACTACTTTAGAATCTAAAACCCCCTTTCATAGAACTGCCTATACCAGTGGTTCTCAACCTGTGCATTATGTTCCCTTTGTAACAATGAAAACACATCCTGCATATCAGATAGATTCATAACAGCAGCAAAATTATAGTTATGAAATAGCAACAAAAATAATTTTATGGTTGGGGGATCACCACAACATGCGGCATTAGGAAGGTTGAGAACCACCGGCCTATACAGAAAGTTTCTAAGAATGTGTATTTGAAGTTTCCAGTAGTAGTTTCTACAGAAAAAGGTAGCAAGCAGTAAAATAGGAGGCAATGTCGCCTGAGTATGAAAGTGCTAAGAGGGAAGGACTATGTATTTTGGTCTCCATTTAACAGAGGAGGCCCAGAAAGACAAGGCAATACATAGTCACACAGCAGATAATGCAAGAGAACTAAAGTGTGGGCCTGGGGCGGGCTAGGTGGCAACAGTGAATAAATAGAGCACTGGCCCTGGAGTCAGGAGGACTGAGTTCAAATCCAACCTCAGATACTTAGTACTTATTAGCTGTGCGACCTTGGGCAAATCACTTAACCCCAACTGCCCTCCAAAAAAAAAAAATAATAATAAAGTGTGGGCCTTCCGCCTCTTCTTTTCTTGAGGCAGTGTGCTCAACTGGACCCGAGGTTCTTAGCCTCAGGCCTGTGAAATGTGTGTATGTGTGTATGTATGTACGCATGTATGCATATATGTGTGTTTATATACACATATACACACGTGTGTCTACATATATACATATATACACATGCATATACACACATATGCATATATACAGAGAGTTTATGTGCTGTGCATATTATATAGTTCATATAGAGTTTTCAAATATACCTATGTAATGAGATAATCTATGTATTTAGATATCTATATATAATAGATATATACTTGAAAAGTATATGAACTATATATGTATAGATATACATATATGTTATATATACTTGAGAACTTTGAACACATAGATTTTATGTGTATATATGTATATACATGCATTTGAGAACTATATTCTAATACAACTGATTTGCTTTGTGATCCTATGTATTTTATTTTATACATTTAAAAACAGTATTGAGAGATTTTCCACAGGCTCCAACAGACTACTAAAGTGGACCATAACACAAAAAAGGCGAAGAAGCCCTGGACTAGGCCATACTGCTTCTAAACCACCACCATAAGCAAGACACTGTGCTGTGGAAGACAGGTTATTTTCTCTCTTCAAGGAGTTTATGACTTAGTTGTGAAATCAAGGACTACAAATTTAAAAGATTTTCATGTGTTAATTGCAAAAGAGGATTTTCTTTTTTTAGCAGCACCTAACTACAAATAAAAAGACAATAATATACAAACTTAATAATTGTTATATTTAAATTATTTAAATTTAAATTATAAAATAATTACTAATTATATAATAAATAATAAAAATACAACCAATAATAAAAGGCACTGTATGATAAGGCTTCTTGCCATTCCAAATCCCTACTCAGATGGTAGGTCCCAGAAGAATGCACAAGGCTTATACTCCTATTTTGACAGCAACAAAACCCAACATAATCTCTCAAAGCAACCACCAATTACCATTTTTATTGGAATAGCATCTGTAAAAATAATAAATCCTGAAATTTATACCAAGCAACCTGATGCTGAGAAATAATGTATTAGTCTAATAAACCAGATATTCTCTATTAGGGCACCCTTATTCCACACTCTTGGGAAACATCCCTTCTTTGGCTTTTTCTCATGAAGGTCCTCGTGTACAAAAAAGTTGACTAAACTGAAAATGAATGTTTCTCAATTGAGATGCATTTTTTGTTGAATGAGTTAGAAAGAAGGTAGTCTGTGATTCAACAGCTGGGATTTCTGTAGCTGCTGGGAAATGTTGCAGCTGTTCGTACTCCAAATTCCCTCTTTCAGAATGTTAACTTTTCCCCCTTGTCTTTCTAGTACTATGTGTTTAAAGGAACAAACTTGTGACCTTGGAATGACACTTGTTATAGTATATATAAAAAGCATCATTCTTTAGAAGAAGACCCACTACCAAGGAATTGGTAGCCATGGCTATGTCATTCATGATACATAGATAGATAGATAGAGTGTTATATATAAATATATACTTATAGAATATATAGTATAAAATATATATGGGCTAAAACATTCATTAGAAATTTATTAGGCACCTATTAAGGGGTGCTTAATACAAAATAATTCCTGCATTACAGCAACTTGTATCTACTACTGTGAATGGTTGCTAGTACTGGCAAACCTTGCAAGTGGATGTTTGTGAAAATCCACAGAATCCAGGAAAAATGGGGGTCGGGGGATAGCAGGTCTACAATGAGGCAAAGAGATACAGGGGACATGGCTGGCTTAAAGAATAAGATGGTCAAGAAATGGTGATAAAAGTACAAACATGAATATCCCAATGAAAGAATAACCACTTCATAGGTAAGAAAAATCATTTCCCTGAAGCTAAAATGGGAGGCTTATAATTAAGGAGAAGAGAGATTAATGAAGTATTTTCAAAATTCAGTAAAAATTTTAGAATGTGGTTTTAAATTTTAATGAAGAATAAAAGAAACTTTTGTTCAGCCAGAAGTTTTATAAGTCATGTTAATTCAGAACTAATTCCATAATTAATTGCTCAATAATTTCAGACTACACAAATGAGTTGGAAGCAAAGTATGGCTTTCCTGATAGCTAGCCTGTATATAGTGGTTCAAGGTTTACAAAGTGCTTTCTTAATATCATCACATTTTAAATAATCAGCCAGATTCTGTATCATTTCAGACTGAAAGCATTTCAAATGGTGTTTAACATGGGATCAAGAATCTATGTTTCTAAAGGCACAGTTGGAAGAAATCTAGTCCAACCTACTCTTTGCATTTATGAGAAAACTGACGTTTGATAGACGAAATGATTTGTCCAAGACCACAGAGATAAGCTGGGACTCAAACCCAAGTCTTCAGTCTATTAAGTCTAGGACCATTTTCATTACACCCTGACATTTCTACTATCTTTGCATAGTCACTAGAGGGTAGTTTTATGCACTACCAAACCCAACATTATTTTGAAACCTAGGGATTTTTCATGCACAGTTCCATGTTTGACAGTGCCATCCATGATCACTTATAATTAGGCTTAAAAATCAAAACTCAAGTCAACCTAAGAACAAAAGAAAACACAGACACTGAATTGCTGCCAGTCCTTGGCGCTGACTGTCATCTGGTTTTAAGAAAGTCCCTTAACTTTCTGCTCTGGTTTCCATCTGCACAAAATGGGTTTAATCTTTAAAAATGTTGATTAATTAGCTGGTACCATCAATGCTTCTAAGATGAAAGAAGTCACATAGGTATTAACCCATTAAGATATAATCAAAATAATGAGGTTACTCTGTATATTTATTTTTCTCTTGATCACTGAAAGCAAATGTAATGTTTGTACATATACAAGTTACCTTTGTGTTATAAAAGAAGAAAATAATACATAACTCATTTTTAAAACCATCATGCAGATGGGGAACTTCAAAATCTTTTATTTCTCCCCTCCTTCCCATAGCACATCCATCACTAAATCTTATTGCTTCTCACTTCCAAATATATCCCAAATCTGTCTCTGTCTCTTCCTGCCATTCATTAGCTTCATGGCCTTAGGGAAGTCACGAAACCTCTCTGGGTCTGAAGTTTCATCACTTGCAAAAATGAGTGGTTTGGACCACATCCCAAGTATCCAACTTTAGACTCTTGAAACAAATGCCTGAGGATTCAACATGGTTGAGATTTTTAATCAAAAAAAAAAGTATTTTCTATTTACGCTAACATACTTTAAGTAGTAGGCGCAATCACCCTTCTAGTGGGGTGATTAGCGGCGTCTATTCATCCACCTGCCATTATTATTACATAATTGATTGCTAGTGGGTTTCATGCCAAATGACCTGGATCAATGAATAACTGTAATTTACGCTATTATAATAAATCATATGATTAAATTCATTCTTCCCACACAGGTCTGATCACGTAGCTTTCTAATCACGTGGCTTAATGAAAAGTTCAGATGCCACTGTACCAGATATTTTTCCCTACTAATTTTAAATTATACGATTCTCTGATTCCATTCCCATTGCAATTTTTCTAATTCGGAGCCCCATCATCTCACATCTTGATTATTACTAAAGTCTTCTAGCTATCTACCTGATTTAGATCTCAATTGCCTCGAAGACATCTTTACAGTGTTAACAAATTAATCTGAAAACACCACTGTCATGATGTCCCTTCTATACTAAAAGAAACCTTCCATACCTAATCTCTACATACAGTAAAAGTACAAACTTCTAAACTTAGCATTCGTAGACATCTGAAACATGGCTCCAACATGCAGGAGGACTAGAAAGTATCCCATATGAGGATCACTTTAATAATTGTGGATGTTTAATCTAGAGGAGATTAGATTCAGGGAGGATGTAATAACTCTCTTCAACTATTTGAAGGCTTGTATCATGTAGGCGGCTTAGCTCTGTGTGACTTTGTTCCAGAAAGTAGAACTAGAAGCAATGGCTGAATATTGCAGAGAGCCAAAAACAGCCAGAATAACAAAACTTCCTAACACCTGGTGCTCCTAAAGTAGAATGGACTTCCTCCAGATAGTGTGGCTGGTACATGTCTAACAACCAGTTCTTGAGGGGTGGGTGTGTATGTACGATACACTTTTAAGTTTCATCGATATTATTAACATTTTCTCTCACAATTTTTCGCAAAGCAATCAGGGTTAAGTGACTTGCCCAGGGTTACACAGCTAATAAATGTCAAATGTCGACGCTGGATTTGAACTCAGGTCCTCCTGACTCCAAAGTGGTGTTCTATCCACTCTCTCTCACTTTCTTGAGTCTGTGTAACCAAAAAAAGAATATAGTCCTGATTGTTGTATGTGCCAGTTTCTGAGGTGGAAAATGTTCACACTGAAAATGTAAGAAGTTCTCAGGAGCTAGATAGAGTTGGCCCAGCACGCCCCTGGTTCCACCTCACCAGAAAGCTTCAAGGAAAGGCTAAAAAAATCATTATTTATTATGGATGTTGTACTTGGGTCTCCTATTTTGGTGTAGGTTGGATTAGGTGAGCCTGGGCATTGTGGCACACTCCTGTTATCCTAGCTATGGAAGGGATTAACGTTCTTGGATCTCTTAAGCTCAGGAATTTTGAGTTGTCATGGGCTATGACACTAGAATGTTGATACTAAGTTTGGCATCAATATTAATGAACCAGGTATCAGGTTACCTAAGGAGGGGGGGAAATGGCTTAGGTCAGAAATAGTGGGTAATAGGATTGGGCCTGCGAATAGTCTCTGTACTTCTAGCCTGAGTGAGATGGGAGACACAATCTTTGAAAGAATGAAAAGAAAAAAGAAAATCTCTAATGTCTTTTCAAACACTGAAATTCTGTGACACATTTACAAGCTTACCTTTCATTATCCCTTTTTATGAACCCTCCATTAGAATAGCAAGTAGCTGTGATTTAAGGGAAAGAAAATTGGATTTGTTATAAGAAGGCCTCCAAAGTCCCTTCTAGCTATAACAATACGTGAACTAAGTTTGAATGCCTCCTTGCCTGGGTCCAATATTGACAGTGCATTCATCTAGACCTGGATTTTTAAAAAACTACTACATGAATATATGAAAGTATGTGCCTATTACATCTAATCTACAAAAAGCACATCATAGACCTTAAAATGATATATTAAATATCCCACCTATTAAGAACACGAATAGTCCATATGAGCTTCTTGTTGTCCCTTTATTAAGTTAAAAATGTAAATACTAAAAATATAAGCAACGGCATTTTTATGATGCAGGTGTGATGTGCATTTTCTCATATGGACAACTCAATAACATACCTGAATAAAAAATAAAAAAGGCTTGATTTGTAGCATTTACCCAGTTTCCAAGGTGTAAATGCTTGTTGAAAATGTAACCATCAGTTCATGTGAGCTGGTATGAGCTGGCTGTAGAAAATTCCTGCTGAACCTCAAGAGGATCCAGCTTTTCAAATAATTCAAATAAGTCATTTAGTAAATTGGCTGCTGATATCTGAGGAACAATCACCCTTTGTGATTCAGCTATGTTCATGGTAGAGTTATTAATTCTTCTGTAGCCTAACCATAGCAAAATCACCTGGTAAGGGTGATAAGCCATCTTTGATCAAGACCACATGTTTAGCAGCTAATTCCTTTGAACGTTATGTATCTGGGTAAATTTCTCTCCCATTGGATTCATCGTACCCTACCAAATTAATAGAAACCTGGAAATAGGTACATATTCAAAGGAATGCACTAAAACAAAAATTAACAGGTGAATAAATGCTGGCCTGTGCTTATCCATGTTTCAGGTTTGGAGATGAGCACTTTTACACACTCCATTCTTATTCCAGATAGCAAATCTGAAACAGACTTGACCACATACGCAATTCACTCAAACGTCAAAGATGGTTTTAAAATATCTGTGGAAAAACCCACAGCCTAAAGGATCTCTTGCTCTCTCTCTCTCTCTCTCTGAATCCTGATCTTCAGTGATGTGTTGGACCTCTAACATGTCTGTGGTACAGCTGTGGAATGATCTCACTTTTCATTTACTGGCATGAGTACGGGCTGCTTTTCTGCCTACTGAAGGATGAATGTATTACACAGAACTACCATAAGGTATAGTGAAGGGTTCAGTGCACAGGCATTCCAGGAGAAACAGGCCATGGTCATTCCTCGTGCTAAGTTGTAGGGAGGGAAAGATAAAGTGATTTCTTGGTCAACAACTACAGTTTCTATCTTTCAAAGTCAATGAGTTTATTGTATATAGCTCTATCATAACTGGCCCAGGTTTAATTTCATTCATTTTTATCAAAGCAAAATCCTTGGTGCTGGTAAAAACTTTTATTTGGTTTACAATGTTTGAATTCACAAAAAACAGCTACACTCATGATTACAAGCTTAAAAATGTTGAGAAACACATGTCTTGGCACTTGGATGCAAATGGAATGCCTCGCCTTTGGTCAATTTTTCAATATACTTCTAAAGTTCAATGTTCACATTAAAGCAAACTTATGTATCCTTCTTTCTTTGCATGTTGGCTCCTACATTAGACAGTGAGTGTCTAGAGATGATGATTTTTGTTTGTCTCTTCAGTGTTCAGCCCAGTGCCTGGTATATAGCAGAAGCTTAATAAATGCATATTGACTATCTCTAGAGATAGTCCACTCTATTTGATTATAAAGACAAATAATTCTTAAATTCTAGACAACTTTGTATAAATTTATGGCTTAAAAGAATATTCAAATAAGACCACTTGATAGAGGGGAAAGAGTGTTGGATTTGAAGGCAGAATGATCTAGGCTTTGACACTTTTTAGCTGTGTGTTCCTGGGGATATTGATTAACCACTATGTGGCTCAAGCAGCATCCTAGGAATTACTAAAGAATCCCAGAGAAGGGCTGTTGCTGAGGTGATAAGGAAGAGGAAGGCTCCCCACCACCAAGAAAACACATATCCATTCTGTTTTCTAATACATATAAAAAAATCTGGGGTCAGTTTGGGTAATCTAATGGAAAGACATCCCTGGTACTCAGAATATCACAGATTCTTTCCATATTTGAGTGCACATAAAACATTTGAGCCAGTTGTGTGAAGGCTAGAAAAGTGCCACCTGCCAACATTTCATATTGATTTACATCCCTTTTATTAGCAGAAGCTTGACACAGCAGTTTCTACTTTTTTGGATAGTCTTGTCTGAAATTTCATGATTATAATATCTGATGAGCAAACACAATTGGAAGTCAAGAATCCAATTTCTATGATATTGAGGGCATATGCTCATACATCCAGGTAACTGGGCCCTTGGACCCTAAATTAGAAACAAACAAGAAAACTCATTTCTTTTTTTTAAAAAATATGGCTTCTGGTTTTTATATAGCTTAACTTTGGTATTATTCAGTAATTGTGTAACTTTTTACATTTTATATCAGGACTGCTTCCTCTGTTTCTCATCAACCATAATTATTTTTAGAACATGGTATGAGAATCTTCTGTGTGTAAAATTGCTTCCCTCATCCTTGTTAAGTCATTTACCCTTCACAGTAGATTTATTCAATGCGTTTCCATTCCACTTGTTTCCCTTTTTAATATGAGGTTTAATAGCCCAATGATAACATGAACTTCTCAGGTATTCTAAAGTTGGGAGGTGGAGTGCCTATTCTGATGTAAGAGAAACTCATGTTCTAGTGTGAAGGTTACAGGAAAGAGATTATTCCAGCCTTTATGATCAAGTTTCAATTCTTGGCCACAAAAATTCTTAGAAAAGTCACTCTTTCTTGACTCTAAGACTCTGTCACTGGAGACTTGACTGCTTGTCAGGAGATGCCAAAGAAGGGATTTGTGCTGTAGGTAAATAGGTAACCTTAAAGTCTCTTCTATCTTTGACACTCTAAAAAAAAAAAAAAAAAAAGACAGGTCCTGGATAACTGTGACCATTTGTTGCTTGGGAAGTGTTTAAATTTCTAGATGCACACGCTTCAGTTTCTATTTACCCCCCTGAAGTCATAGGGGATCTGACAAATGATTATGAGAGTGGATTATTTGTTTACTTTGTTTTGCTCAGCTGTACCAGCGAGTGGGTAGGATTTAGGATTTTGAGGCTGGCAGGGCCACACATTAACACCTGCTTTTAATTTATTTGGTCTGAGGATTCCTAATAATTGCCCTTTGGAGTTCTGTTTTGTAAACTTCAATTTCCTCTAAGACCATTATGTTTTTTTTCCATTTATGTTAAGTCTCTTTTCCCAGTGGGATCTTTCTTTCTCTATTTAGTCATGCTGTGTGTGGAGACCCAAATTCCATACAGCTTGGGAGCTCTGACTCATCCTCAAAAAGTTTGGTTGTTCCAGGGACTCCTACTAACAGTGCAAATGAACAGAAAAAAATAACCAATGAAGTACCTCCTTCCTGAATTCTACAGCGCTAATGCTCTACCTAGCAACTTGACCTTCTTATCAAAAGCCAAATAAGGGAATAAAGCATTTTATCCTCCTCTTCAAAACAATTTGAGATAAGTGGGCTTACATTCTCTTCAGTTTATCCAGAATTCAGCAGTTTTAATTTTAAGGTTATTGTGAATTGCTTTTTTTAGTATTCCATACTCTACCTAACCAGGAAAATCTTTAAAAGCTTCCAATTACTATTTCCCTTTTGCCTGCACGCCAAGGGAGTTTGAGTTCAATATGCTCATTTTCGTCACATGTACAGAATAAAATGTTTCCCTTTTAAAATATGCTATCCATAAACGCGAAGAGTTACTGAAATCTCACTCCTCCCAACTCCCATCCTTGTGCAACAAGTCCTGGATGGCTTGCAATGGTTTTATTTTAATCAGGTTTGCAGTCATAGGATTTTGCAGGACAGTGTCTTTGGATTCTACTAGCTTGAGCCAAGAGGTCTCCTTGGTCTTCTTGGCCCAAGGAAAGTAATCCCTTTGCCAAAGACAGGAAATATCCATGATTTCTCTATCCAAATGGGTCCTAGCAATGCATCCCTCTGATAAAATTTGCTTAAAATGGTTAAAGTTTGCAATAATAGTAATAAAAAGTTCTGACCATCAAGTCAGATAAAAGTTTTGCCAGCTCAATGGCTTTAAACTAATATTCTACATGTATTTCTGTAGGAAATCATAAATGAAAGTACTGATGGCAGCAAACTAGCTGGTTCCCAGTGCAACTGACTAAGACTCCAGATTTTTGCACACTTAAGTTTTTTGTACACAGGAACGTCATTCTGTTTAATTAATTGGCATTTCACTTAAATACTCCTTCTTCTTGGTCCAAAGCAGTTTCACCCGTTGTAATATTTTCAGGGTAAACACATTGAGATGCACTTATTTTAATTCAGGATACTGTCAATTCTGTGTTTGTATTCCATATGCCTATAGGTATGTTTTATCATGTGCTCTAAAGAGTACCCCATGCTCAAGTTAGTTTCATTCAGCAGAGCTCTTAAAGGCATCAGACAGAGCCCGTGCAGATAGCATTGCCTTAGCTAGAAGCAGCCTGCCTATCCAATTCTCCGTAGTTGGCAAGCCTGGAAACAAGCAGACTTACATGGAAGTATAACGGGGTTAGGGTTAGACTGAAATCACCTGGCAAAGAAACTTCGTTTCCCCAGACAAGGGAAATTCATTTTCTGCCTTTTCCTTGAGCATTCACAGCAGATTACTCCTATCAGTCCCGGAGGTGGGAATATGATACCTGGGCTAATGCCCTCATCTGTCAGTGAGATGCTGAGAGGGTCCTGCCAGAGAGAGATGAGAGGTCCTCGCCTCTTCAGGTCACTTTCTCTTCCTCCCTCCACTCTTGTCCCAAAGAGTTTGCCCTTGTCTTCCCCGCTAGCGCAGCCCAGCCCTTACCTTGACCACATCGTCGTTGAGATGCTTGGGGTCTCGATTGACCAGGTCAATCTCCTTGGTGTGTGCATCGTACATTTGCTTCTCGTTCATTTCGTCGGCCATGGTCTTATTGTTGGGCTTGTAGATATTTCCCTGTTCCCGGATGGGCGCCGAGTAGAGAAGCCCCTAGGGAGGGAGGGAGTAATGGTGGGGACAGGGAGGGGGGGTGGGAAGGAAATAAAAATCAGAACACGCGGACAAAAGTCAACGAGGTTGGGAAAGATCTCAAGCTTAAAGAAGCGAGAGTTATTCTTCTTTTTAAAGGCGGCAGCAGCAGCTTCAACAAGGGCTGCGACTTGCTCAGAGCAAAGTAAACTTCACAGCGAGACTGGCTTTTTAAAAGGATAGAAAAGACGACACCACACCCCTCGGTACCAGGCAGAGAAGTCTGACTCCCACTGCCGCCGCCAGGGGTCATCTGCAAACGCAGCCCAAATGTCCAGCTCCCTAATCTCCCCTACTGCCCCCCCCCCACTACCCTCCCCCGTCTTCGCTGAACTCAGTGCCCAGGGTTCGGCTCCAAGGACTCCAGCAGCCTGGGGCTCTGCCCTACTTCTCTGATTCGGTCCCAGCCCCACTTTAGGACGCCTCACCTTACTTGAATTTCCTTACCTGCTTCTATCTCATCCCCCTCTTCCCCAGTCTATCACACCTGTAGCTTCCTAACCTAAGCTTGGTTTTCTCCATTAGAGTAAACGGTTACTTTACTCTTTTTTCCAAACCCCAGCTCCTCTCCCCCACCCCCAATGAAACAATGCACCTGAGGCCCCTCCTCTAGCATCCCACCTTAGGGCTCTCTAATTCTCTCAGGCAGTCCTTAAACTTAAACAGATATCTAACACGCCCCTCCCCCTCCCACCCCATTAACCCTAATGGGTTCCTCTCACCCTCTCCTTCCAGAATTCACCGAATCTGGAGATCAAGCCCCACCTCAGGCTCCCCTTAGCCATATCTCACCTGTCTCCCCTAAGTTCTAATTGCTTCTCCCCCATTTAGCAACAGCGTCTCCCCGCCCCCTTCTGCTTTCTCTTATAGGCGCTGCGGCCAGTGACTTTGCGGAAAAATTTGTTCTGCGTAAATACAGGTCGGGATTCTGGCAAGGGTGACCGAGGAGGGGGACCTGGGGGAATCTCCCCTTTGGAAACTCCATTCCAAAGGAGTTTTTGAGAGGGATCAAGGAGTTGGGGAAGAGCAAACATAGCGTGCGCCAACGCCCCACTTAAGCTTTTCCAGACGCCCAGGCTTGGGTATGTGCTTGCCCAGGGCTGTGGGATAAGGGAGTTACAGCCACCGCTGCCCCTCCCTGCCCACCACGTTCCCAGCATCTCCAGACACTCAAGCCTCCCGCCCCAGAAAGAGCTATCAATCTGGCAGCTGGTTTGGTGTTTGCAAAGTAAAGGAGGGGGGCGTGAGAGGAGGAAAAAAAAAATCCAACAAAACCTCCAAGGAAGTGGATCTGTGTTCCGGCAGACGCAAAGTCGGGGAACCCCCAAAGTTATGCTATTCAGGTCTCTGAATCCCTTTCCCCCAATTCGCTCAGTGACTCTACTGGTGATTTCCCTAAGAAAGCAACCCTCTCCCCCGAAACAACAAGCATACCAAACATGCAGTTTCTGTGCTACTCTCTCCCCTCCTCCCCCCATCCCCATTCCTCCCAGCGCTCCCCGGACGCCTGCTCCTTAGCAGTGGTTGAGTGAGAAGAGTGGTCAGAGGTCAAGAGGGAAATGGGTAAAGGAAAGGAGGTTGGAGTGCTCCCTGGAGCTAGTGGAGATTGCCGAAGCGGGCGCTCCAAGGGGTGCAGGAGAGCACCTCGTGCCCGGGGCTTGGGACTTTAAGCAGCTCCCCAAAGGTGAAGCAAATCCTACCTCGGAGTCTATGTATTTGCCACTAGACATTCTGCCTTGGATTTGACGGAGGTTCTGGTGGAGGTTTCCCTGGATTATAATTTAAGGGAGCTGAGGAAGGAAGATCCTGTATTGTGGGAAGGGAAAAAAAAGGAAAGAGAAAAATCCCGGTGGGGGTGGGGGGTGGGGTAGGTTAGGGAGGGGAGGTAGCTGTGAGTGAGAGAGCTGGCTGTGGGCCAGGGGTTTGTTCTGCTTGCTTTTGGCCAAGATGACAGCAGTGCTGGGTCTAGGCACATCCCCAAAGACTCTGGGAGCTGCGGGGAGGGCCCGGAGGAGGGAGGGGGGGAAGCAGGAGCGAGCGAGCTTTTTACCCACGTTCTACTGAGGCAGATATTTTAAACCTGGGGCAACATTTTCCCAGCCGTGTAGCCATCAAGGCAATCCAAGAGAACCTAATTGAAAAACAAGAATATTTTCCTGGTGCATCACACCAGCAGAGGGGTGTGAAGTGGAACAGTTTAGTGAGGAATTCCCAAGCGAGAAGAGCACCTCCGACCGTAGTAAGAAAGCTTTAAGGATGTCCTTGACCACTTCTCAGGGTCAAGATGCAAGTTCCTACCCCCACCCCCTTACCTCTCCTCCCCCCGGAAAAGGCGTTGTTCAGCAGCTTCACAGGGGAAAAGTAATGAAGAATGGGTGGAAAATTTTAGTTACATCTCCTAAACTGAAGCAAAGGATCGGGGTGTTAGAGAGAGAGTGTATGTGCTTTCAGTGACACTCGTTTACATATATTTAGCCTAATTTGGAAACTTGGTAACTCTGTACTTTGTAGAGTGAACCTATCCCTACTGGTTCATTTCAAAGTAATGCAAATGTTTAGCTGTTCTTTACTTAACAGTTTTCTCTAAAAGAAGGAAAAAAAAAACCATGCCAACAGGTTATGCCATGTTTGCACAATATATTACAGTATTAGTCACCACTAAAATAGTATTAAAATCTGTGCCTTTATTGCTGGCTAGAATTTGGGTGGAGGGATGGGTCCGATTTAGGATATGGACTGGACCTGGAATTTTAATGGTTTTAGGGAATTTTCTGTTGAAAAAAGCAGCCTCACATCTTCTCTGCAACTTACAGTCTAAGAGTGATCTAGAGCATTGAGAGTATAAGTGACTTGCCCAGAGTCACGGAACCAGGAAGAGTCAGAGGCTGCTCATCCCTTCTGTCTGTCCATCTGTCTGTCCGTCTGTCTGTCTATCTATCTATCTATCTATCTATCTATCTATCTATCTATCTATCTATCTATCTGTTATCTACCTGTGTCTGTCTTTCTGTTTCCCTAATTTATTAAGAGAAGGAAAATTATTTTGATATTTTATAAGAGATGAAATAATGGTGTCCCCCAAATGAGCTATTTTTTTCTTGAGACCTTTAGGACCCTTAAGCAGCAAGTGGGTGAGGGCTATAACCAACCAAGAACTGAATTGAATAAACTAGAAATAAATGTGTGCTAAGGCATTTAAACCCAGCTTAGGGAACATAAGAATAATTTATTTAATTGAAAGAAAAAAATTCCATTGGATACTACGTAGAGAAAGATACATACAATTCAGTTCAGTGCAATATTATAAAATGACTAGAAAGTACCCAGAATGACCTAAGTGCATAGAATGCTGGATTTGGAGTCAAAAGACCTGAATTCAAATTATGTTCCCAATACGTTGTAACTCAGGGCAAGTTATTCAACCTTTCGTTGACCAAGAGAATTGTTTAGGACTTTTCTAAGTTTTAGATGTATTTTCCTAATGATTATGCCAAGATGATGAAATCACAAGTCACTGAGAATGTGCTCTCAACACCCAAACTAAGTGCTATGGGAACTTATAAAAGAAATACCACTTTCAGTATATATATATGCTGCCCTCAGGAAGTTTATCATCCATTTAGAAAGATGAGGATACTACTATGCGTGAAATAACAAGAGGCTAATACAAGATGATAAGGAACCCCACGAGAAAGTAATGTAAGAGACAGGGGAAATAGCCAAAGGAAGTCCCATCCATCACTAGTTGCCTACATCAGAAACACAAGAAGTCACTTGGGTCTAGAATATTAGGAAAGATTTCATGGAATTTGTTATTAGGAGGAGGTGGTACTTGAACTAGGCTGCATTATCTCATATGATTCTAACTTCTCTAAATTCTGGGCTTTATTAATTTTACCCTGGTACCTTTATCTTTTCCTTCATGGACGAATTGTGTATTTCTCACAAACACATAAAAGCTGCTATAAAAGAATCATATCTATTTCATGTAAATGTTTCACATAACATTTAACATAAACATAAAGATATAATGTTATCTATTTATTATAGTATTTCCTAAATTATCAGTACTAATAGTACTATTCCCTCAGACACATTTTCTGTAAAATAGTGTTATGTTCAATGGAAAAAAATGTGGAAACCATTTTCCATCTATTGTTCCCCAAACTTCAGCTGTGATGAGTAATCTTGGTTATAAAAAGTCAACAGGAACATGAAATGAGCCTGTTCCTGCATTCCAACAAAGGAACTCTGCTTTCTGGGAGGGCCTCTTAGTGAATGCTTAACTAGTACAAAATTGAAGAATAATAATCTGACTGGGGAAGCCCATGCAGAAGACTCATAAATAGCCAAGCCATGAAATCATTATAATAATCAGTGAAATGCTGTCAATGCCAAATGAATTATAAATGAGCCCAAAAAAATTGAACTCTGATTAGCACGCTCCAACAAGAAGTTGAAGGTGGATATAAATTGCAGAATATAAACCCTACTTTCCTTATAATCAAAAACTTTGCTAAATAATTCTGACCTTTGGAAGGAAAAGAGACTGTGACAAAGAATGCTTATAACTGTAGAGCATGACCGTGTTTGATGAATTATTAAAGTTACAGAGCCAGAATAATTCTTTCTTCCTGAAAACCCATAAGGATAACTTTAGGCATCTTTTGATTACTGAATAATGGATAGATGGCAACTAATTTGTAAAGGAGATCCAACTTTGTTTTTAATAAGCAGTAGCAATATAAATCATAGATCACAGGATTTTAGAGTTGGAGGGTACTTCACACATCATCTAATTCTACCCTCTCCTTTAGGTGAAAAAACTGAGGCCTTGAGGTTAATATCCTGTCTTCTGTGAATGCAAATAGGCACTTTCTTTGCAATTTATGATCTTGGAGAATTGTCTGAAACAATAAGGGACACAAGGTCACAACCAGTGTCAGAGACAGAATTTGAACTCAGATCTTTCTGACTGAGGTTACTATGCCATGTTATCCCTATTATGATTTTTAAAAAAAATTTTGCATCAACAAATGACTATAAAAAGGGTGAGCAATTTTGAATATGTATCCTAAATATAGTTATGGAGATTATTTTTAGGTAATGGAGCCTGCCTGATTTAGGTGAAGTTGTTTTGGGGCTCTCCAATGATACTTTTATCCCCCAACCTTTCTTACCCTCTCCCCTCCAGTCTTGTCCTACATATTCAGTATTACATTTTTGTCCTTAGTTGGGATCAATCAAAGCTTGCCAAAAAGTTAACCGAAAACGAAACTGTTAGCTGAGGCTTAAAGCATGACTACTCCCTGAAATATTTGCATTTTAAAGGAGATAATAAATTGGGGAAGGGTTGCAGGGAAGTCTGACTTGGGCCTGCTATAATATTTCACTGATCCAAAGTCAGAGACTCACAAAGTATTTCTCTGAGGAATCCCCTTTTGCAGTATTTATAGGGCTACTTAATTAATAGCATGGTGGCTTCTAAGGGTAGGGTTGGCTCCTACCATGCACATCCTCGGTTCACAAAGGAGAAGTGCCAACCCTATCTTCCTCTCCCAATCTGGCCTCATGAATTCTTAGCCAACTCTCTGAGGGAGTAGATACAAATTTGCAAATGAAAGTCTTGGCACACCACCTCTGAAAGTTTGTTGGATTACAAAATAATAACACATTTACATAATGATTTAAGGTCTTCAAAACACTTTCTTCACAACAGTAAATACTGATAGCATCATTAACCTCCTTTCACAGATGAAGAAACTATGCCTCTGAGAAATTAGATGATTTAAGAAAGGGAAATTGGCATAAAGAAACGGAGTATTGGTTTTATTGTTAGAAAAACTAGGGTCCAAATCCTGCCTCTGATACAAGTTTTATGAGCATGATGAAGTCATTCAAAGTCTTTGAGACTCTGTTTTATCACTAGTAAAATAAGGGGGTAGGAATAGATGACTTCTTAAAGATCTTTTTGGCCTTAAGCCTATGGTCGTTTCCAAGAGTTTATGAGTTACTGACACTCTAACACCTAGTGAATGAACATTTGAAGTGGCATCCACACCTCACATTGATAATTCAGGTTTGGCACTCTCTCCACTCTGCTGTGCTGACCCTTTAAAGGCAAGTAAAATCTATTTCTGAAATTTCCAGAGCTACATCAGAATTAAACTGTCCTCAGAACTTCTTAAAATGAAGACCATTCAAAATTGCTACATATGAAAAGGAACAGGCCAAGACAAATAGGCTTGATGAGGGTAGGTGTTCACAATAATCAAGTTGCAGAATTCTCAAAGTGAATAGACTAGTTGGAGTTGTCAGACTGGCTCCTTGTATCTCTTCTATCTTCAAGAAATCAACTTTAGCTAATATATTCACATTATTAAAAAAATTCATCTTTCTCAAGTTTCTCATCTATTTCTGTTGCGTCCAATTCTCTTAACTAGTTCCTTCCACCTTTCCCATTCTGGTTTCTTTTCCAAGCACTTCATGAAAACTCTGAGTGATTTCTGCCTTTGAGTCTTTTCTTCAGAGGTTCTTGTGGCATATTGCAGGGTCCTATTGAGTTCTTCGTCCTCATCCATCAGTTTGTTACTCTACCTGTCACATGTATGAAAATTAGCCATATAGCATCCATTTTCCAAACATCCTTCCAAACTGTTCTACTAGATTATCTGCTTGGCTATTTTACTTTCACCTCAATCTCAGGGGAACAAAGACTAAATTGATCACATGGTACCTGAAATCCATCTGTTATACACGTCTGATCCCTAGGACAAGTAACCATAACCCCTCCAACATGCAATTCCAGAGTCGTCTCTTACAATTCATTAAGCTACATTTCTCATTTTCAAACTGAAGTCAAATCCTCCCAAGTCTTCTCCCATTAGCATCATTAAACTCTCTTTCCGGGCAACTACGTGGCTCAGTGAATAGAGCACCAGCCCTGGAGTCAGGAAGACCTGAGTTCAAATGTGACCTCAGACACTAGCCATGTGACCTTGGGCAAGTCACTTAACCCCAATTGCCCTGCCTTCCCCCACTCCAAAAAAGAACAATATATATATACATATATATATACATATCGCCTTTTCTTAGACCTTGCAACCAAGTCCTGCTTTTAATATTCTGAACTTCCATCTGAATTTTCTCCTCAATGATTTCCTTGTCTTCAGTCTTTTATTCTTCTAATTATTCCAAAATGCCATCAGTGGAATGATCTTTCTGACTTATATATTGGCAAGTAGTAGTTTCTTTAAAAATTTCCATTGGCTGTTTACTTCTTAGTGATCAAAACAATTTATATTAGCTGAGGAGAGGGAGAGGGTAAGTAACTTTTCTGGTCCTCAGTTTTCTTATCTGTAAATATTTATGGGGAGGATTGTCAACTTTTACAATCCTTTCTTGCTTGAAATCCTGTGATATTATGATTCAGTGGATGACTATATGATCAAGGTACATATGTCTAATTATTTTATTTTCTCTAAGTAAGTAGAGGATAGGAATAGGTTCTCTGTTCTTAGGAAAGATGTGTTTTTGAAATACTATTTGAAGCACGTCATAACTATCTAAAAAGCAAAAACAAAAACAGAGTCAGAAAACAATAGCCCTTATTAAGTAACAATGTAGGAATAATAACCTACTTGACTGATTTTCTTTTCTTTATTGAATTTACATGATTTAAAACAAACACAAAAAAGGAACTGATGACCAGTTTTATTTCTATATAGGAAAAAGCAGTCTGCATATAATAGTGCTCAGCCTGGTGCATGGCACATAATAGGCATTTAATAGCTGTCTATTGATTGGTTGATTAAGAAAGCAGAAAGTATTATTGGGTATTAGCAACTCCAGGATATCAGAGCTTTTTGATATTCCAAATTTTAAGTGTTTCAAATACGCTACAGTTTACCTCCCTCTTTACTCTGTTTATACTAATTTACTCTTGATGGACATTTTTCTCAATTCATTTTTTTAAAAATTCCAATTAGGTAGGTTGGCAAAAAAAAAAAAAGCAAATCAGAACTTTAAATGTATTGAAAACCTTCTCTATGTGAAAGACCATTCTATAAAACCTTGAGTCTTAGACCCCAAAGATTTATGAAAGGTCATTTACTTCATTTAATGCCAGTCTGACTTAAATTATTTAAGACATATAACAACTTAATATGTTTTTAAAAGCCTTCGAGACAACTCACCATCTTCTCTCAGAAACAACCTTAGCCATCCAGAACTCTAAAGGCATAAGTCAATTTGCACCAACTAGTAAGGGTTAAATCCTTTAAGTGTTGGCACTTTAAATTTTAAATGGCTTCTGATGGACTTTACAATCTTTACAATCTGCTTGAATATGCTGTGACACGTGACTGAATAAGATATATACAGGCCTTCTTAACTAGAATGAGCACTGAATTTGGGGCCAAAAGAATATGGGTTTTAATCCTAAATATTATATTAACTAAATATGTGACCTTGGGCTAGCTCAGGGGTGGGGAACCTGTGATTTTGAGGCCACATATGGCCTTCTAGGTCCTTAGGTGTGGCTTTTTCAATGAGTCTAAGTTTGTTTTTTTTTTGGAGGGCAGTTGGGGTTAAGTGACTTGCCCAAGGTCATATGGCTAGTTTTTGTGTGTGTGTGTGTGTGTGTGTGTGTGTGTGTGTGTGTGTGTTAAGTGTCTGAGGCCGGATTTGAACTCAGGTACTCCTGACTCCAGGGCCGGTGCTCTATTCACTGCGCCACCTCGCCGCCCCTATTTTTTTGTTTTTTTGTTTTGAGTCTAAGTTTTATAGAACAAATCTTTTTATTAAGAGGATTTGTTCTGTGAGGTTTGGATTCAGTCAAAGGGCTGCACTTGAGGACCTAAAGGGCTGCATGTGGCCTTGAGGCTGCAGGTTCACCACCCCTGGGCTAACTACTTAGCCGTTTGGGGTCTCAGTTTCCTTGGGTTTGGAAGTGACATTTGGCCAAAGGTATAAAAAGTTAATAGAATCAGTGTGTTTAGGAACCTCCAACTTATTTGTACATGTGTAAATTAGATTTTCCTCTGAAAGCTATAAGTACACATATGACAGCTTTGAAAATTCTAGGACTATGAAATATTCCAATTATGAAATTTTATTTTTGGAAACATTCAACAGATGGTTTCCGTCAGCCACTCAACCAACGTTCATTAAGTGCCAAAGGGCAACCTATCATAACTGCTCAAAATTTAATTCACTGGTGTCTATAGACTCAGTAATGTCACTAGTTTCATCACTGTTGTAAAACTGTTCGTGGATAGACTGTGTCCAGTCTGAAAAAGACAAAAGTAATCACCTAACATCACCAGTTGTGAACTCTTTTTCTCTGTTTATGTTTAGTCTTCTGATTCTGTGTCATTAAAATTCCCAAGCCACTCTTCTGAAAATACACAATTCAGTTGACTGCATTGCCCATAAAAAACATTTCACCTCTGCAAGAGCATTAGATCAGAGGAATCAGAGCACTTTCAGATGTTGTCTCCAAGAACTACTCATACAGAACACCTTCTAGGAGCTCTGATTTTAACAGGTGCCTTGTATGGAAATGCTTCAGTAGCTAGAGATGAACGATTCTACAAAGGGTCTGTCTAGCCCAGTGGTTCTCAACCTTCCGAATGCCGCGACCCTTTAATACAGTTCCTCATGTTGTGGCAACCCCCAACCATAAAATTATTTTGATTGCTACCTCATAATTGTAATTTTGCTACTGTTATGGATCTATCTGACATGCAGAATGTATTTTCATTGTTTCAAATTGAACATAACCCACAGGTTGAGAACCGCTGGTCTTGCCTTGGCTGTATCTGCCATATGTTGCCCATCTAGGAACTTCTGAAAGCATTTTGATGCCACCTCTGTGACCTCCACCAATATGTTTCCACTTCTTTTTGCCACTCTTTGTTTTATTTACCTCTTCTCTCTCTTTATAATTATCCTACTCTTTCTGCTTCTATATGTAAAGCCTAGTCCTTCATATATAGAGTAACCAATCAAAACCTTTCCTTTCACATGGTGAATCAACTAATCAGAGCACAACAGGGTCTTATTCTTTGTTTCTAAAAGAGTGTTTATTATTATCTTTTGGCTATTTCTATATCTAGAGGCCTTGAGATTCCAGAAACTGGAAATCTAAGTAGTCAAAGTTTTACCATATTGAATAAAGAATTAAATAACTAGTGATTCTCACAGTAGGAAAAAAATTTCCTTTTATCTCATCTAAATTCTGGATGCTGTTTATTCAAGATAGATTTTTAATAGCATGTCAAATTGGTAGAGTCCTCGAAATCCTAAAGGCACCTTTGTGGCTTAATAATAGACTTAGAATCAGTAAGACCAGAGTTCAACTCTTTTCTTAGACACTTGCTAGCTATGTGACTCTGGGCAAGTCACTTAACTTCTGTCTGCCTCAGTTTCCTTAACTGTAGAAAGGGGATAATAATAACACCTATCTCCCACGGTTGTGAAGATTGAATGAGATAATATTTTTAAATGCTTGGTGTCTGGCACATAGTAGGCATTTGATGATAATTTTTAAATAATTTTAAATAATTTAAAAATATTTTTAAAAAATAGTTCAAATTACAAGACCTTTCCAATAGAGATGAGATATAGTACATAAAGATAGTCATTATAAAATGATTGGTATGATTCATGTATTTTGGACATCTTGATATCTTACTGGATAAAATAAAAAACTGCAATAAAATGATCGCTTGACTGGCAACCAAGCATCATAACGATTGGAAACCACTTCTCCAATCATCTTTAAAATGTGAGAGGTATTGTTCTACTTACTTGGAGTTAAAGTAATGACATATC
This sequence comes from Pseudocheirus occidentalis, assembly GCA_028646575.1. Taxonomy (NCBI): domain Eukaryota; kingdom Metazoa; phylum Chordata; class Mammalia; order Diprotodontia; family Pseudocheiridae; genus Pseudocheirus; species Pseudocheirus occidentalis. The sequence goes on along the minus strand of CM053597.1, from coordinate 105,995,582 downwards.
CAAAGGTAAAGTATATATGCATCCTCAAAATCAGATTTCATTTGACATGACCTCACACAGAATGATTTGGACACTAGCAGAAATAGATATTATGTTCTTCTGCAATCATTCCAAGGAGGGTATTATATAATATACACCAGGGCATAGTAACACTGAAGAAAGATTTAGGTCAAAAAGTGAAGCAGGATATTACATTGCTTCAAGCTACAAGGAAAATGTTCTGGTAGCCTGGCAGTGACTACATTTCCTGGTTAGACCTAATGAGAGGCATAGCAATTCTTCAGAAATGTGCCCTACACCTGTCAAAACTGTAAATCTTACCCCAATTAAGACTAAACCCCACAAAACTTTTAATGAGATATCACAATGCAATGGCACATTCTTGTCTGACATGCTTATCATGTTTTATGTGTAATGTAGAGTCAGCATAGCCTGAGTGGGGCAGAGTATTGGGTTTTGAGTAAGAAGGATGGGTTCAAACCTCATCTCAAACTCCTATGGACTTTGTGATACTTAACCTCTCACTTTGATGGGCCTCAGGAAACTTCCTGGGACTTATTTGCTTAGGTTTTAAACTGGTTGCCATCTGCAGCAGTGGAGGGGAATTCCCATTCCCTTCATAGTGATGGTAATAATAGTGATCCCCCAAAGTGATGATAATAATAATTTTATTATATGTATTGTACATTATATGAGATTTCATATATATATATATATATATAATATGCAAAGTGATATTGAAATAGAATTCTCACTTTGTTGGAGACATGCTTTTATCTGTACTTCCTCAGATAATAGAGAATAAAACCCTTCTATGCTTTCTCAAGTTGTACAATTTCTGTCTATGTGTTTCCAGAAATCTTTTCTAATGTATGCAAGTATAGGAATTGTTGTCCCCATTTTAGAAATGAGGAGACCGAGGCTCTGAGCATTGAGGTGAATTGCCTGAAGTCAGTATGTGGAAGTACGTAGAATATGAACTCTTAATACACGATTTCCACTACAGTATGCTTTAACAGTCAAATAAACTAGCTAAGTATATTTTATTTTAAAGTAATTTTGAAAAATGTAATAAACAATGAAAAAGAATCAAATTTCACTTGCAGAGAAGAGCCAAAGCAAAATCATTAGGAACATATTCAACTCCCAGATTTTCCTCGTATTAATACAGATGTTTGGGAGGAGCTGCTCCAGGAAAGGTGACCTTGTATTATAAACAACCCATCTTCCTTTAAGTCAGAGCTCAAATATTTAACAAAAAGAACTCTCTTTCCTCTGGCTCTTCCCCCTAAATGATAAACTGATTACCAGCTGACTTTAGTTGAAGGGAAATGGATTTCCACACAGTTCCCTTTAAGGCAATAAACCTCACCTATTTTACTTAGTCACAAAATACCTTGCTTTTTTCCAACTTACATATCAAATTTATTTTCGTTTTATTAGATATTTTCTGTAAAGAACTTTGGCTTCTTCTTATCACCATTTTCTTTGCCAAGCTTTTTCCTTTATTGTTAGAGTAGTCCACTACTTTCTATAAAAAGTGATAGCATACTTTCTCCAGTGTTGGAACTAGGAATTTTTGTACTTGGAGTAGCACAAACCATACTTGAGACACTGAATATACCTATTAAAATTTATTATTTATTCATTTTAACATTTTTTCCTTTTTAAATTTTGAGTTCCAGATTCTTTCCCTCTCACTCCTTCACACATTGAGAAGGCAAACAATATTATGTAAATTATACATGTGAAATCATGCAAAAATATATTTCTGTATTAGCTATGTAGCAAAAACAAAAAACAAAAATCAAAACCCCCAAAATGAAGAAAGCCAGAAAATTATACCTCACTTTGTACTCAGAATTCATCAGTTTTTTCTCTGGAGGTGGATGACATTTTTTCATCATTAGTCCTTTGGGATTGTGTTGGATCACTGTATTGATCAGAATAGTCAAGTCTTTCGCAGTTGATGCTTATTGCAATATTGCTTTTACTTATGTGTAATAATCTCCTGGTTCTTCTCACGTCATATTGAGTCAGTTCATATAGGTCTTGCCATATTTCTTTGAAACCAACTCCCTTGTCATTTCTTATAGCACAGTAGTACTTCCTCACAGCTATATGCCACAGCTTGTTCAGCCATTACCCCTTTGATGAGTATTCCCTCAATATCCAATTCTTTGCCACCACAGAAAGAGCTGTGATAGATATTTTGATACTTATATGTCCTTTTCCTTTTACTAGTAGTGGTATTACTGGATCAAACAGTAATCACAGTTTTATAACCATTTGGGCATAGTTCCAAATCGTTCTCCAGAATGATTAGACCAATTCATTGTTCTATCGGTAGTTCATTAATGTACCTATTTTCCCTCATGCCTTCCACTATTTGTTGTTTCTGATAGGTATGACCTGATACCTCAGAAAGGTTTTAATTTGCCTTTCTCTAATCATTTTTATAAGACTATAGAACGTTTTTATAAGAGCATTTAAAAGAGCATTTTATAAGACTATGGAAAACTTGATTTCTCCTTCTGAAAACTGCCTCTTTATATTCTTTGACCATTAATCAATTGGTGAATGCCTCTTATTTTTATTAGACTAATTTCCCTGTATGTTTGAAGAAGTGAGGCCTTTATCAGAGAAACTTTCTATAAAATTTTTTGATATTACTTCATTGTCTATAGTTCCTTTTAGCAAAATGTAGTTTTCCTTCTTATCTCTTTCTGTTAGATCTGTTTTTGCTTTTGCATTGTCTAAGATCATGATTACCATCCCTGCATTCTTCACTTCAGCTGAGCATAATGGACTCTATTCCAGCCCCTTATTTTAATTCTGTATTTGTTTGTCTACTTTAAGAGTGTCTCTTGTATACAAAATATTGTTGGATGCTGGTCCTAACCTATTCTACTACCTGCTTCCATTTTATTGGTGAGCTCATGCCATCTACATTCACAGGTATGATTATTATCTATGTATTTTCCTCCATCATATTTTCTTCTATTTATCTTTCTCTCTATTTTGTAATCTGTGTCTCCTCAAAAGTATGGTTTTGCGTCTGACATGTACCTCTTTAAATCGACTCTCTCTTTTTTCACCCCTTTCTCCCATATCTCTTTTCCCTTTGACCTCCTATTTCCCTATTTGGTAAGAAAGATTTCTATATCCAACTAAATGTATATGTGTATAAATGTGTATAAATATTCTTCCCTCTTTGAACCAATTCTGATAAGAGTGCGGGATCCAGCATTTCCCCTACCACCATTTCCCCCCTCCACTATAAAAGTTTTCTGTGAGAAAATTTCCTTCATTCTACTTTTCCCTTTCCTATTCTTTTATTTTTGTGCTTTTTTTAGAGGGCAGTTGGGGTTAAGTGACTTGCCCAAGGTCACACGGCTAGTTTTTGTGTTAAGTGTCTGAGGCCGGATTTGAACTCAGGTCCTCCTGACTCCAGGGATGGTGCTCTATTTACTGCGCCACCTAGCCACCCCTTTCCTATTCTTTCTATGCATCACTCTTTCTTACCCCAAATTCAGCTGAGTTCCACTGACCTTTCATTTTGTTTTTGGCATTTATGGGTTGATAATTCTTGAAACCACCACAGCTGCCAGTGATCCACTCTCCCCAATGCTCCAGCCAGGCTGGTTGGCCCACGCTGGGGCTAAAACCACTAGGCTGGGCTTGCCTCCCAGCTTGCTGTGATGGACACTTCCTGTCTGCCTGCCAGGCTGCCTTCAGCAAGAGATTTGTTTCTCTGTCACTTTGTGGATTCTGGAGCTCTAAAATTTGTTTAGAGTCATATTTTACAGTTGTTTGAGGTGGTTATGGGGGAGAGCCATGGAGTTTCTCTGATTCTATGCCACCATCTTGACTCTGCCATCCCCCACCCCCCAAATGATTTTCTTTAGTGAGTTTTTGTGCTTTTTTCCATTTGGCCAATTCTTATTTTTAAGAAGTTGTTTTCTTCAGTGAATTTTTGTATTCACCTTTCTATTTTGGCCATTCTGCTTTTTCAGCAGTTTTTTTAGTGAATTTTTGTACCTCTTTTTATCATTAGGTGAATTCTTTTTTTTAAGGTGTTATTTTTTTCCAGCATTTTTTGTCTCTTTAACCAAGATATTGTCTTTTCATAGTTTTGTTTTGTTTTGTTTTTTGCAGTACTCTAATTCCTTTCCCCAATTTTTCTTCTGTCCCTCTTATCACTTTCCATAAGTCTTTCAGGAATTACTGCTGGTCTTGGGTCCAATCAGCATTTTTCTATGAGTCTTTGCTTATAGTTTTTCCACATTATTGTCTTCTTCAAAGTTTATATCTTGGTCTTCCCTTTCACCTTAGTAGCTTTTTATAACCAAGTTCTTTTTTTGTTGTTTGCTCATTTTCCCAGCCTATTTCTTCACTTTGAATTTTATGTTAGAGTTGGACTCTGCTCACCTAGGGGAAAGGAGGTAGTGTGCCATGCTTCAGACTTTTTTGTACTGTTGTTTTCAGAGTTATTTGTAGTGTGTGTGTGTGTGGGAAGTGTCTCCAAGTTTTTGGTGCTTCCAAGGTGATATTATCCTGGGAGGGATGTGATTGCTGATTTCTTGGTCTGTGCTCTGGTCTTTACCCAAGAAAGGCCCTTGCTTCCCTTCAAGTACTAATGCTCCTCTGTTACTCTCGTTCAGACCAGTCTTCTGACCCTGTTATTGTCTCTGGGCTGAGACGCCCTGAACCTGCTGCTGATGCTACTGACGCTGCTGCTACCACTATCACCAAGGCCCACCGTTGGTATTCCTGCCAAACTCCAGACCTGTGTCCACCTTGGTGTTACAGACCTCTCTAAGTTGTCTTAGCTTGGACCTTTTGCTGACTCTGTTGCCCCAAATTTTAGAGTCATTAGTACAAAGTTACTGCACACAGCCATGGTTTTGGGACAAAGAGTTTCCAGTCCTTAGAAGAAATATAATATCTCTTCATGCAACCAATTTAACTTATTTAATGACCTGCCTCCCCACTAACTGTCTTCCTCTATGTCCATCTTTACCTCTCTATATCTCATTCTTTTAAAAAAATTGTCTATATCTCATTCTTAAGATAAATATCAAGAGGAAACTAAAAAATGGAGGCTTTTCCAAGGCATCTGGAAAAAACAGAAGTAATGCCAACAAATACCATTCTCCTACATCAGAATCACAGAGAAAAAGGGATTCAACAAATGAAATATGAAAAGAGACTTTGCATCATTGGGAGAACAGTAGCTCTTCGGTAGTGATGACCTACAGGGAAATCCCTACTCGACAAGGGGAAGCAACATACTATTAAAGAAATATTTGTAAGCATACCAGAAAATGGAAGGAAGCTTCCTAAAGAGGGAATCCTGCATGTAAAGCAAGCCAAGGAGCTTAAAGGGAACTGGCAGTTCTTTCCATTTCTGAAGTCTGAAGGTTTCTTGGAACATAGGCTGTAGAATTATAAACTGGCCAACTGCCAGTATGAGTCTTGCTAAAGAGGGGCCAATGCTATATTAAACTCCCTCCATAGCCACACCCAGAAGCCAGATAAGTTTCTTTGGGTATGTACCAGAAAGTAACTAAGATTAGTGATGAGTTGAAAAGTCTTAAGCTGGATGCTTTGGATTGATCAAATTCCATTTGTGCATTTATCATTTTCTATAGTTGGGTAAAATAAAATAATAGAGTCTTTTGGAAGGGATCTTAGAGATTAATTAGTCTGACTTCTTCATTTCATAGACGAGGAACCCAAAATCAAGAGGTTAAATGACTTTCCCTAGGTCATTAGATTAGTGGATGAGGAGACCCCTTGGGTTTTCAAAAGCAATATGGAAAGAGCATAGTCTTTTTACTCAGAAGAACCTACACAAAACCCCACCTCTGATTAATTAGACCCCTATTTTATGGTAGTGAGTATAAATTCTGTAATTAGGCCCCAGAGCTGTTAACTGCAGATTGTAAATTCACTTGCTAACTAGAGACCTTCATCCTTGTTTTTGCCTTGTTACAAAGACCAAGTCCAGCATGGTGGAGGGGACTCAATGACATGGAAAGTCCTCCAGCTATTTTTGTTGCCCCTCCACTCTTCTGTTGACTGACATGGGGTGATGGCCATGAGCATTTGGCTATTAAATAACCCTATTTGCCAGTCCATGGCGTGCATTTCTACTGGCCCATCGGCCCATGCTTTGACATCTGTTTATCAGCCCAATCCATGGGTCTACTTGTCAACCTGGTACAACCTCCTGAAAGGTCAAGATTGGTCTATTACAATCTTCTAATAAGCTCATTTGTCAACCAATGAAATCCTGTATTTTATGTAGACCCTCATGGAGGGTCAAGGTCAAGGTCTATCAACTAATGAGACTGTATTTTACTTTGCCTCATCTGTTATCATATGGGTATCAAGCACTATAAGTCTATAGTGGAGGAAGGATACATCTCAAATTGTAAGGAAGATCTGAGTTCTATTTTATTAGAGGAGGCCATGGACCCTTTAACAAAATGCTATTGGCTTGGAAGTCTGACTCAGTTTCTTTTATTGTAGATTGGGCAATTTTGGACCCTATGATACCTTGCTATTAGTGAGACTAATTACTTGAGTAAATTACTTGATATCCCTAGGCCTCAATTTCTTTATTTGTTAAGTGAGAGGGTTGAACTAGATGGCCTATAAGGACTTTTTAGTTCTAAACCTATGATATTATGATTAGAGCATGAGTCTCTTGATTCCCTAGTCCAATGTATCCTATTTCCATGGCTATTGCTGAATATATTTAGAATAATTAATGTGGTATGTAGCAGAAGGATCATTTAATCCATCATTCTGTCTATAGGTTGAATCATTTTAAGCCACTTGGCTAGATCTCTACCCATCTTATTCTTTAAAATATCTTCACAAAAGACTCACCCACCTACCCTGGTGCCATTTTCTTGAATATCTTAAATATATATATACACTCTGGAAGTGTTTTTTTTCCTGTGCCTGTTGCTATTTAAAATTTCTCTGGCTGAGTAAGACAAAATTGATTTATTTCCATTTTCCCTTCTACCTCTCACTTGCATACCTTTATATTGACTGTTCCCCATGAGTGGAATGAACTCCCTTTTTATCTCTGCCTCTAAGAATCCCTAGTTTTCTTCAAAGTTCTGCTAAATAGCCACTTTTCGCATGAAGTCTTGGGTTCTTGAATGTTATGTCAATGGAATGGATACTTTTTCTGGTTCTGCAATTGGGGAAAGAGTTTGAGAATGGTCCAAGTGACAAACTGTATGTGCTTAATGAGGAACTGAATGAGCTTGGAGCTGTTCACCGGTAGATTGGCCATATGACAATGAATTACTATGGGCTCATGATAACCAACAAAACAAAGAAATCTATACAAGTGTCCCACTTCAGATTCTGCAGTGGCAGCATTAGGGTGGCAGGAAGGATCATATCGCTGTATTCTAATCATAGCACTATATGGTTTTTAGATGGTTTATAAACTTTAACTTAACTCTTGGTAAATGTTAATATCTTATCCAATCCCCACTTTAAATTCCTCTTACATATTTCAATAACTAATCTGTTCTCTTCCTTTCCCACCTGGCTACACTTCTCTGGAATGCTCTAGAAACCCAGTCATGGAAGATTATTGGAATTCACACCTCATTAATATCCTCTGTCCCCGGGATCCCTCCCATTGACTGGAAAGGGTGGAGATAGAGAGCTCCTTTCAAAACATCCATTTAAAATTTTATTCAGGCTAACTATCTCTTCATTTCTCACCTAGTTGCACTCTTCTAGACAATCCATCATGTCCCTGCTCCCCCTGCCCTGCTCCCCCTGCAACTACCACCCACTTGACAGTTTCCTTTTGTCTTTTCTTTATCAGATTATAAGCTCCTTGAAGACAAAAATTGTCTTTTCTTTGTTTCTGCCTTTCCTTCTATTTTTGTATTCTTGTTTTGTATATATCTATATGTATACATATATACACATGCATATATGTATGTATGTATGTTTGTATTTCCAATGCTTATCACAGTGGCTGAAGCATAGTAAGTACTTAATAAATTATGTTTCTTATCTGTCTGTCTTGCTTTAGTGAGTTCTTATTAATTTTATTTCCTAGGCTTGGATATATAACATAATTATCAGCTAGAACCAATTTAAAATCCAGCCCAAGAACAGGTATTGCATATTGCCCTTCTGTCCCCTTCGCTTACCAGCTAGCACATGATTAAACATGACTCAGATGAGATGAAAGAAGAACATTCCCAAAGAAGACCTATTGCTCCTGTCTCTTCCTGATTCACTTCTGTTGGAGGGAAATATGTGCCCTTGGCTACGTGCTCTTTTCCCATTCAGCTGTGTCTCTTCCTCTCTCTCATTATACTCCACCCCTACCTTTTCTTAGAATAATGACAAAATGACTTCTACAGCTACACTGCAAACTAAGTGATATAACACAAGTCCAAGAACTGTGCAAAACAGATAGGTGTCCCTGGTCTATTTTTAGAGAATCCTTTAAATGCAATCTGATTTTGCCCTGACTGCTGCATAGGTTTCTTTCTTCGCCAAAGCCTGGTTGTTACAGCCAACACCACAGATAGTCACTTTGGTAACATGCACAAAGAAAGCCAAACTGGCAGGCTGTAGTTTGGTTTTGATTCTTGGTCTTACTTCTGTTGCTGCCATATCTTTAAATAGCAACCTTTTCCCTGTCATACATGTGGGTCTCATTTGATCCTTACAACACTTTGGTTATGTAGGCGCTCTTGGATTAAGTGACTTTCCTAGGGTCACTCAGCTAGTATGTGTTGAGGCTGGATTTGAACTTGGATCTTCCTGATTCCAGGCACCGGGATCTATCTACCCTACCACCAGCTGCCTCTCTGGGGAGGAGTGAGGTTACCCGGTGTGCAGCTGCTGGAGAGAGGATGCTCAACTGAGTTTGTCTTGAGGTTTCTAACTAGCTGAAAGGGGAGGAGGCACCCCTAAGAGAAACATACTACCACCTTTTTGCTTCTAGAGGGGTACAAGGTAGGTTAGAAAGTATGCCCATGATCCCAAAATGGTGCTTTCAGCTCCCTCTAAATTTTCAACACTGGGACAAAGGCCCATGGCCCCACCCTAACTACAGCACTGGTTGCTACACACAATATACTTATTTCTTTACTTTCCACCCAAGAAGACTTAAACAATGTGCTCTTTTGAGTATAGAGGAGAGGTCAGCCTTACTCTAGCTCCTTCCAATTTCTTCCACCTCTAGTGTGTTTACATTTCTGCTTTTGGCATCAACAACAACAGGCGAAATTGTGAAATTAAATTAGGCAACGATTATTGCTAGCAACTTTATTCAGGACACTCACTCATCTATAGAGCATAGCAAGTATATGTACCCTGTCCCTCTACCTCACAGGATTGTTTTCAAGATCGTGTGAGATAATGTATGGGAAATCCCTGTGAAAAGGTGTACAGTCCCTTAGAGGGTTGTGAGATAAAATACTCTATAAAGTATAAAGCACTGTATAGATTTAAACTGTTGTGAGGCAGCTCTCCCTAACTTCGTCCAATCTCACTGGTTTTGTTTTAAACGATGAAATTCCTAAAGTAGAATTTCATGCTATGGAAAGATTTCGGGTGGTGGTAAGGGCAGCAGAGGTGGGCATCATGGCTTTTTTGGGGCGATTAAAATTACATTTTATAGGCAACTGTCTAATCTATAGAGAGAAGGCAGTGTAATCTAGTGGACAGAGAGCTTAGTTCAGAGTTAGGGAGCCCTGGGTTCGAGTTTTGCTTCAGACACACGTTGGCTTTGTGACTTTAAGCAAGTAGCTTCCTCTCTCTGTGCTCTAGGGAACTAACACTATAAATGGCAAAGAAAGCACCAGCCTATATTGGTAGGTGGAATTCTGTATAGCAATGACATAACAGCTCCAGGCTTTAACCTTTCCTATCCAATCTACGCAAAGGCCAACAATAGTCTAGTATGGAAGAAGTAGTGTGGATGGAAACAATACATTAATGAACTGAAGGAAGTAAAAACCTTTTAAAAATTTTTTTCTGAAAAAGATGACTGAAGTATCATTTGATTTAGTTCAATACAATGAAGATTTATTAGGGATTTACTGGCATGGAGCGCAGTGCTCCATGTTGGGCAAATGTAGAGATGAATGACAGGACCCTGCCATTTTGTCTCTACCTGAAAGAGAAAGTCACTTAATAAAAATGGTGGACTTCGCACTGTGAGCGCATTGACTGATCTTTTCGTTCTTTCACAAAGTAGTATGTGTAAGAAATAATGTGATAAACATTCTTTGGACTTTTCTTATCTTGATAATATCTTTCTACATTGCTGATGAGTTTTAAGCTTAAAAGCTAGAAGTTAAATGTGGGTATTCTTAATTACATTTAATATTGGGGATGAGAAAGTAAAAGTTTGAGAAATAACGATTTCCTAATGTACTTACAAACATGTTTAGTAAAGGAATGTTTCTTAGGAGTGTTAGGGTTTCCCTCACTGAAAACTTTTAAAAATAGTTGTAAAAAACAGTTTTAAGATTGATTGTGTCATTGTCACATTTTCCTTTCATAGCATCATAGATCTGGTGCTGAAAGAGACATTAGAGGTCATCAGTTATGAACTCCTAATTTATAGATGAGGAAGTTAAGCCACTTAACCAGTTTCATTTTGCTTTTTCTGACTTTCCAAGACTTAGAAAAAAGGCAATGCAGAAGGAAATAATATAATTTCAATTTAGAATACCTATTGAACATATTAAATTCATCTATCACATAGAGAAGATAAAGTATAATTAGCTTTTCAATTCCATTTTTACAGCATTGTAAGGTATCTCTAATCATTTTAAGAGATTACAAAATTCTAAAAATTAAATTCATCTTAGATTAAAAATACAGACTAATAATTGTCAATTAACAATTAGTTATATCTGTCTGATAACATATGACCAACTTGATGAAATTACTTTTTTTCTGAATAGAGTTGAATTGTCTGAAATTATTTGTATGAGTATAAGCTTTTTTTAAAAAAAGGTAATTTATCTAAATAGTGATTTGCTCAGCTTGTTTAACACTACCTGTGCCACTACCAAAGAATACTGTTTACAAGGCTATATCATGAAAGAAAGATTTTGGGGTTGTATTCTGTCCAATGCCAATGGCCAAGAGTTCAAGCACATAGTTAACCATTTTTCTCCCTTAATTCTTCAAGAAACCATCAGCCACAGAACAGAGTGTTTACTTCATGAACATAGTTGAAATGTGGGTGACTTTCGAATGAGCATCCATAGACATCAATAACCATCATTTAGCAGCTGCACATTTATGCACACCAAATATATTTTAAGTATTGGGAAACTGTATGCAATGCCAATCCCTTTCTATTTGAAAAGTAACTGCTCCAAAATTATCTAATGTTTCTATATTTACATACATATGTTTTCCCAATTTTGTGTTATTATTTTCAATCAAAAACATTTCTGTTGATTAACTGACTACTAATACCAATAAAATTACTCAACACAGTTTTTGAGTTTTAAAAAGTTTATTGTGGACAGCATATTTGCCTTGACTCACATTTTTAAAAATCCACCTCATTTCCATAAAATACAGTACTTAACAAAAAACTCCAAAATACTATATGTTGGAACTAATTAACACCATTAGAAACAAGAATTGTGCTATTCCATTTGATAATTAGGTTCTGTTAGTTGGTGCGTCCAAATGTAATTCTATTACACAACCCTACTGTGGTGATTAGTAAAAAAGAAAAAAAAAGAAATTTGCCAAATAACTGAAAGAATAGAAAAGCATCATGATTTATAGTAATAAGTTAAATATCTCAGTAAGGCAAATATGATATTAACTTGTTTCCAACTAGATTATTTTGTATTTCCAAACAAATTCTGAGGCATTTTCAGTTGTGATTATAAAGTGAAAAGACTTTAAAAAATATGACAATGTTTATGTGGATGTGTATTAACTTTGAATTAGTCACATATACCGGTTATGTTGCTATTGCCCAACATATTTTTAGATCTCTTCTGAGTCAGGCATCACAAATGTAGAACTGGAAGAGATTTTAGAGGTCACCGAGTCCAATCCCCACATTTTACAGATGTGGAAACAAAGGCTAAATTATGCTAAGTGTTTGCTCAGGGTCAACCTGACCATCATTTCTGATCAGAATTTGAATTCACTTTCATGATTTGAATTTAATTCTTCCTCACTGTAAGACCAAGGTTCTTTCCACTCTACAACCTATCTAGAATTACTTAAAAGTCAGTTCAATAACCACATAATAAGTGCAGTGTTTCCCCTTTTTAATTACCATGTTTTTAACCCCAAATATTTAGCATTTAGTAAATATTGTTCCAGACTATTCTGATTACATGCAAAAGCCAAAATAACCCTTAAAGGATAAAGACTTTCGTCATTATTTGTTGTATTTTTAAAAATTGTCTCTATCTGTGATTCCATTAGTATAAGGAGTTCTCCAATATGGAAACACCCTTTTGACTAATACAGATCAGCAACTATCCTGCAAGTTAAAAGTCTTAAAGTTTCTCAAGAAACAGAGGCTACATAACTTGTCTAAGATCACACATCCAGGTTATCTGTCATAGGCAAGATTTGAACTTAAGTCTTTCTGACTTCAAGGCCAGCTCTCTATCACTTTATGTTGCCTTACCTTAAAAAAGAATGAGAAAAACACAAGGTATTCCAGAAGTCATACTGCAGTTTTAAGCCATTAAAACATAAAACTGCACTAAAACTTCTGGGACACCCTATAATAGAGCCTTAAAAAGAGAAGAGTCAAGGTTATTGTTCTAAAGAAAAGACTGCTTACTGTAGTGGCCTCCTTATATAAGATCTAGTTTTTTGATTTTAATGAGAAAATCAGTCACATTATTATAGTTACACATGCCTTCAATATGCCTGTTATTTTGTGATGAAAGTATTTCCCCTCCAAACTTTCTAACATGAAAGCTGAGCTAGCTAGTTCCTAAGTGACGAGGGTGAAGGGAATATGCATTCATTTAGTGTCTACTATGTGTGAGGCACTAATGCTACATGTGTTAAAAAATTATCTCATTTGATCCTCACAACAACCCTGCAAGGTGGGTGCTGCCCATTTTATAGTTGAGGAAACTATAAAAATGTGACCTGTCCAAAATCACAACGCTAGTATGTGTCAGAGGACAGATTTGAACTCAGGTCTTCCAGAACTCTACTTACTTTGCCACCAAATGGTTCCTTGTTCCACTTTGCATTATATATAAAAAAAAATTAACCCCAACTCATCACTCTAACTTGCTTATCTGCATATGACAATCCATGCAACCCTCACATACTACTGTATATATGTGTTGCTCTGGTCAAAGAAGAAATTCAGCAACAGTTAAGTGCAGTAGAAATTACCTTTTTATGGTAAATTTTCAGCAAAACAAGAAATATGTCAAACAGCACCATAATCACTTAAAGGAAATATGAATAGGGAACAGGAATGTCAAATATAAGTTTAGTGTCTGAATACAAGTGCAAAAGCTCTTTTGTACGACTGACTACAAGAGAGAAAGTATCATTTGGGCATAGATCATTTTCAATATCATATCATGACTTATAATGATTAGGTAGGGTTTATTGCTATCTGTATTTACCATAAGCATTATTCATAAAACATACTTCAGGCTCTTTTTCCTACGTTGTCCAATAAAAAAGCATTTTATGCCAACCTTTTACATTAAATTCTGAAAGAAAAATATATGCTTTATATACGCATTTCAGTGCAATCTCCCTCATCTAAATTTCTTTCTTTTTTGTGTAATTCACATATGGATGACTCCATTCAGCTTAATAACTCTATAAGATTACAAATAACAATCAAAGTGCTTTATGGAAAATTGATAGAGCAACATTTACATTAAGTACAAAATATACAATAAAATAGAACCTTTTCTTAAATAGGGCAGCAGGTTAGAAAATGATCCCCCAAATTAGGTAACAATTTATTTTAAGGGGTAGAATTATAGGATTATCTGACAGCTTAAAGAGGCATTAGAGATCATCTAATGCAATTCTCATTTTTAGATGAGGAAGTGAAGGCTCACAGAGGGTAAGTGTCTTGCCCACAGTTGCTTGGGTAGCAAAAAGCAGAGGCAACTTTGAACACAGGTCTACTTGAAGTGTATATTCCACTCTCCCACACAATGCTCCCTCTCATCCTTTTCACAGATCTCTTTTTCACATTTACATGTTCTCATGTTGTGGTAATAAGCATCACTACCTGCTTGTGCTTCTGTAGTTTCTACATTATAATGTTTATAGTGTCTATGACTGCCATGACTTTTTGAGAAATAGATATCTAAATATTTCAGCTATATTAATAATGGTTCAAATTCCTTATTGCCACAAATTGTAAACTTCTGTCCTAAGACAGAAATCGTATTGCATTAAAAATAGATGTTTCCAACTCTGTATACCTCAGGTCTGAATACTGGATATGAACTACATGGATAATAAATTGTGGAACTATTACCCAGGAAGAAATTAATTCCAATTTTTAAAGTCCCAAATACAAGTGTTCCCCATTAAAAAACAAACAAACATCTTAAATAGAACAGTTTGGAAATGAACAGTAGTGCTTCTATGTTACAGCAACCTAAAACATGACAGTATATTAGGTTTCCGACAGCAGGATCCAGATGGTTCACTCTGGACCTAGTCTCAGGCTGACCGAAGAGAAGATGAGTCCCATACTTTTACACACAGGAGCAATGAGAACATCTGTAATGCTCTTCCATACTGTCTGCACTGATGGCAGGACCATTAAACAGGTCTTTATAAAAGGCACCACAAGCCTAGAATATAAACAAACATGTTTAAGACATATTAGTGTGAAATCGGTCACCAAATACACCCACTGATTATTATACCTTCATAAAACAACAGATAAGAATACATATAAATCTGCGCTGTAGGTTTAAAAAAGAGTGATAACTTTGTCCCTTTAATAGTTATATCTATGTATATCTATATCCATATCTCTATACCTATATGTGTACTAGCAATAAAACACCCACAAATCAGGTTGGCTTTTAAATATTTTGCTTTTTAAGTAATAAGGATATTTGCTAGTTGTACTCATGAACCTAACTGGAGGAAGATTACATATTGGCTAGATTATATCATACTACTGAACGGGTAGCCTGTTGAGTTGTTTTCTCTATTTTGAACAGAAGCTACAGATAGACAATGAACTGGCTCCAGGAAAAAGTAATGGGAGGAAATTAGGATGGATAACATTTGGGAAATGGTGTAGTTCTTTAAATGATCCCAAACTGTTTGCCACCACAAAAGCCCACTCTCTTAACACCAATACGCCTCTGGTGTTGCCATATGGTCCTGAATTATAGAATGTCATGATCTTAGAACCATCAAAAGTATGAATTACTTAAAGGCCAATGGAAAGCCAGTTGGTGGGTACATAGCACATCTAATATGTATATGACAGAGGTATCATGGAAGAGATATGTGATAAAAAAAAAAGGAAACAGGCTGGTCATTTAGTAAGAACAACAGGTAATGGAGAGACCACTCAGATGGCATCTTGGTGCCTCTGAGACTGTAAAACTTAAAAAGCAAAGCCTCCAATGCATTGGGTAGATCTTCTATGAAGGATTTTGACCTGTATTGGGAAGAGTAAAACCACCAAACTCATGGATCTATCCAAGTATATCGGGTATCCTAACTTCAGTGCTAAACTTATAAAGAAACAATGCAAGAAAACTTCCTTTTGGTCTATGGATGTACCTTCCATAGTAGCTAAATACACCCATGGTTTTAACCATCTGCATTTTAATGGTCAATTTTGTTTAGCTCTCTAGAACAAGGCGAGACAAATGTTCACTAAACAATTTTAAATGTAAAAGTTCAAATACCAGACTCTATCTAAAGTATTTTATTAATGACTTTCCATTAGGCTCCATGATAATATTGAATCGAGGCTGACTGGGAAAAATATTATTTTACCCCTTAATAATGTAGTTCATTGCTCCCTGTCCCCAGAAAACATCACCTTCCAACCACCCTGCAAATATGACCATATACAAGCTTGATATAGCACAGTTAGCTGTGAGAGGTGCTTAATTCCGTTCCTCAATACTTGCCTTATATGTCTATAAAACATACTCAGTGAAGTCAGCAGAACTTAAAAAAAGATCCATTTTCTAAAACTCTCTTAAATCGTGATATAGGATTGTGATGGAATACTACTGTGTTGTGCAAAATTTTTAGGAGGATGGGTTCTGAAAAAAACCTGGGAAGGTTCATTTGAACTGATGCAAAGTGAATTGAGTGGAACTAGGGAAATAATGATAAACTGTTAAAAACTTAGCTGCTCAGATGAAAACAATGATCCACAACAATTCCAGAGGACTTGTTATGAAAAATGCTATCCACCTCCAAAGAGAGAACTGATGAACTCTGAGTTCAGATTGAAGCATATTGTTTTTTTACCTTCTTCATTTGCCCCAACATGGTTATTATGGAAAACTATTTTTCATTCACATTATAATGGGTGTCCTACTGCTTGCCTTCTTAATAAGTAAGAGAGTCCCTTAAGGGAGGGAGAGAATTTGAAACTCAAAATAAAACAATGCCTATAAAAAAATAAAATTATCTGTCCTTTTTTTTGAAGGGGGGGAAGTAATTAGGGTTAAGTGACTTGCCCAAGGTCATACAGCTGGTAAGCGTATCAAGTGTTTGAGGTCAAATTTGAACTCATTCCTCCTGACTCCAGGACCAGAGCTTTATTCACTGCTCCACCTACCTGCCCCTGTCTCTGTCTTTCTGAAATAAAAAAAAATAAGCCTCATAGAACGTACTTTGCCTTTGTACTGCCATAATCATGCAGTATCTTGCAGTGTCTTACATTTTGCTGGTACCTGATAAATCCTAAATGAACAGACAATATATCATAATAAAGTACATATATGTATATGTATATATATTCTTCCCTAGATAAATGTGAAATGTTTTTATTCCTTATGTAAGTAAATGTAGAGGACAGAAAAAGGAAAAGCAAATTGGAATAAGACTAAAGGATTTACAGCAAGTAAAATCCAGCAAGATGCCTTACCATTATTCAGTGTTCAACAAATATTTGTTGAATTGAACATACTATCTTGACATTAGGTATCACTCCATTTTGCAGGTGTAGTAATAACAATAATTATTATACTGACCAACCTTGAAGAGATGTATAAAACAATCATTCCAAATAACTTAAAATATTAATCCCTAAATATCTTAAGTATTACATAAATGTTAAGCATTATTCTAATTGGGAATTGCTACGCGCCTGAAAAACTAGGTTATGCTTTAACTAATCTTATTCCATGCTATTCATTTTTTCCTAGTATAACTGCAATGACTTATTTTCCAACTTTTAAAATAAGCTCTTATTTAACCTTCATTTCAGTTGTCATCCTCCTCGAGCACATGCGTATTTCTGAACTGCTTGTTGTGTTGCCATATGCATGATGGCTAATACCCATGGAATAGAGTGCTAATTCCAAGTATGCTAATACTAAATGCAAGGTTTATTATGCATTGCACAGAGGAGTGAGGTTGATCTTGGTATGTCTTTAGCTAGTTCTATGTGGCATGAAAAATACATGAAAAAACTGAGTTTCCAAAGAATTTATGTATTTCATCTTTTGATATGAGCCATTCAGTTTGCCTGTCTATACAACCCAAATTCAACTTGCAATCTACCAAAGTAGTAAACGCTTTAAGCAATTACACGAGACAATTAATTATAGGGCAATGTCAGTACTATGTAGTATTAATAAAAGACTTGATGTTGTGAACTCCTGACTTCTGCTCCCAGTATATTATTCATTTACTGTGTGGCCTTGGGCAAATCACTTAAGCATTAAAATGTGAATGGGAAACACCGACACAAACTTGGCTATCATAAATAGTGTTCATTTAGCACCAATAAGATGCCATTTTCATCATTCATAAAGATTAGGCCTATTTCTCAATTCAATACTATCTTTTGTTGGAGGTCTTACCTCAAGATTCTAGACCTTCCCCTTAAAGGTCACCTTCTATCTGCTTTGTACATATTTTCTACATAACTAATTACATGTTGTCTCCCTACTAGAATGCAGCCTTCTTGAGGGTAGAGACTATTGTTGCCTTTATTTGTATATCCAGTACAGTGACTGGCACAATACTAGTTGATTTGACTTGTCATATAGTAAGCATTCAAAAAAATACTTACTGATTTCTAAATCAATCAGTAGTGAAAAAAATGATATATAACAACTTCAAACTGGTAGCCTATAGGACAGATCCATCAGCATCACAATTAAATTGGAAAATATGGGCTTGATACTTCCCTGTAGTCTAGGGACCTACCTCTGCTCATATAGCATATATCTCTCCACCAAACTACATGAAGTTAGGGTCACACAACAAATTTTAGCATTCTAGTTCATTAATATAGAGTATACTTCCCTGAAGGCTTTTGTTTATAGGGTATATGTGCACTGCTTTATTTGGGAAAGCCAATATTTTCTGACTTTAAAAGTCACGGTTTCAATCTTTCCCAAATTTGAAACTAAATTTAATACTCAACCTCCCAAATGGTTTCCCTCCAAGTGGCCAAATCAACTAGAGCTCACTAAAAGCTCTGTTCAAGCTCATGAATTTTGGCAACCATTTTAGACAAACAAGTACTAGACTTAGAATGTATAATGTGTTCTTGTCTAGACATGAAGATGATGTTGCTATATGACTATTGGTAAGTATAGATTTTAATTGACCAGAAATAGCAATGAATTTTCAATAATCTAGCCATCCTCTGTGAAATTTAGTTTCCTTATGGCCAATGACATGTCCTTGCAAAGTAGATTGCCTGAATCTGTTCTATGGCATATGATCAAGAAAAGCTAACTGGCCTAGGTAAGGACGAACTATGCCTTTGACCTTGGTCTCATAGGTACAATTTTAACCATATAAAAAGAAATATATATCTGTATGTGTGTGTGTGTGTGTGTGTGTGTGTGTATTAGATTAGTTGTGCCTTGGCTCTAGGTTCCATTATTGCTTACCATCCCATTCCTATCATTCTCTTGGTAAACTAACTGGAATGTATCTATCTTTGTTTCCTTTCCCAAGATCTTCCTTTAGTCTAGCTTTAGATACTGGAGAACACACAGGCATTATGTGATGGTAATATAAGTCAATAATGAAGCCTTTTTTTAAAAGCATGAACTAACCTTTAAACAATTTTTTGAAATTACTCCCATTACTTTCAATCACAGTTGCCTGATGACAGATGCATGGCACAATTAAATATTAATGCCTCATATGCACATAATTTTTAAAAAACAGACCATTTAAATAATACATATTACAGGGTGAAAAAACTGGTAGGATGACTCATGAATGAAACAATATCCCTGTTGCAGGCTAGCCAGGTGTAGAGAAGCATCATTTGGTTAATTATATTTTTATTTATAACTTTCCACAATTTAACTTATTTCATCTCTGTCATTGTTATATATAACTTTTGAAATTCATATTTGCAAAATGCTCTATAAAGTAACATTTCACAAGAGATTATGTAGTAATTTTATTTATTATTCACATTTTATAGGAGTGATTTACTGACAAAGAAGTTAAAGGAGCAGCATGAAATTGTATCCTAAGTTATAGAAATAATTCTTATTCTGTCTTGACTTTGGTGAATCCATTTCTCTCTCTATTATTTTAACTGAGCAAATGAATTTGTGAGCTAATATCAAACTTTTCAAAAAGTTTCCACCAGGTATGTCTTTCCTTGATAACCAGGAAAATTCATGTTTTTCTGAATCTAGTCCTTCATACAAGAATAGTTTTTCATCTCCATAGCTACTTTGGAGTTCTGCAAAGCTAAATTCCCTTAAAAAAAACCCTATTGAGGCAAATGAATCAACGTCCTTTAAAGACTATTAAATTTCAAATTATGAAGGAAAAAGCAGGAGATAGGCTGACATTGTGTCTAGTTGTAACTCTTTAGAAACTGCTTATGAACTCTGAGCACTCTGTAGTAGGTGGGAGTACTCTGTAACTTGACAAATAACACAGAGAATGTCTCAAAAAGTTCTCTCTTCATGGTGTTAATATCTTATAAAAGGTGTTTGGAAATTCTTTTGCTATTGAGGCAAACACAATATTATGAATATCCATAGAACCTCAACCTGAAAGACCAAGCTTCAGTTTCCATGTGAGGTTTTCCATTTCTTAGTTTCAAAAAACTGAGATCATCACAGAGAGATGCAGAAGGGTGGGTTCTAACATGTTTAACATTCATCACCTGTTTTGCTAAAAGAGTGAAAAAGAAGCATGGTAGTACTTATATTTAAAAAGAAAAGTGTAAAGGAGCCACTGTTTTCTGATGAGATCATACTCAGTACTTAAAACCTGCTGATGAGACCAGAACACCTCAAATGGCTGCCATTTTTAGACCATCAATCATTCCTAACCTCACAGGGTTGTTCTAAAAAAAAAAACCCTTTATACATTGGCCCTTTTCCGATAATGTTTCAAATATAGAAACAGAATCTCTCAGAATTATTTTCCCTCAGCACAAAGTCAATACTTAGAAATATTTTCCTTCTAGGTAAAATGCATTTCCCCCCTCTTGCTGGTTAGTTCCTTTTAAAGGAGATTTTTAAAAATGATTTTGTGACAGAAATAATGTGAATGTGAATAAGGATATCCCCTCCCTCTACTCCTGTCCAATGGACCGCCATGTTCTTGTCTTTCTTACCCAGTCTTTTCTCCCTTTGTTGTATTATAGTTGAAAAGAATTGAGGGTGGGATGGAGAGTAGAGACTTTCATTTTTCCAGAGCTTGAGTCATTTATTGTCATGGTGGATGGGTCTCTCCTCTACAATTTCTCTTCTTACTATACCCATCTACTCCTTACTACAGTTATGGCAAAAAGCATTCCTTAATTGGCTTCAGATACCTGGGTATAATTGCTGCCACCAAAGTCTGTCTAGAGCTAATTTCTTTTGAGGGGTGGGGTGGTGAGTGGAGAAAAGGGGTGATTATAGAAGAGTCAGACCTAGAACCCTGTCTACAATTTCCAACATGGCTCTGTAAATTTGCCCAGCAGGGCATGTGGCAGGAAGCATGGCCTCTGCCCACTCCACCTCCAGCCCCCACCCAAAGGGTGCTGTCACACCCCCTTTCTAGTTCAGTACTGGTCCTACAAATTACATCATTTAAAACATTCTAAGATCGTGCCTCTGAATTGTAGTCTAGAGTGGTCTTTTCAAACTACCAATTCACAGTCTGAGTGCAAATATGTTGTATTCTTTACTCTAGCTGGGCGGAAGGGGGAGGGGCAGAGCAGGTGTGAAAGGGACTCCCCTAAGATTTTAGCAAACAACATTGAGGCGGAAAGGGTTCTCACCAGATGTGCAGGCAGCTGAGAGTTGCAAAGAAAATTCCTGCCACAAAGGCCAACGGGATAGCCAGGAGCACAGTTAGGACCTTGTAGATCAGGTACTTGCTGACTTCAAAGAGGGCATGGCTGCAGATCCAAACTTTATCAAAGCTGTGGGCGGACTCGGGCTCCGCAATCACATCCTCAAAGCCCAGCTGCGGAAACAAGAAATACCCTCATCAAACCTTTACAAGCCCCCTGACTTGGGCGCAGTAAGATGGGGTTGGGGGCGGGGAGGGAGACCTGGAGAGGAATAGAAAGATCATGACACAGTCCGCACCTTAGGAGCGGACTCAGGGTTTGACTACAAAAGTTACCCAACGCCTGTTCTTCCTTATTTTAAATTGGAGAGTGGGATAAGTGAGCCACGAGAATCACTATCTCTGTCCCAGGACGGGACCACTTGTCTCCTCCCGCCGGACTTTCTCAGGCTCTCGTCCATCCCCAGACACCATCGGGACTTTCTGCAGCTTTATCCCGAGCCAAAGCCCCGGCTCTCAATGTCTCTCCCTTTCCTCCTCGCCCTCTGCAGACCCTCCTTGTTGCCCCCTGTCCCCTGCTCCTGCCCTCCCACAGCCTGCCACCTTCAGCTGCGTGTTGAGGCCCCGTGGATCGCGATCCTGGATGGACTTCACGCATTTCTCGGGCTCTGGGTAGTCGGGGCCGCTGTTGCGGCTGTAGGAATCCTCGTCCATGTAGATCTGGGCATCCACCTTCTCGCTCTCCAGCCCCATTGCTGCTCTCCCTGCCCGCTGTGCAGTAGCTCCAGGGCGCTGCGGTTCTCGGAGCTGCGGCCCCAGCCTTCCCTTTTCCTCCCCCTTTCTCTTTCCACCCAGCCTGGTCCGGAGCGGGCGGCGGCCGCTTTCCCCTCTCCTGGCTTCCCGCTGGGCTGTCCCGGAGCCCCGCCCTGCACCCGGGCGAGCCACTGGAGGAGGGACAGAGACAGAGTGAGAGAGGGAGCAAGGGCCCAGGTCCTCCAGCACCCTCTCGGATGCCCCTCCACCTCCGCAGCCCGGCTCCCTCCTTTGCCCCTCCCTGCTTCCAGGACCTCCCGCCCCAGCGTCTGGCCTCTAAGGCTCCCGGGGGGAAGAGGGGATTACTTTTTTTTTTCCAGAGTGGGGAGGGAAGGGGACCATTCCTCTGGGTCAAATCCAGGGCTTTTCAGAGGAAGGCCAAGTGACTGTCCACACCCCTACACCCCCCAACCTGGATGCATAAGAGGTATCTTTAATCCACCCACCCCCAGAGTCCCTCTGAACTTTGTGAGTCTTCCACTGAAAAACTCCTAGGTTCCAGTGACTTACATGGAATCTGCTGACAGGTAGAAAATCACAGGTATTCAAAGACAGGCCAGGCCTGGCCTGTGGGATAGCAGCACCCATAGGTCTTAAGGCTCTCAGGGAGGCACAGTGGGTGTGGTTCCTGCTCTAGGGAACTTCAATAGGTGACTCCTTTTGCAGGAGGTTGGTAGTAGTAGCCTCAAGACTTCTGTTTCTTAATGTTTTTAAAATTTTCTCCCTCCCACACTTCTGATCCCTTGAAAGAATTTCATCCCTCGCTAAGATGCAACCAAATTTGAAACAATCTTAGATGGATCACTTAAATAAAACTACTTGCAGAGTCATAGTACATTAGACAGACTTGCCTGTAGATGATTTATTCTGGGAAAGGTAGATAATTCTTCTTCCAGAGTTCATATTCTTTCTAGTTCCAAGGAATTTTCCTATACTAACATTGTAGGAATTGGACTCCAAAAATTCAACCTAATTAAACAAGCATTTATTTAGCTCTGACTATGCTCAAGGCTCAGTACAAAGCCACAACCAGAAGCGGCATCCTGCCCTCAAGAAGTTGACGTTTTACTGGCAGTAGACAAATAACTGAAAGGTAATGTGAAGCTTTTTCTCCAAATTGCTTTGGTGGAGATTGGTTAAGTGGAACTTAGTTAATGGGATGAAATGGTGACCAATATATTTATTTTGGTTCATTTATCATTGCATTAGGATTTCACACCTAGCAGAAAGCCCTCAAATTTTAGACACCATGGAAACTGTGGAGGAAAAATTCTACTGAATCTGAAACTTCATTAATATCTTCAATATTTCAAGGATCCATGATTGCATCAGTGATTTCCCCCATGTTTTTAGCTGGTGGTTTAATGAGCTACCACAACCAATGCCTTAGCCTTAGCAAAGGTGGTTTAATGAGCAGTTATAGCCAAGAAACTTCAGAGACTCTTGGTCAACCCAAGGATGTTGAACCTCACTGGACTTAGCCAAGATGAACCTGAGATAACATATAGGAAAAGTCCATTGCTGGGCCTGTACTTTATGCCCTCCTACTTCAAAAGAACCTGTAAGGAGTTGCACCCTACTGACATCACCCAATGCCACCTTCATACCAGAACAAAGTGTAGAGGGTTGGTCAAAAGAGGTTGCTGATCAACTGGATGGATTTACAGCTGCATACTATTGACTAGGACTTTGATGAGACTTCCCACTGAAGGTTCTAGACATGCACATTGACCTGTGTGTGTGTGTGTGTATTTTTCCTCTTTTCCCAATGCAGATTAAAGACAGAAACATGCAAGTGAACTAAAGAGATAGGTGCTCTAGAAAGCACCAGTGCAATGGCACAGCATTATTGGAAAAGACCAAACATCCTCCCCCACTTCAGATGGTAGGCTCTCAGACTAAGAGATTACAGTGGCTACAGCCATTAATGGAATATTGAGAGATCCTGAGCCAAGTTCCTGGACTCTGAGTAATGAGACCTATTCCTGCACAGTCAGTGGCAAGGGCACACATCTTTCAACCACATGACTGCTGTGGAGAGGGGAAGCATGTGGCTGGCATTCTGGAACCTCAACTTTCCAAATAAATGCTGTGAAGTAGTAGATAGAGTGGTAGACTTGGAGACAGGAAGATCTGGGTTCAGATTCTTATGCCTTTAAAATTTCTTGGTAGTGTGAATTTAGCCCCAAGTCATAGTTTTCCCTAAAATGAGGGTGCTGGACTAAATGATTTCTAAGGTTGCTTCCATTTCCTAGTCTGTGATCCCATCATACTCTCAAGATTGAAAGTTCTGTAATCCTAACTTCTCAGATAGAGGAGGGAGGATTTTCTGGGTAACACAATCCCAGAATCCAACTTCCTACAAAGCAGAGGGATTCCTGAGCAGCACCAACCTTGGGTTGTCTCTAAAGGGAGCTAACCTTCTATAGAGAGAAGAGTTATTCTTGAGGAGCTCCAGAATCTTGGACAGAGAAAAGAATTGCAAACCTGATATCAGGAAATTTTAAGCAGTGCTGTGGGACAGACTTGAACTTTTTCCTCTGCTAATATTATCAGTTATTTGAACAACATTCATCTAATTAGAAAATTCTATCTCTAGTGAACCTAGAACCAAATTTGTTTTCTTTCCAAGGGATTCCATTATTCCCTAAATTCATAAGGAATCCTTTATGGGATTCCAGAAATGAAAACTGGTGGGGATGGAAGAGGGAGGGGTAGAAAATTGTTGTCTTGTGAGCAGCCCCAAATACATTTCTCTTCCAAGAGGAGTCCAAATCATAGAATATTCCTATAAGTAAAGAGACATCTAAGACTTTAGGGAAAGGTGGGCTTCACCACAAAGTGAGGAGAATTGTATTTGTTTCTTGCTTTAAGTTTTCTTTGGAGTAGAGTAAAGGCTGTCCTGTAACTGATAATTTGTATTGTTACTTTGAGTGCTTTTATGGTATCTAAGGAACCTTTCATCCATCTCAGCAAAAGCTGCTACATACCCAATATTTGCTTTCTTACCTTGAGTGTTTACATCCACATTTGTAAAGCTCTAGACAGAACCTGTATTGGAACTATATTCAGAAATTTCCCATAGGCAACCCTGTTTGGTACAACATAAATCAGAGTTACGGTTTTGGAGGACTAGATTAGTATAAATTTCAAGTCTGGGGTGTTGATCCCTGGATTATTGAATTATTGCAAAAAGACTTTCATTGAAGATCCTTATTAGGCAAAAATGAAACACATCTCAGAACTGCTATGCCAGTTTCTCAGGCACTTCAGAATAGGTGATGGAAAGTGCAGTGGAACCTGATTTGCGTCCACAGTCTACTACTTACTAGCTGTATATCCTCAGGAAAGTCACTTAGCTTCTCTGAACCTGAGTTTCCTCACCTGTAAGATGGAAAACATAATATAAACCTTACTAAGTCATACATAAAGCACTTTTAAAGACATAAAACTATGTAAATGTGAATAGATACTCTTGAGTTTTTATCTCTAAAACTAATTGTTGTCTATAATCGCTTGCTAGAAACTAAATTCCTGAAAAGATTCCTTTATCCTTAGTTAAAAATAAACAAAATAAACAGACCTTCAATGCAAGTTTAATACATTGGGTAATACATCTTTGGAGAAATAAGTGGTCATCTGCAGGGCTTGTCTCATTTTATTTAAACTCTTGTTTTCATTGCTTTTTGTCCTTTGTACACCAAGACCAAAGCCATATGAGTTTCTTCATTTTATTAGGCAATATCATGATGACATTTAAGTTCCCTTCTAGAACTAGTTTTTATGGCTCCAAGTCAAAAGGGCTGGGTAGACAGACCCTTCAAATTTGTAAGATGCAAATATTGTACATAAATTCAATGTCAATGCAAACCTTGAAGTCTATGGCAACAGTTCTTATTTTGCAGATTAGAATTCTGAAGCTTGGAGAGATTAAATAACCTTCACACAGCTAGTAAAATAGAACCAAGACTCAGTCCCCTGCTCCTAAAATCATCTTTCTTTCCCCATGGACCATATAATCCTGCCTTCCTTCTGAATACAGAACATACTTTTGGGATGATTGATTTATTCATTCATTTATTTATTTTTGCTTTTTGGAGGGCAATTGGGGTTAAGTGACTTGCCCAAAGTCACACAGCTAGTAAGTGTGTCAAGTGTCTGAGTCAAATTTGAACTCAGATCCTCCTGACTCCAGGGCCAGTGCTCTATTCACTGCACCACCTAGCCGCCCATTGGATGATTTATAATGAAAGTTTTAGAAGTATACAAAATAATTAAAAGAAATAAAAGATTCTATTCCTTGGTAAAAAAAATTATTGATTGGAATTCTTCACCACTGAAGGATTAAAAAGAAAACAACACATATTTCCCCCAGAATCTTCAAATTGAAATAGACCCCAGAGATCATCTACTCTAAATGTAAGTGAACAAAAATAGCCTCTATAACCTCCCCCACAGGAAAGCCCATCCACTTTTGAATAGCTATAAGAATACAAGGGGGTGGGAGGTGGGGGTAAGTGGCTGGGTGGTATAGTGAATAGAGCATCAGCCCTGAAGTCAGGAGAACCTGAGTTCAAATCAGACCTCAGACACTTAACACTAGCTGTATGACCTTGGGCAAGTCACTTAACCCCAATGCTGGGCCTTCTCTCCTCCAAAAATAAAAAATAAAAAAAATAAAAAAGAATACAAGGGGCAAAAGGTTGGCACTCCATAGAATTTAGTTTATTCTTCTTAACTGCAAATGATCTCAATGTCTTTATGGATGACCCTAAGATCCTTCACTATTCTAATCACTCTTCTCTAGAAATACTCCAGTTTGTCTACGCTGTGGAACCTAGACCTGACTGCTCTCCTCTAGGAACAGGCTGCTCGGGCAGATTAGCACCTCCTCAAGCACCATGTCTCTTTGTTGCTATTCAGTTCTGTCTGAGTCTTCATGACCCCATTTGGGGTTTTCTTAGCAAAGATACAGGAGTTCTTTGCCATTTCTTTCTCCAGCTCATTTTACAGAAGAGGAATTGAGGCAAACAGGGTTCAGTGATTTACCCAGGGTCACACAGCTAATAAGTGTCAAAGGTTGGATTTGAACTCAGGAAGATGAGATGAATGAGGAAGATGTTACTGTTCTACTTCCTTCCCTATTCTTTCTTACCTATTTTTTTTTTTTAGGGATCATACCAGAATAATTGACTCACACCATGCCATCTGTCTAGGTAGACTCCCTCTAACGGTCCTATTTAATGGTAAAGTCCTTAGGAGTTATATGTACTATATTCCTGTATAGGAATGCAAACAGTTTTACTTAATTAAGTTCATTAAGTCTTTTATGATTGCTCTTTCATGTTTGCCTTTTTATGCTTCTCTTGAGTTTTGTGTTTGAATGTCAAATTTTCTGTTCAGCTCTGATCTTTTCACTAGGAATGAGTGGATGTCCTCTATTTCATAAGATGCCAAGGATTACACTCAGTTTTGCTGGATAGGTGATTCTTGGTTGTAATCCTAGCTTTTTTGCCCTCTGAAATATTATATTCTAAGCCCTCTGATCCTTTAATGTAGAAACTGCCAAATCTTATGCTATCCTGATGTTGGCTCCATGATATTTTAATTTTTTTTCTTTTTGGTTGCTTATAATACATTCTTCTTCACCTGTGAGCACTAGAATTTGACTGTAATACTCCTAGGAGTTTTCATTTTGGGAACTCTTTTAGCAGGTCATCAGTAAATTCTTTGAATTTCTATTTTACCCTCTCTATCTAAGATATCAGGGCAGTTTTGCTTCATAATTTCTTGAAATATTATGCCTAGGTTCTTTCTTTGATCATGGCATTCAAGTAGTCCAATAATTCTTAAATTATCTCACCTGGATCTATTTTCCATGTCATTTTTCTCATTATTTCTCCTAATATCCTTGAGCTTTTGTTCTTCCAGATGAATTTTGTTATTATTTTTTCTAGCTCTATAAAATAATTTTTGATAGTTTGATTGCTATGGTACTGAACAAATAGATTAATTTAGGTAGAATTGTCATTTTTATTATTTTGGCTCAGCCTACTCATGAGCAATTAGTATGTTTCAAGTTGTTCAGATTTGACATTATTTGTATGAGAAATGGTTTATTAAATGTGTTTATACAATTCCAGGTTTGTCTTGGCAGGTAGACTCCCAAGTATTTTATATTGTCTGCAGTTATTTTAAATGAAATTTCTCTGTCTCTTGCTGCTGGACTTTGTGGGTAAGATATAGTAATGCTGATGATTTAAGTGAGTTTATTTTGTATCCTGAGACTTTGCTAAAGTTGTTAATAATTTCAAATGGTCTTTTAGTTGATTCTCTAGGATTTTCTAAGTTTAAAATCATATCATCTGCAAAGATTGCTAGTTTTGTTTTTTCATTGCCTATTCTAATTCCTTTCATTTCTTCTCTTATTGCTATAGCTACCATTTCTAGTATAATATTAAATAATAGAGGTGATAATGGGCATCCTTCACCACTGATTTTGTTGGGAAGGCTTATAGCTTATTCTCATTACAGATAATGCTTACTGATAGTTTCAGATAAATATTACTTATCATTTTAAGGTAAACTCATTTATTCCTGTATTCTTTAGTGTGTTAATAGGAATGCATGCTGTTTTTTGTCAAAAGCTTTTTTTGCATGTATTCAGATAATCTCTTATAATAAAAGATTTCTGTTAGTTTTGTTATTGATATGGTCAATTATGCTGATAATTTTCCTAATATTGCACCAGCTCTGCATTCCTGGTATAAATTCCACCTGGTCATAGTGTATCATCTTGTAATTATTACTGTAATCTCTTTGCTAGTGTTTTATTAAAATTTTTTGCATCGATATTCATTAGGGAAATGGTCGATACTTTTATTTTTCTGTTTTAGCTCTTCCTGGTTAGGGAATCAGCTTCATATTTGTGTTGTAAATACAATTTGGTAGGACTCTGCCTATTTTCCCAATAGTTTATATAGTATTAGGATTAGTTGTTCTTTAAATGTTAGGTAGAATTCACTTGTGAATCTGTCTGGTCCTAGGGCAGCGGTTCTCAACCTGTGGGTTATGTTCAATTTGTAACA
This sequence comes from Pseudocheirus occidentalis, assembly GCA_028646575.1. Classification (NCBI taxonomy): domain Eukaryota; kingdom Metazoa; phylum Chordata; class Mammalia; order Diprotodontia; family Pseudocheiridae; genus Pseudocheirus; species Pseudocheirus occidentalis. Next base: position 105,966,192 of record CM053597.1, on the reverse strand, counting down.
ATGAAAATACATCCTGAATATCAAATATTTACATTACAATTCATAACAGTAGCAAAGTTACAGTTATGAAGGAGCAACAAAAATAATTTTATGGTTGGGGGTCACCACAACATGAAGAATTGTATTAAAGGGTCATGGCATTAAGAAGGTTGAGAACCACTGTCCTAGGGATTTTTTCTTAGGAAGTTCATTGATGGCTTGTTTAATTTCTTTTCTAAGATTCTGAGATTGGGTTGAAGATTTTATTTATTCTTCTGTTAATCTGGGCATTTTATATTTTTGCAGGTGTTCATCCATTTCATGAAGACTGTCAGATTTGTTGGCATATAATTGGGCAAGATGCCCCCTAACAATTGTCTTAATTTCCTGTTCGTTGGTGGTGAATTTACCCCTTTCATTTCAGATTCAAGTAATTTCATTTTCTTCTTTCCTTTTTAAAATCAAATGAATCAATGGTTTATCTATTTTATTTCTTTTTTCATAAAATAGTCTTCTAGTTTTATTTATTGGTTCAATGCTTTTTTTACTTTCAATTTTATTAGTCTCTCCTTTGATTTTCTGGATTTCCAATTTGGTGTTTTATTGGGAATTTTTAACTTGTTCTTTTTCTAGTTTTTTTAGTTGCATGCCCAATTCATTGATCTGCTTTTTATCTGTTTTATTGATGTAAACAATTAGAAATATAAATTTTCCCCCTAAGTACTGCTTTGGTTGCATCCCATAAATTTTGGTATGTTGTTTCATTGTTGTCACTTTCTTAAATGAAATTATCAATTATTTCCAAGATTTGTTCTGTAACCTACTTGTTTTTCAGGATTAGACTATTTAATTTCCAATTAATTTTTCATCTTTTTTCCATTTTCCATTATTGAATGTAATTTTTATTTCATTGTGATCTGAAAAGGATGCGTTTACATTTCTACTTTTCTGAATTTGGTTGTGGTGCTTTTATGTCCTAATACATGGTCAAGTTTTGTGTAGAAGTTATGTGCTACTGAGATAAAGATATATTCCTTTGTATTCCCATTTGATTTTCTCCAGAGATCTATCATATTTAACTTTTTCCAGAATTTTAATTATCCCTTAACTTTTTTCTTGTTTATTTTTGGTTAGATTTATCTAGTTCTCAAAGGGGAAAGTTGAGGTCCCTCACTAGTACAGTTTTATTATCTATTTCTCGTGGTACCTTATTCAACTTCTCCTTCAGATATTTAGATGCTATACCATTTGGTGCATATATATTTAGTGTTGATATGACTTCATTGTCCATGGTATCTTTCAGCAAGATATAGTTTCCTTCCTTATCTATTTTAATTAGATCTATTTTTGTTTTTTCCAAGATCATTTTTGTTATCTTTGCTTCAGCTGAAGCATGATAGATTCAGCTTCAACCCCTTACCTTTACCCTGTGTGTATATTTCTGCTTCAGATGTGTTTCTTGTAATCAACATACTGTAGGATTCTGTTTTTTAATCCATTCTGCTATCTCTTTACATTTTATTGGTGAGTTCATCCCATTTACATTTATTGTTATGATAATTAACCATGTATTTCCCTCCATGCTATTTCCCCCTTATTTATTCCCCTCTCACTCTTATCCCCCAGCCTTTCCCTCTTCATAAATGTTTTACTTCTGATCATAACCTTCTCCAGTCTATCCTTCCTTTTATCAGCTGGCCTGTCCTTCTATTATCCCCATCCCTTTTTGAACTTCCTTATAGGGTAAGATAGATTTCTATATCCAACTGAGTGCATGTGTATGTGTTATTCCCTCTTTGAGCCAATTTTGATGAGTAAGATTTAAGCTTTGCCTACTCCCCATTTCCCCCTCCATTATAATAGCTCTTTTATGCCTATTGCATGTGGTATAATTTGCCCCATTAAATCTCCCCCCTTGACAGAGCCAAGATGGCGGTGTAGAAGCAGCAAAGTTTCACAGCTCCTGCACAACCACCTTAAATACCCATAAAATATGACTCTAAACAAATTTTAGGGCCCCCAAACTCACAAAAATACAGAAAACACATCTCTCACTGAAGGCAGCTCAGCAGGTGGGGCTCATTGTGACAGGCTAGGAGCCGAGGCCAGCCCAGCCCCAAATCATGGCCTGGCCCCAGGACAGTTGGGAGGAGCCGCAGCTGGAGTCTACAGGAGAGCAGATTCGAGGCACCTTGGGCAGTTTCTACATTTATCAAGCCAGAAGAACTAAGGCTAAGAGAAAGGTCAGTGGAATTCAAGCTAAATTTGGGGGAGAAAAGTGGGTCTGGCTGAACTGCCCCCAGGGCAAAGAAGCAGCAGGACGTGGCAGCAATGGCTGCAATTGGCAACTGCCTCTACTGGGCTGCTTCAGAGCTCCTGGTCTGTGGATTGCAAGAGGGAAAAGGTGATTGATCAGGGCCAAGGGCTCTTGTGTTGAGTGGCCTGGATCTGGATCGTGGTTTTGGGTGGTGGTCCTGGGGTGTGATTTCAGTGAGCCAAAGCTGGTGGGGGCTGCAGCACACCCCTAATAACTCTGGCAGCTGTGAAAACCCCAGCTATTTGGGACAGAGCTTTCCCCCAGAAAACAGAGTTCCACAGAGCTAAAAAATTAAGCAATTAATTGACTGGCCAAAATGAGCAGGAAAAGGAAGCAAAGTAAGAACAGCAATCAAACTCTAGAATCCTTTTTTGTGGAGAAAAAGGATCAAAGCATGGAATGGGAGGAAGAC
>CM053597.1:105941705-105962984 GCA_028646575.1 Pseudocheirus occidentalis | reverse complement strand
TATGAATACATATCTGAGTATGTGTGTATATGTGTACATAGAGGGTATAGGATCAATTTAATAGGAAGGGATGATACTTTAAAACATGAAATTCTGATGTGGGAGAGGACTAGAATGAAAAGAGACAGGGAGAGACAAAATGGGGTTAATCATCCCATATAGAAGAGGCAAGGGATAACTGTTACTTTACTTACATTTAATCTCATTGAATTTGGCTTAGGGAAGGAATGGCATAAACTCTAAACTGGGTATCTTGCCACACAGGAGAGTAGGGGGCATAGGGATGAGAGGTGGGATGATGGAGGGGAGGGCAGGATCTGGGGGAGGGATGCTGGAAGCACACTACTATTCAGCAAAGGGACAGGGACAGGGTAGAGAACAGAACAAAGGCGGGGTGAGGGGTGGGATAGAAAGGAACATGTACAACCTGTATTGAATTGCTTGTCCTTCCAGTGGGGGTGGGTGACAAGGGAGGAACTTAAAGAATCTAGAATTTAAAGCTCTACAATACATGCAACTGGGAATTAAGATATACAGGGGCTGTGGTAGGGAGACACTCCCTGCCCTACTAGAAAGTTAGAGGGGTGTTGGAGGATGGCATAAAATGGAGCAGATTGGGGGAGTGGCTTTACAGTGGGATTGCTGTTTTGGGGTTGGGGTAGGGGAAAGATGGGGAGAAAATTTGTAACTCAAAATCTCATGGAAATGATGTAAACAAGGAAATAAAATAAATTAATTTAACAAAATCTCCCCCCTCCTTCTTCTAGTACAATTTTTTCTCTGCCCCTTATTTTGCATTTTTTGGGGGTATTATCCCATCAAAGTCATCTTATAGTCACATCCTCTGTCTATATACACTCCTTCTAATTGCTACTATTGTAATAAAGTTATTGAGTTACACATATTATCTTCCTATACAGAAATTTAAACAGTTTAACCTTATTGAAATTCTTATGTTTTCTCTTTCTTGTTTCTTTTTTTACCTTGTTGTTTCCCTTGAGTTGTGTATTTGGAGGTTAATTCATTCAGCTCTCTTCTTTTAATTAGGAGTGCTTGAAAGTCCTCTATTTCATTAAATATCGATTTTCCCCCGGGAAAGATTATATTCAGTTTTGCTGGGTAAGTGATTCTTGGTTGTAATCCTAACTCCTTTGCTTCCAATATATCATATTCCAAGCCCTTCTTTAATGTGGAAGCTGCCAAAATCTGTGTAATCTTGACATTAGCTGCATGATATTTGAATGGTTGTTTATATCTCCTCACTTATCACCAAGTGAGAGAGAAAAGTGGGAGATATGTGGTCATCAAACATGGAGGCAATTAGGTGACACAGTGAATAGAATGCTGGGTCCAGAATTAGTAAGACTGTAGTTTAAATTTGACCTGAATCTCTCTGCCTTAGTTTCATAAGTTGTAAAATGGGCATAACAGGCTCTATGTTGAAGAGTTGTAAGGATAAAATGAAGATATATATATATATATATATATATATATATTTAAAACACTTAGCACAGTGCCTGGCACTAAATAGGTATTATATAAATGTTTATTCCCTTCCTTCACCTTAATCAAAGGTGTCCACCATAGGCACATAGTAATTATAGTAGAGACTACAATTTAAAGAGATATTTCTCATGGGTATTTCTCTTTAAGGAGCATATTACTCTGATTGCATGAAGACCCAGAAAGTCTCACAGTCACCTATACTAGACATATAATAATTTTAAAAGATTGATTTTTAATATCTATGCAGGAAAACTAAGTGGATGAAGAAAGCCCATTATTTAGACCATAATGTGGAGTATATGATGTATGTGTATATACAAATATGATAGATATTACATATAAACAATGAATTAGGTCCAGAAGTGAATAGGAGATCAGGCTGATTTGCTTTGGATAAATCTTAAGGTTCTTTCAGTGATGATCCCAGACATCTTCTGGATATAAAGACCCATCTTTCATGTTAATATACTTCTGTGGATGTTGTCTAGTTGTGAGCTATGGCACACTATGGTACAGTCTTTGGAGAATTTAAATGGAATTCCACTCAAAGTGAAATAGAGAGCCATACAGTAGGGATAAGCAGGCTGTAACACATTAAAAAGAACTACAGAGAAGTGATATAAAGTATTTCATCAAAGAAAGGTATGGTAAAAAAAAAGATCAGCTAGTCATGTAACAAGAGAGAGATCAAGTGGACAGTTGGCATGATCCATTTGTGTCTTTACAATGTCAAAAGAATTTTAGGAGGGTGTTGTACATGTTGAGTGGAACTCCTGTGTCAAATCTTTAAGAAGATACAGATTAGAGTTGTACAGTTCTGAGTTGGCATGGATGGGTTGCATCATCAGAGGGAATATTTCACACTGTTCAAATCATTTATGCATTGGAATATTGGAAAACTTTTGGGTGGTTGCACTGTTATATACTCTCTCATTGTAGACACTTTCTATGATTACAGCTACCTAAAAAGATGGTGTTTTGAGCACAGGATATGAATTTCTAGATCATGCATGGCTTAAAATAAAGGAACAACACACCCCTTGCCAGGGATGGGGTGACCTAAGAAAGGCTATTAAAAAGCGTATTTGTTTTGTATTTTGCAAATTTAATGAAAAGAGCTTCATATCGAAAAAGGGAGGACAATCTAGGAAATTGCCTACACAATATATATACACACATACATGCATACCAATCAAGTGTGTATGTGTATACATATATAACCATGCAGAACAAGGGATGAGCTGGGCACAAAACTCTCTGATATTATGTGTGTGTCTATTACTGTGTAAGATACACACACACATATGATGTGTGTATATATATTATATGACATATACTATGTATTATATACTATGCTATATATTGTATGCATGTATGTATATCCATTTTGTATATATGTATAAATATATGCTATACATGTATGTGGGAGAGAGAGACAGAGACAGAGAGGGAGAGAAATGGGATCTTTGGGAAGAGAGGAAATTAATGGGAGATCAACCCTCCAAGGAGCATGTAGAGGTTTTCACTCACAGGTATAGATCACATGAGATTCTTAAGGAGAATGAAGGGAGAGGTGACATTCATCTCATGTCAGCAGTAACAGATTGGAACAAGAGCTGATGTGACCATCTCCATCTCCCTTCTGTAAAACCATAGGAGCAGGAGAAAGGAGAGAAACATGCCCTCAGAGACGGGACAATAGGTGGGCCTTGCCATATCCAATCCTTACTAACATTTATGTTTTTCTTAAATTTGTTCTGTTAAAGAATACATTAGCCAGGTCTTATATTCTCATCAATACTTATAGTTTATCCTTTTCTTATGTTGCTGGGTGCCCTTTTGTGGAGTCTCATAGGGAAGAATGACCTGTCCTAGAACAGGACTGAGAACACAGCCCCCAGCCTGCTATTAAGGAGTCATATTCTCTAACTTGGGGCATAAGCACAAGCCATTTCATAACTACCCTTTGAAGTGTAGAATCACTATGAATTTGGGAACAAATCCTCCTCATGTTTACATACACACAAACACACATACACATATATAAATATAGACGATACAACTGATCATTTCCCAAATCAGCTTTTCTCTTCTGAATTCCTTGCCTTTGGTGACCAGGAGTAATGAATATACCAGCTGTGTCTCTAAAATCTTTAGTTTTTTTAAATCAAAATTTTGTGATCTTTGGTAATGCCTCCTAGATTCCTTCTGGCCATATCACTTGTACCCATGCGAGTAGCCAGAAGTAGGTGTTAGTTATCCACTTTGACAAGTCTTGGGAGGTTCTCTGTCACATCCTGGATATAAGCCCTGGAAAGACAGTGACTTCTCTGTTGTTATCAAGTTGACTGTTAGCTGTTGGAATACTAAGCAGAGGCATCAGCCACCTACCACTGGTCTTTTCTTCTTCCTTTGATGCATTCTGGATGATTCTTCATCTGGCAGCACCCGTGGACCCATTTTTATCATTCCTTTAATTTATCATTCCTTAGAGGGCAATAGCACATGCTTGCTTCCTTCTCAGAGCAACTCTTTAGAAAGAACCTCAGATTTGTCTCTTAGCCCTGGGGTCTAATCCTTCCTTTCCTCCTCTTTGTGGCATTTCCACACCCTATAACTTTCTGACATTGGCCAGGATTCACTGCTGCCTCTTCAGATCCTTTTTCTTCTTGGTTTTCACACAGAAGTCTTCTAGTTTTATTTGTATTGTAAAAAGCCTTCTTCGTTGTCCCTGATAACCTGGAAAAGCATTCCTGGAACAATTTGAACTAGTTCACGGATATTTGTTTTGTCCTCAGAGTCTTGGCTCAACTCTTTTGTTCTCTTCTTCCATTTCCCATTTTTACTCAATCATCTACAGAGGACATTTAAAAAAAAGTAAACAATGGCCTGTCTTACAATGGTTAATGTTAGAAACACACACCATCAGTTCTTTCGTGAATATTCTTCCAAAAAAAAGTTGTATTGTTTCATCAACAAAGAGTCCATTTTTGATTCTGGACCAATAAGAAGCCAAACTTTAGCCCATGTAATAAGTTTTGACCAATGTCTGCTTTCTCCCTAAAATGGCCAATCAGATGTCATTGTGTACTACCAAATCCCACCAATAAAGTAGATGGTTTTGTCTAATGTGCTTGTCTCACGCTTTGGAGTGGGATATCATAGTTTTATTGCTTAGTACCTGTGTATTTTTGGAAAAGTCACTTTTGCTCTCTTGTTCTCAGTTTTTTCATCTGAAAAATCAGATTAGAATGATCTCTAAGATTGCTTTGGTTTAGGATTCTATTATATATATATATTTTACAGCTATTCCACATAGTTTTCCAATTGTCACGTTTTATTACAGCATTTTTCTTTGTAGATCCCCTCTTGCAGAATACAAATCGAGAAATACTGAATTATTTGATTGTAAGCTCCTCTAAGCCAGAATACTTATTGATTACTTTTAAAAAATGTTCAGTGGCTTGCACTTCTCACCTCCACCTCAGAGAATTTTTGTCTTCCAACACACTGCGCAAGCCCCATATTCTACCTTATCTCCACGTCTGCTAGTGCCCTCTTTTTCAAATTTTGTTATATTTAACTATCTTGTATTTATTTTTATTTATTCTGCATGTACTTGCATGTCCTTTTTACCCTCTGGTTCTAGGACCTCAGGGCAATTTTCCTTGATGTGATGTTGTGTGATGTGTGTTTGAGAGTAGGAATTGCTTTGCTCTTTGTATTTTCCCCCAGTTCCTAGCACAGTGCCAGACATACAGTAAATACTTATTGATTGATTGGCAGATCTTTATTGTCTCACCTGAATTAGAGCTGAGAGACCATCCAGATCATTTACTTCAGTTCCTTCATTTTGCAGACTTGAAACCAGCTATCATGCAGACAGTAAAAGCAGAGTTAGAATTTGAGTTTAGGTACTTATACTCAAAATCTAGTGCTCTTTTCACAGGCTTACTTTGTGGTTGTTTCTATTCAAAGAGGACCAATGACATCATGATGTCAGGATCAAGGTACAGTGTGTTCAGTTGCAGCTGATGAGTCCAGTACAAGCTTGGAAGGCTCTACTACAGTACAGGTATAAACAGTCTGAACAAATGGGATGGAGATGTCTCTGGATTTGTACAGTTCATGTATCCTTAGTACTACTGAGATTCTGCTTTGCTAATGGAGTAGAGCGCATTCTTTGATGCGGGCGTGCCATGGTAGGCAGTTCTGTGCCAGTGTCTCTCATGCCTTCCAATCAATACCAAAGTTATCCAGAGAGATCTTGAGAGTGTCCTGATGATGCTTCTTCTGATTTCCATGGGAGCACTTGCCTTAACTAACCCAAGGCAAGTGCTCACACAAGGTCAAAAGAAGGGGTACAAAGACAGCATCACATATAGATTAGCTGAATGAATGAGCCACTGTGGTAGCTACTACATATTTTTTGCATGGTATATGCAAAACAAGCTAAATACTGCATTCTCTTCCTTCAGAATTTATTATCTCCATCATATCATCATAGAACACAGAATTTGAGCTGGAAGGGACCCTCATCACTTTACAGATGGAGCAACTGAGACCTAGAGGAGTTAAGACATTTGTCCATGGTTACAGAGTAAGAGCTGGGCTTCAAACCCAGGTCTCCTGATTCCAAATTCAATATTTTTCTCACTATTCTACTCTGCCAAATAACTTGGACATCCCAGAGGATATATTTACCAGGATGTAGTGTCATTGAAAGAACACTAATAAGTAAGCTTTCCCATTATAAATTTTCATGCTTTGTGTCTACAAAAACTGGAAATAGGCACTCAGCTGCTGAACTAAGCACATTTCTCCCATTCTCCCTTCCTTGATATGGCTCATGCAAAAATGTAGAATATCAGTACATCTGACTTCAAAGTCAAGCCCTAAAATTAACAACAACAATGACAAAAAATATTACAGCACCATATTGGTAGTTAGGGCCTTCAGATAAATGTCTGCTACTGAAATTATTTTAAAAAAATAATTCCTCATGTGAAGAAGTACTAGCTTGTCATGGAAGCCTGAATGGAAGTTTTGTGCAATTCTCTCCTCTACATCCCTTGGTTTTTGTCCACGTTGTGTGTAGAGTAGACTTTGGATCAGTGAACTAAGACATTTATTGTTTTATAGTAGCTTATTGTAATGGATGCCAGCTTAAATCTTTGCGTCCTTTAAATAGTACAGCCTCTGGCCAAAAAACTCTTTTTACACACACACACACACACACACACACACACACACACACACACACACACCCATTTCTGGCAAAAGAAGATCCACAGCCATTGCTGCTTTCAGGACACAGAGCTCATGTGTTTTAAAACATTTTGCTATTAGCAATAATCAGGCTCTGATCTTTTTGAAAGTTCATTATTAGTTCTTATGCTATGATTACTTCCATCCTCATTTAAAACAATGAGTGACACAACTTTGGATTTATTTTATCCTGTTTTCTGGGAGGAAATGATGTCTTTGTTTAATCTTTTGAGTCTCTCGTTGATTTGTAGAATACTTTATGGCTTAATGAGACATGGAGTTAGGATATTGATATTTTATCTTTCTGGAACACAAAATGGGTGTTTTTAAAATCTTTGTGGGCATTAACTTTTCAAGATAAACTTGAGAAGTGGGACTTCCCCCAGCTTGAAATGGGAATTCCCTTTTTTAAATTTTTGGTCAAGCTCAGGGTAGAAGTGAAGCCGATTGTATTTTATATATTAGAAGTTATTTAGTATAAACTAGCCATTTTGCTCATAAGGAAACTAAGACCCAGTAAAATTACATGACTGGGTTAAGTGCAAAACCAATGCTAGAAATTAGTTCTGATTTCTATAGTCTATTGCTCTTTCCACTAAACCACATTATAGATCATAGATTCATAATTTTAGAATCTGAAGGGATCTAAGAGGACATCAGGCCCAAATCTTTAATTTTACAGAGGAAATTGAGGCACAAATAGGTTATGTTATTTGCCCAGGGTCACGTGACTAGTATGTTTCTGAGGTAGGATTTGAACTCCTGTCTTTCTGATTCCACATCTAATGCTGTAATCCAATTTGCCTCTTTTCCCTAACATATAGGTAAAATTTTCAGTTTAATTATTGTTAAATTATTCTGAACCTAACAAACAGCAGATAAAATGAGCTTTTTAAATACATTATAGAAAAGAAGGAAGGACTTATTCATGAAACTGTTCATCTGTTACGCACAGCTTGCTTTTCTTATTAGTTATATGATAAATTCATTATGTAACTTTCAAAGCTGTCCTACTCATTGGTGATTCCTTCTGGCTTTCTTTCTATTTTCTTCTTGTTTTATTCTTTAGAACCCTATTCTCTTAACTAACTCCTTTCCCCCTACGCCCCCCATTGCAAACACCAGTCTTAAAAGGGTAAAACAAAAAGTAAATTCTTTACAAAAACAGAAATGAGAATATTATCTACATGGGTATAACCCATTTTATTTATTACCTAAAGTACTATAGGTACTCATGTAGCTTTAGAACACATTGTTTTCTATACTGATTTCATAAACATTCCTTTTCTTTTACTATTGTGAAGATAGTCATGGGCTCACAACTATTTTCTAAAACAAAAATATGACTTTCCTTGATTAAAAGAGGATCAAAGGGTGGAGATGTTTGTCCAAGCTTTCAGCCCAACCTCATATTTCCAATAGTAGAACAAGTGAAAAAATAAAAACTCCCACTGGACTCTGAGAGCGCTATTCTGGTGGTCTACCAGATGACCTCCTGAACCATCTCCAGTATTTGAGAGAGTTGACTATTCAGGTAAGAGTAAGCAGATGTGAGTCTAGGGGAGTAGCCAAAGGGTAGGGCAAAGGCATTTTTTAAGGTTATTTTTTTCTACCATCAATAAATATCTGGAGAAAAAAATAATCCAGTTTCCAGGGAGTTTACTTAAAGAACATTTGTCTATTTCTGTTCTGTTATTATGAAGACACTGAGCCAGATTCCCTCAGTGCATAAGGGAATGCCTGGGAGTAAATTAGGCACTTTGGGAAACCATGTTAACTCTTTCAAGGCCCTGAAACATCCTTTAACTCAGCTAGTTGTCAGTAGAGTAACAGCCTTTTTTCCTGCCAACCTCTGGTTGACTCCAGGGTTACATGTCTAGAATAACTGGAGGATTGGATTCAAAGGTGTGCAACTAGAGAAGTGGCAATATTAGGTATTTGGAATATAAACAGGACCATTGGCATTCTTGAGTGTCTGAATGAGGTCGTTTTAATCAGACAAATGGTTCATTTCAAAAGTAAACTTGGGGCATGTTTGCATTATCTGGAAAAGACAGCCAGTTCTACTTCAGAACATTCAGATCATTCTTCAAATGCTAACCTTAAAACACACACACACACACACACACACACACACACACACCCCCTCACACCCCCTCACACACCCCTTTTCATTGAAATATGCAGCTCTTTCCATACCATCTATATTTTTAATATCTTGCAATTAATATCTACTGTTTCTATAGTACTTTAAGGTTTGCATAGTGCCTTACAAATATCATCTCACTTTACCTTCACAACAATCCTAGCAAACAGGTACTAGTATTATTCCCATTTCACAGATGGAGAAACTGAATGAAGACAGACTAGCCCAGGTTCACACAGCTACTAAGCGTCTGACTCTGTTTTTGATTTCACATTTGACTCACTCCAGGTGCTATGTTACTTCTCCCCATACATCTAGAATGATGGACTCCTTTTATTATGATCGAGTAGGAAGACTCTGCACATACTTTTTCAGGTTTAATTTTGTGACTTCACTTTATTGCCTAGTCTCCACTTAAAATTCCATTCTACTGTTTTCTTCCTATTGCTGGTTTTAAGAACTTTATTCTGGAGAAGGGTTCCAAGGAACTCTTATTCTTGTGCTGTTATCAGACTTCCAGATAACCAAATGACTGAAAATAAGTTTTTATAGCAAAGCACTGTGGTGCTGAAAAAAAACGCCGACGACTTTTTTTGGAAAGAGGGGAATTTGCAGAATGCTGCTGTAAAGGGCACGCCACTCAAATGACTTCGTTTTGAAGACTCTTACTTTGTAAGCAAAGTATTTTCTGAAGGAATAGAACATGAACAGCCAAACATTTCAGCTCAAAATAGAATGGTTGTTTTGTTACTTTGCAAAAGCAACCCTACATCATGATGTATATGTTATTCTAAGCCATTTTCATTCAAAAGCAGAATATAATGAAATGAGAGATGGCAAAAAGTTATTATATGAGAGTATCTCTTGCTTAGAGAGAAGAGGCAGAGCTGGATTTTAGTCTAAAGGGTGAAATTGTAGTTGTGAGAAAAATTAGGAAGTGTCTTTGAGGCCTTAGAGGCCCTACTTGGAAAGGACATGATTATTTCTTAGGAGCTTTATCCCCTACCCCCCCCCCCCAAACACATACATTTGAATTTTATCCTTCATAAAGAGCATGTTCTTGTGGATATTTTTTCCATATTTGTAAAAACATGCTTCCATAGAAATCTGTGTAATAGTTTTTTGGGAAGGCAGGGGTTCATCATCCATAACATAAAAATGGAAAGCACATTATTGTCTGTATGAATGCCTATTTTTTTTTTTTACAGCAAGCATTATGGTCTTAGCATACACATCATTTTTGGTCCTTTGGTTTGTTGGGCGTACCTTACAGATATTGTGAGTTTGGTTCCAGACCACTGCAATAAAGTGAATATCACAATAAAGCAAGCCCCACGAAATTTTTTTTTATTTTCCAGTGTATATAAAAGTTATGTTTATGCTATACTATAGTCTGTTAAGTACGGAGTACTATTATGTCTAAAAATATAATATGCATACTTTAAAAATACTTTGTTGCTAAAAATGCTAACCATCGTCTGAGGCTTCAGCAACTCATAATCTTTTTGCTGGTATTGGGTCTTGCCTTGATAATGATGGCTGTTGACTGATCACAGTTACTGAAGGTTGGGGTGGCTGTGGCAATCTCTTAAAATGAGAAAGTTTGCTGCATGGATTGATTTTTCCTTTCACTTGAACACTTAGAAGCCATTGTATGGTTATTAATTGGTCTATTTTCAATATTCTCGTATCTCAAGGAATAGGGGGAGCTGGCAGGCAAGAGAGATGAGGGAAAGGCAGATTAGTGGAGCAGTTAGAACTCACACAATATTTATTGGTGTTTTGTCATCTTATATGGGTGTGGTTTGCAAAACCCCAAAACAATTACAATACTAACATCAAAGATCACATATCACCACAACAGATATAATAATAATAATGAAAACAGTTTGAAATAGTTTGAGGATGACCAAAATGTGACACAGAGACATAATGTAAGCACACGCTGCTTGAAAAATGGCACTGCTTGACTTGTTTGATGCAGGGTTGCCGCAAACCTTCATAAAAAATGCAGTATCCACAAAGTGAAGTGCAGTTCAAAGAGGTATGCCTTTATTATGCCTGCTAAGGAAATAGAACCTTTCTTACCAACTTGATTGACTGGGAGAAACTGACTTTAGAAGGTGATGGGAAAAGTTGACTTATCAGGTTGACTGGGGAGTCAACCAAAATCCTCAGTTTGTTTTGTAGTGAGATAGAGATTGCTACATCTATCTCCTAGTGGGGAAGCCTGTGTATACAAAAGTGGAGCTTATGGTTTACACTGGTGGAAGCAGTCTTCTATGCTTCTGCACAAATGGTGATGGGGACAGGGATGAAGACTCCTTTTAATACTTATCACTTAAGAAGACAGGATTGGCCTTTGCCTTCCTTTGCCCTATTATGATGAAGATTGAGAGTCTGGGAATCATCTAACATGCCTTTATATCCATGGTGTTTAAAAAGAAATATTTATAATCTTGTAAATGGGGCAACTAGGGGAATAAGAATGCATCTGCTGTGTTCTAGAAGGGAGACATAACTAGACTGGGTCCTTTCAGCTATTAGTATATTCTCTGGCTCCATGATTTTATAGTAACCATAAGCCTCTTTGGGGAGAAGGAGTTGAACTGAAAATATTTTAGTGTTTCTGTTAAATTGAGCGTATCCTTTAACGCAGTGATATTGCTACTAAGTCTATATCCCAAGAAAGAAGAAAAGGGTTCATATGTATAACAATGTTTATAGTAGCTCTTTTTGTGGTAGCGAAGAATTGTAGTTGAGGGGATACCCATCAATTAAGGAATGGCTGAACATGTTATACATGTATATGAATGTGATGAAATCCTATTGTGCTCTATAAAAAAGATGAAGGAGATAGTTTAAAAAAAGCCAACAACTTGGGAAGAGTTGTATAAACTGACGCAAGTTAAAATGTGCAGAACCAGGAGAACAATTTATATAATAATAACAATATTGTAAAGTATTAAGTAAAAGACTTAAGGAATTTCCATTAACGTTATGAGTCTAAAGGACTCACTGAAACATGTTATACATGTCCAGAGAGAGTATTGATTAAAGTGTCCTTCTCTCCTTTCCTTTCTCCTTTCCTTTCCTTTCTTTTCTGTCTCTTTTTTTGCACATGGCTTAGGTGGGGATTTGTTTTGCAAGACTTTGTGTATTTATAATGGGTTTTGCTTTTCTTACCTTTTCAATACATTAGAGAGGAGGAGGGAAGAATTTAGAACTTAAAATAGAACTGAATTTAAGAAAAAATATTTTAGCTCTTGCTCATCCTTTGATTTAAAAATGACTACACAGAACTAGTGTTATAGTTAGTGGTATGTTGCATGGCTTCTTTGAATCTTAATAATCAATAAATTCTCTTCCAGTTCCAGTATCCTTTGTGTTCATGCCTTTTTCTGTTCTCTGGTTACTAAAAGTGAGTTTCAGAGAGCTATAATTTCCTAAGTAGTCATCCATTAAGACTCCTAGGCTTCCATTTTTCTATCAGTTCTAATCTAAGTCCACATGATTTCCTCCTTGAAGAATTCAAAAGATATCACTAAGGTGATTTTGCTTTTGGTTCATTCTTTTATTTGGTGATGACAACATCTTATGGTCACACTTATCCCAGAGGCATTTTAAACAGATTTCAGAAAACTGGAGAATGTGGTTGCTTCCCAAGTTCTCAAATGCACAATTTTACACTAAACTGGCGAATTTAGTCTGAAAAAAAAGGCCAAATGACAGACAGATAATATGTGGAGACAGTTCAGTTTAGTGGAAAGAGTATGAATCTGGAATTTGAGGACATGTGTACAAATGTCCAGCTTTGCCATTTGTCACCTGTGTGATCAAATGAACTTCTCTGAACCTCAGTGTTTTCATCTGTAAAAAGAGAGGTTTGGACCAGTACAATTCCTACTGTTTTAAATAGATGATACTATGCATTTCATTCTGAAAGAATTCTTCCATTTTATTTTATTTTATTTTAAATAGATGTGTCTTAATAGTCATCTCACAAAGAGTCCAAGTCACTCTTCCAAAATGGATGTATATGTTCAGAAACAAAATTCTTGCTGGAACATAAAACCAAATTTGTCCTCTATAGCTCTGCTCCTGACTTCCACCAGACTTTTAAGTCTTGCCTTCTTTATTGTGGGCTAAAACTGGAATTTCCCTCAGGGCCTGGGGCCTCTTGCCCTAGAGTGACCCTCCACAGTCCATCCCTCTGCAAGGCCCACACCTTGTTCCCATTGGTGATTGCTTGTTGGGGCCTCCATTTTGTGAAGGGACTCAGACTGAAGGGTCTCTTCTTGGCCCCTCACCATCTGCTTGACTTCTTTGGACTTCAAAACTGTATTCCTACTTCTTCCCCCCCCCACCCCCGCCTCCCTTCAAGCTCCCTTTTGTGAACTAAGTCCTGTTAGAATGTCACTCTTTTGAGTGCAGTTACTGTTTTTTTTTGCTTATATTGATAAATCCATTCTCCCTTCCTCACCCCTTCCCTCTTCCTTTTCCCTTCCTCCCGTCCTCCCTCTTTCCTTTCCTTCCTTCTTTCTTCCCTCCCTACTTCCCTCCCTTCCTCCCTCCCTTCCTCTCTATGCATTTTGCATGTTTGCACGTACTAGTCGAGGGCCATTTGTGGTATAGTGGATAGAATGATGAACTTGGACTGAACATCTGAATTCAAGGTTTACCTTTAACAGTTATGCCCATGATTGAATCAGTTAAACTCTTTGAGCCTCAGGTAAGTCTAATATTGTGTTGTACATGGATTTTAATCAGGGCCAGTCTCTCTCTCCTTCTTGCTCTCTCTTTCTTCCTCTGTCTCTCTATTCTTATCTCTCTTTCTCACACATGCATACATACAGACAAACTAATTCATAAATCCTGTAACTGAAACTAAGGCAACAATTGTTTCTGTCTTTTATATCTACCCTTCAGGCACTTTTTGCCATGACAGTTCCCCCTTTAAGGCTCTCCTAGATGTTCATTTTAATCAGATTCCACCCTCATACAACTTTGAGCCGCTAGGATGTGAGCACAGCGTGGTTTGTGAGCACGGTGTGATTTGCCTTGGGTCCCTTATCACCTAGGACTGGCTCTGGGATCTTACAGTCCTAGAGTTAGTGTTAATCATGGTGTTTATGTTCCCACAGAGATTTGTCCAGCAAAATTCAGAGCTTTATGTAACATTTTATAACGATGAAATAATGTAAGATTTGTGATATTTGGGTCTTTTCTGCAAAGATAGATATTCTCTAACATTTCTGTGGAAGATAATATGCTAGGGCTCTGTCTACACTAAGAGAGGACACTCTGTTACAAATTTCTACATGGTGGCAAACAACACAAAGGAAGAAAGAGGAAACATGTCGATACACTGTTAATATAGCAGGGAGAAAAGGGTGCTTTTAGGAGTAGAGGCAGAAGAGACATCAGGTGGTGTCTTGTGCAGTGGGTGGGAGCTGACCTTGAGACTCTCCCTGAAGCACCGGGGCTGTGGGGAAAGAGCTGAAATGAGTATCAACTGATTTTCTTGGCACCACTTCCACGATATTTAGAGGAGGCAGATAACGAAAAGACTGCCAATAGGTTTCTTTTTTTTTTCTTTTAGAAGTTTATTGATGCCTTATGACTTAAAAAAGGATTAATTTGTTTTATATGCATTTATTGTCTGTTCCTTCCACTACCCTGCCCCATTAGTGCAACAAAATAAAACAAAAACCCCTTATCATGAGTTTTGTATAGTTTGTCCAGTAAGGTAAATTTCCGCATTGGCCGTGCCTGAAAGTACGTGCTCCTCCCTGCATTTTAAGTTCATTACTTCTCTGTTAGGAGGCGGAGAGCAGTGTTTCATCCTTAATCCTCTGGACTGGTAGTTAATCATTGCTTTGACATCTTATGTTTTTGTATCACATTCCCTTGAAATAAATATAAAAGTGTGAAAAAAACTTAAGCAAAAGCAAGTGACATATTGACTAAATCTGACAGCACTTACATCTCTTTACCTCTTCAATGAGGTACATCTTTCACTACTTTCTATTTCTTTCAATGAAAGAAGGAAATACATTTTCTCTGCTCCAACTGCTGTTCTCTACTCCCCCCCCCCTATTCCACCTTGCAATTTCAGTTCTTGACCCAGGGCTTGCGTCCCAGTACTTTTTAGTGGTCAGAGTTTACTATATTTCGGGGCCCCAGACTTACCATGATGCCCTGTGGCCATCCTCTGCCATGCCATTACATGAATGGCCCTCTTATCCTCCCAACTCTTTACTTGCTATCTTGCTATATTATAGTATATACCCATAGCAGCTACTATGAATATGCATATGTATTTCCAAGGTAAATTTGCAAAATAAAAATAACTCTCTTCTTTAAAGGCAAAAACCAAAATATTTATTCAGATACCAGAAAACCTATTCCACCATGGTAACAAAGAAGTTTATACACATCACCAATCCAGGCAGCACCACCATCCATAAGCCTTCCCTCTGTTAGGCCTCCCTACAAACAAATTTTGGGGGAGGCAAAATTCCTCCCCCTTTCACTCACACTAGCTGCTCTGCTTGGATCTCTCCCAGCTCTGTCTCATTTTTCTCTTCCTGCTCCACCCATCAGAAGGCTTCTCCAACCATGGGCTCCATGTGACTCAAACTATGGGTGGGGCCAGAGTTCAGAGCAGATCACCTAGGCCTATTAAGGAGCAGGGAAGATCTTCCTACTTCATTGACATTATACTTACTCTGAGAATAGTAATCAAATCAACACTATTATTCCTGGAAAGGATATACCAACTAATTGCCCTATGACTCCACTCTCTAACCCTCTTACTTCCCAGACCAAAACACTCTTCTTTTCACTAGTCTCCTATATATGTTGTCTTCCCCTTTTAGAATGTAAGCTCTTGAAAGTAGGAATTATTGCTTCTTTTACTTTCTTCTTAATGCTTAGCATAATTTCTGGCATGTCATAAGTGCTTAGTAGATTCTTTTCATTCATTCATAGTCATTTCTTCTCCATGGCCAAGTTTGGTTATTGTTAATTACTTTATTCAGTTTTTTTTATCTTTTCATTTGCATTATTTCGGTCACTGTACACATTATTTTTCCATTTGTTTACGCTGAATCAGTTCACATGAGTCTTTTCAGATTTCTCTGAAGTCTCTATATTCATCAGTCTTAAGGTATAATGACATCCCATTACATTCAAATACATTTATCTATTCCTCAATTGATGGACAGCCATTTTGTTTCCAATTTTTGGCTATCACAAAAAGTAATGCTATGTACATTTTGTTATAGAATTGATGTTTACTTTTTTAACCTCTTTATCATATATATCTAGTAGTGGGATCTCTGGGTCAAAGAGCTTGATGTTTTAATTATTAAAAACATAATCCCAGTCTCTTTCCAGAATGGTTGGTTCAATTTATAGCTCCCCCACTGTGCCTGACTTTCCAAAACTCCTAGAACCTTGGTTATTCCATGTTTTTGGTCATCTTTGCCAATTTTCTGGCATCCATTCTTCCATCTGTGAGATGGAACTTCAGAGTTGTTTTAATTTGTATTTCTCTTATTATTGGCAATTTGTAGCATTTATTAGTAAATTTGCTCATAGTTTGTAACTTTCTTTTGAGAACTGTCATTTGTACCCTTTGGTAACATCTCCTGGAAAATGACTTTTGGTCTTACATGTTTCAGTTAATTTTCTATATATTTTGTATATCAGAACTTTATTACTGACATTAGTTGCAATACTTTTTTTTATCCCAATCAACAATTTATTTTTAGATGCTAGCTGTCTTGAATTTATGCAAAATCATTTCAACTTATATAACCAAATTATGAATTTTCTTTTTTGTAATTGCCCTGATCCCTTGTTTAGTTAAGAATTTTCCTCCTTGTTATAGTTGTGAATTGAACCATTAGCCATTTTCTTCCCGTTTTTAAAATTACATGAGCTTCTTATACTTGGGTTCTATATCCATTTGGAGCATATTGCAATATACGATGTAGAAAGATCACCCAAACGTATTTTTCCCAGCCACTTTACAGGTTTCCCATGAGTTCTTGTGAATTGGGAGTCTTCCTCAAATAGTTTTTGTTGTTGGGCAGCTGATAGATTTCTTGGATCAAATTCTTACTTCTGCTTTTTAGAATCACTGGCTTGTTTTAAGGCTTAGTTTCTGGACTATTTCCAATGGGAAGCCTTTCCTGATTCCATTAGTTACTAATATTCTCTTCCTCATCTTTAAATTATTATGTATTTTTCCCCTCCATATATGTTGAAACCACCAGCAGAATGAGAGCTTCTTAACAGAAGGGACTGATATTGATTTTGTCTTTGTATCACCAGTACCTAGAATATAGGAGATGTTTAATATGTGCTGTTGATTTGGATTTGAGATCACACTGTATAGCTTTGGGAGAGAGTTGTCCTAGTGAGAGAAAAGTTGCTGGAAATCTTTGCTGATTGGATCTAGGTCTCACTGTGGGGCCTGAGGATGCTCATAGGTATCTCTTTTGGTTAGAGGTCAGAGTTTTTATCACTTAAGAATCCATAAATGTTATGAATCAGAATTACTGAAGTAAACAATTATGAGAGGTGTGGTCAAATTCTGCTTGATGTTACCACCCTGAAGGAATCAGTTGAACTAACTCCTGATTTCACATTTGTACTGAAGGGTACCTAGAAGCAGGTATTGGACATACATAGCACAAATGATTAAGTATTATCTTGGGATTATCCAAGCTTAAATAGAGTATTTTGGTTGATATAGCTTGTTCATTGTTTTCCAGCTCACGTGCAATACAAATCTCCACTATCTTACTGATAACTTTCTTTTTTTCTTTCTGCTCTTGCTTCTTTAGTCTTGCCTATACACTATTTTCTCCGTCTCCTAACCGTGACTCACTGTGGCCAATACTGATGGTACTATCTCAGATTTCAGTCTGAGGATTCTGTAAAAGGGCGTTTGTCTTGTCACTTGAAGCTAAAAGGGAGCACAACTGTCTGCAGCTGTTAATTATGCTGTGGACTAAAGATAAGAAAAGAGAGGAATCAATCAATAAACAAGATTTCTAACACCTATTATGTGCCAGACACTGAACTAGGCATTGGAGATGCAAAAATAAAACTGAAATGATCTGCTTTCAAAAAGCTTATCCTCTGAGGAAATAGAATGTACATAAATAAGTATTAAAAGAGTTTTTGCAGAATGATAAAAGGTAATTTTGGGGATCAGGCCATTAACTGCTTGGGGTTCAGGAAAGACCTCATGGAAAAACTGGTACTTGTTCTGAGTCTTGAAAGAAGTGTAGAAGTAAGAGATTGGGGGTGGCTAGGTGGCACAATGAATAGAGCACCAGCCCTGGATTCAGGAGGATCTGAGTTCAAATTTGACCTCAGACACTTAACACAAAAACCTAGCTGTATGACCTTGGGCAAGTCACTTAACCCCAATTGCCCTGCCTTCCCTCTCCAAAAATAGGGAAAAAAGTAAGGGATTGTAAATGGCAAAGATGAGGAGGAAGTACATTTCAGTCATAGGGAATAATGGGGTGAAGGCACATTATGTCCATCTCCTAGCAGAGTGCCTTTTTTGAAGACGAGTAAGAAGGCCAGTGTGTCTGGACTGTAGAGTATGGAATGGAAATAATAGATAATGAAGCTGGAAAGATAGATTGGGAAGACGTGGTAGAAACCTTTAATGTTATAGTGTCTTGGTAGAGACTGGCCTTTGAGTGGGGTGGAATGTGAATAGAAGACAAGTAATGGGTATAATTTGCAAAGAGTCAGTGGAGTGACTAAGAGAGAGAGAGAACAGTATAATGAGTAAGAATGAGTTCTGCATGGAGGTGGGAGGGACTGTTGGGAGCCCTAGAAGTATGTGCTTTGATATGTAGTAGGACGGCTTAGTGTCACTGTGGATAAAGTTCTATGTCTAGAGTCAGAAAGACTCATCTTTCGGAATTCAAATCTGGCCTTAGACACTTGCTGTGTGAGCCTGGGCAAATCACTTAACCCTGTTTGCCTTAGTTTCCTCATCTATAAAATGAGCCAGAGAAGTAAATGGTAAACTACTCCAGTATCTTTGCGAAGAAAACCCCAAATGGGGTCACAAAGAGTTGGACACAATTGCAAAACAATTGAACAGCAGCAACAACAAAATGAGTAGGAGTGAGTATGCTCCCAGGACAAAGAAAGCAAAGATACATCTGGAGGCTTGGAGATCTAGTATATTGTAAGGATATTCAATATTTATTATGGCTGGGGTCTGCAGCTTCTTAATCATACTGCAGGTAGGTATGAGAATAAGCACATGAAGCACACAGTTGTCCTATGTTCTACACTTATTGTCCCTCATCAATTCCAGTCATTCCAGTGCTGGGGCTCAGTGCTTGGCCATTAATCAGATATTTTTCCTATCTCTTATCTGAATCTGCGAGTTCCTGAACTCCTGTAGTTTGTAAGAGAAGAATGAATTATGTGTGGAGTTCAGGTGGGGAGAGATGGTGGTGATAGTGCTGGTGTTAGTGGTGTTCGTTGGTGTTCAATAAATGGATCTAGAACACCAGGCATGAGTGATGTCTGTGTGACTCTCATTGAAACCCCTGAAATCAGGTTATTTATAGTTCTACCTCTCTAGTTTCTTTCTCAAATTACCATTGTATTTAGATTAGGGAGACAGAGAGCAGATGTTCTTCTTAGGCCTGAAGACCATCCAGATTTTCCTTAAAATAACTGTATTCATTAGCACATATATATATTATATACATATGTATGTGTGTATATATGTGTATGTATACATACATCTATATGCATATACGCATGTATGTATGTCTATCTATGTGTGTATGTATAGGAATGACAAGGATTAGTACAGACATACTCACTGACTTCTGAATTATAGTAAGACTTGGATCCTTCTTCCCTTGCTTCTTTCTGTTAGTCACCTATCAAAACCAGAAGTGTCAAATCTTAGTGGTAGAACTAGATTAAAATGTAATTGGGAAATGTTTAACAGAATAATTTAAAAAATTAAATACAACATGGACAACATTATTTTATAGTTTCCTAAGACAATATGCAGCAATAGAGACAAGTTTCTATTTGAGTTTGACCTCACTGGTCTAAACAAATGGAGATAACTTATCGCAAAGTTGTTTGTTATATTAAATTTTGTCTCAGTGTGATACATTGCACTGGCTTGAAAGGAATACTTTTATGAAAGCAATTTATTTGGCTATAGTCATGGGTTTATACCTTTACTCAGTGTAGCAAACAGATGTGACAAACAGCTATCAGTTGTGAAGGTTAGGCAAACAAGCTATTAACAAGAAGGCAGAGGAGTAAGGATTTCACTTAAATCAGATTTAGAGGACAAGAAGAATTTTACTGTATTCTGCAGAACATGTCATCTTTTTCTTTTCTTCCAGCCCAGTATGCCCATTTATGAACAAATCCATTTTTTTTGCCCTAAAGGAGGAGATAAAAGAATCAGAGCCATACATTTTTAGTCTTCATGTTATCAGGAGTTGATGAAATATTTCTTTAAAAAAATTGGTTTGAAGGAGGAATGAAGGAAAAGTATATGATGAGGCAGAGGGGAATCCTAAACCATATTAAGAGGCTGGAAAACAGATGAATGTGACAAAGAAGAAAGGCAATAGGAGGGACAGCTGAATATATGGATCAAGCAAATGGTGTGAGTTTCTTTTCCTGGACCTTCTCAGGAATAGCATGTGTATTCTTAAATTCCAGGACATGGTGATACGACTCTATGAGTACCATCAACTGAGAAATCACCCATTAATAGTCACAGGAAGAAGAGATGCTTAGAGGTGATTAGTGATTCCCTCCTAATACACAAAAGGACAACTATTGTCAACCTGATATCAACAGAGGTCAACTGTCTTCCATGGTATATTTCTGGGATATAACACATAGCCTCCTGAAATTTGTCAAACCTGATTATCACTAACTACTCCATGTCATTCTTGTGGGGACAAATCATACTGTCAAGATGATGATGATGATGATCATGTCATATTTATTAGACCTTCAACTATGCAAAATATTTGACATCCATTATATTGTTAAATCAAAAGTCACTGAGAACATGTAGCTCATGTAATCTCTGGGTATATCCCAACTTTTACTCTCATAGATGAATCTAGGAACCCTGATCAAGGTGATATGGTTCTGGTGACATGCCTGTGGAGTCGTGGTTGATTTTTTTCCCCAAAATTCTATTTTAAACTCAAACGCTAGAATACAAATATAGAATTGATAAAAGAAACAAAAAACATCATAAACTTAAATATTGGAACTTAAATATAAAGGTAGGGGGAAAAGCATGTCATGCTGTA
>CM053597.1:105896449-105941605 GCA_028646575.1 Pseudocheirus occidentalis | reverse complement strand
ACAGAGAGAGAGAGAGAGAGAGAGAGAGAGAGAGTGAGTGTTTATCTCCCAGTATCTGGAAGCTGACTGAAACATGAACAGGATGGGACTTTATTCTGTGGCCTGGCTGATCCTTGAGTTCCAGGCAAGAGAAATGGTGAAGGGTTTGAGGTATGCTGAACCCTGTGAACTTCAGCGTGTGCTGGGGATTGCCCTGAGGACTGGACAAGGACCTGGGAGCTCTTTATCTCTGAGGACTGGACAAGAACCTGGCAGCTGTCTGCTCCTGAATCCAGGTGATTGTTTGGCAGATTCAGTAGGGAGCTGGGACCAGGGAAGAGGATCCAGGGAATCAGAGAGACCACCCAGAATCAAAATGAAGAAAAGGCCTCCCCTTGGACTAAACTGAGGTTTGTTGGAAATCGAGGGGTGGAAAGTTTGTGTGGTTTTCCTAAGGATTATATTGGAAGCTAAAGTTAATGGTTGCCCCATGAGTGGAAGATCAGTATATTGTCAATTACTGATTGAATCTTTAAGTGAGAAGGGTTTCCCGCTTAGGGAAACTAGGTGATTCTTTTTTGATTGATTGAATCTTTCTTTTGTTAATTGATTGAATCTTTAAGTGTTAAGCTGGTTTCCCCCATAGGGAAGCCAGGTGATTCTTATTTTGTTCCTTGTTCTAATATTGTGACTTTCTGTAATAAGATATAATATTGAGAATATTATATTGTGAATATTGTACTGAATCTTGATTTGTAATGGAATAAACAGAGTGTTCACTACTACTGTGTAATTCGAATCTTAAAAGCTGTTCACAGTAGCATTCTTTTGGGAATCTACTGTTGCTTGGCTTTACACATGTGCGTTGCAGAATATAAGGGAGGATTAAAAAATATAACAATATATTTTCATTTCAAGAAAGCCTATGTGATAAATAATACTTGTGTTGAAAATTGTCCATCTTTTCTTTGCTTTCTTTTGTCCTCTGCTGTGCACTTTTTTACTTTGTTCTTTTTTCCCTGTCCCCAGAAGGCTACAATTAAGTTTAGATGTTTCTCTATAATTATAGATATATACATACATAATAGATACATAGACATATACTTGCCCTGACCTATTCCACTCCTGACCTTTGTTTTTGATGTATGATTATATCTCTTGTTTCTTATTACTTCTGCCTCCTCTACTTTCCTTCTGTCCACTACCTTGCCCTCCTATGACTTGCCTACCCCCTCCAGGGATCCCTCCCCTATCCCCCCATTCCCATAAGTCTAAACACCCTTCTATACCCCTGTTTTAGCAGTTTCCTCACTCTCCCCTCTAAAGATCCCTCCCTTGTCCTCTCCTCCCTCCCTATACCCCTACCATTTTATTTCTTCTGAATTTAGAAGACTTTTATACTCTTCTAAATATATATGTATTGTTCACTTTTAAACCCATTCCTGATGAAAGTAAGTTACCAGAACTATCAGCCCTCGTCCCCAATCTAATTCCTCTGTATCAATTCTCCCTTTTGCACCTCAAATAATTGCTCTTTTAAGCTGTTCCTAAATGGTTGACCTTTGTAAATTCATATCATTCTCAGGTTTACCTCAGTCTTTCCTATAGACTACCCAATTATTTATAAGAATCATAGACATCCATTTTACATTTTATATATATAAAGTAAACATTTTGTCTTTATAGGTCCCTTATATTCAGTCTTTGTTATATGCCTTATATTTCTCTTGGTTCTTATATGTTGAATCTTCTCTTAAGTTCAGGATTTTTTAAACAAAGTCTTGTAAGTCTGAGAGTTTATCAAATGTCCTTTTTTCATTCAGGATAATATTTAACTTTGGAGGGTATGATATTTTTGACTAGAGTCCCAGTTCTTTTGCTCTTCAATATGTTGTGTTCCTATACCTACGGTCCTTTAATGTCTCTGCTGCTAGGTTTTGTGTAATTCTAATTGTGGCACCTTCATATTTAAATTGTTTTAATCTTGATGCTTTTAATATTTTTTTTCTTGAATTGGGGGTTTCAGAATTTGACTATAATATTCCTATGAGCTTTCCTCATAGGATCTCTTTTAAGTGGTGATCAGTAGATTTTTTTCTATTTCTACTTCCCCCTTTCCCCCATTTTAATGCTTCAGGATGGTTGTCTTTGACTATTTCTTATGTTATTGTATCAAGATTCTTTTTTTGATAGTAACTTTCAGTTAGTCCAATTATTTTTATATTGTCTCTTCTTGATCTCTTCTCCAAATCTGTTGTTTCTCTTATGAGATGTTTCACTTTCTCTTCTATTTTTTCATTATTCATATTTTGTTTAAGCATTTCTTGATCTCTTATAATTTCACTGGTTTCACTTTACCCAATTCTAATTTTCAAGTTGTCATTTTCCTCCTTAAGATTCTGGATCTTGAGGGGCAGAGTCAAGATGGTGGCATAGAAGCAGGAGAACTCCATGAGCTCCCCCCATTAACCACCTCAAATACCTATGAAATATAACTCTAAACAAACTTTAGAGCTCCAGAACTCACAAAATAACAGAGAAACAAAGGTCATTCTGAAGGCAACCTGGCAGGTGGACAGGAAGAGTTAATTGCAGCATGCTGGGAGCCCAGACCAGCACAGCATCAAACCATGGCATTAGCCCTAGGGTGGCCAGGACCAGCCATGGCTGAAGCATTCAGGAGAGCAGGTCACTGGCAGCTGTGGCAGTTTCCAGAATTATCAACCCATAAGAGCCAAGGATAAAGTGAAAGGTCAGTGGAACTCAGCTAAATTTGGGGGAAAGAAGTAGTCTGGCCATCTGCCCCCAGGGCAAGAAAGCAGCAGAAGGGGCGGCCCTGCAGACACCTCCACATGGCTGCTTCAGAGCTACTGATCTGCAGATTGCAGGGGTGCCAAGCAATCATTCAGAGCTAAGTGCTCTTGCCGTAGGATGCCTGGATGGGGATGCATGGTCTTGGGTGGTGGTCCTGAGGTGTGTGACCAGTGAGCCAAAGCTGGTGGGGGCTGCAGAGATGGCAGCCTCCTAATAGTACCAACAGCTGTGAAAACCCTAGCAATTTTGTACAAAGCTCTCCCCTATGAAAGTAGAGTTCTACTGAGCCCAAAAGTCAAGTATTTGACTGGCAACATGAGCAGGCAAAGGAAGCAAAGTAAGCTTAGCAATCCAACTTTAGATTCCTTTTTGTGGGGCACAAAGGATCAAAGCATGGATCAGGAGGAAGACAACACAGTCAGAATTCCCACACCAAAAGCTTCCAAGAAAAATGTAAATTGGTTACAGGCCATAGACGAGCTTAAGACGGATTTTGAAAACCAAATAAGAGAGGTAGAGGAAATATTGGGGAGAGAAATGAGAATGATGCAAGAAAAACAACTTGACTGAAGAAAATAACACCTTAAAAATAGATTAACTCAAATGGCAAAAGAAGCCCGAAAAGCCAGTGAGGAGAAGAATGCCTTAAAAAGCCTAATTTTCCAAATACAAAAAGAATCTCAAAAGCTCATTGAAGAGAATAACTCCTTCAGAATTAGAGTGGAGAAAATGGAAGCAAATGACTTTGTGAGAAATCAAGATACTATTAAACAGATCCAAACAAATGAAAAAATAGAACACAATGTGAAATATCTCATTGAAAAAACACTCACCTGGAAAATAGATCCAGGAGAGACAATTTAAAAATTATTGGACTGCCTGAAAGCCATGATCAAAAAAAGAACCTATAAATCATCCTTCAAGAAATTCTTAAGGAAAATTGCCCTGATATTTTAGAACCAGAGGACAAAATAGAACTTGAAAGAATTCACCAATCACCTCTTGAAAAAATCCCAAAAAGAAAACTCCTAGGAATGTTATATCCAAGTTCCATAGTTCCCAAATCAAGGAGCAAATATTACAAGTTGCCATGAAGAAACAATTTGAATACTGTGGAAACACAATCAGGATAACCCAGGATCTAGCAGCTTCTACATTAAGGGATCAAAGGGTCTGGAATATGATATTCTGGAGATCAAGGGAGCTAGGATTAAAACCAAGAATCACCTACCCAGCAAAATTAAGTATAATGTTTCGGGGGAAAATATGGTCATTCAATGAGGTGGAGACTTCTAAGCACTCTTGAGGAAAAAACCAGAATTGAATAGAAAATTTGACATTCCAATACAAGAAGCATGAGAAGGTAAACATGGAAATCATAAGGAACTTATTAAAGTTGAACTATTTACATGCCAACATGGAAAAACGATAACTGTATAACTTATGAAACTTTTCTCAGTATGAGGATAGGTGAAGGGAATATAAATGTATGTATATATATATATATACATATATATACATACACATATGAATACATATGGGAGTGTGTATATATATGTGTACATAGACAGAGGACACAGGATCAATTGAATAGGAAGGGATAATATTCTAAAATGTGAAATTGAGAGGTGGGAGAGGAATAGAATGAGAGGAGACAGGGAGAGCCAGAATGGGGCTAATCATCTCATATAGAAGAAGCAAGGGATAACTGTTACAACTGAGGGGAAGAATAGGAAGGCAAAAGGGAATGCGTCAACCGTACTCTCATTGAATTTGGCTTAGGGAAAGAATCACATACACTCTAAATTGGGTATCTTGCCGTACAGGAGAGTGGGGGGAGGGTGATGAGAGGGGGGATGATGGACAGGAGGGCAGGTTGGGGAGGAGGGTTGTTAGAAGTACTTCTGTCAAGGGACAGGGACAAAGTAGAGAATAGAACAAGAAGAACAAATAGGAAGGAGAGAAATACAGTCAGTCTCTTACAATGTGTCCATTGTGGAGATATTCTGCATAACTACACATGTATGGACTGTATTGAATTGCTTGTTTTTCCAGTGGGGGTGCGTGACAAGGGAAGAAGAGAAAGAATTTAGAATTTAAAGTTCTAAAATCAAATGTTAAATATATATATATATATATATATATATGTACATATATGTGTGCATATGGGTACAGTTATTACTATTATTATTTACATGCAACTGGGAAATAAGATATACAGACACTGGGATAGGGAGATCCACCTTGCCCTACCAGAGAGTCAGAGGATCAATGGGGGAGGATATAGGAGAGAGCAGATTGGGGGAGGGGGTATACAATGGGATTGCTGTTTTCAGATGGTGGATAGGGAGAAGACAGGGAGAAAATTTTGTGGTAATATCCTAATTATTTGTAGTCACCTCTAGCCCTATGGTATGAGAAATGGTGCCTCTTTGCCCCAGATCTTCAGTTCTTCCCTTTAACCTGAGGCCAAAGTGAAACCTCCAACCTCCTGTAAATGTCCACAGCAATGGGCTTTCTGCCCCCCTGCTTCTGCACTCACCAGGTGTGTGCTGGTTCCTTCTTGCCCCTGCTGCTCTTCACACACAGCTGGGTCTGGTGTTCCTAGTCAGCAGAGGTTCCCTCCATCTTCCCCAGCTCAGTCTCCTGACTCCCCTCGCTATCTGGGGGTAAAAGTTCTTGTGGTTGGGGCTGAGGCAGCCTCCCCAGTCAACTAACCCCAGGGCTTGCTGCTTGTTGTTTAAGAGGCTAGCTGCTTGCTGTTAAAACAGACCCTAGCCTTTAAGAGACTATTTTAACTGTTTCGTGGGAGGAAATCTCGAGATCTTTTAATTTTCTGATGACTCTCCCTCTTCCCAGGATCCTCTCTCCATGGCTGATTTTTAGCACCACTTGTCTGAACCCCCCAAACAGTATGATTCTTCTCAAGATTGTCAGTTAAGAAACATTTAAAAATCCAGTTTTAGGACAGCTAGGTGTTGCGATGGATAGAGTGCCAGGCCTAGAGTCAGGAAGACTCACCTTCCTGAGTTCAAATCTTGCCTCAGTTACTAGCTATGTAATCATGGGCAAGTCACTTAACCCTGTTTGCCTCAGTTTCCTCATGTGTAAAATGAACTGGAGAAGGAAATGACAAACTAATCCAGTATCTTTGCCAAGAAAACCCCAAATAAGGTAATGAAGAGTTGAACATGACTAAAGCAACTGAACAATGCATACAGTTTTAAGTAGGTTTTATAAAGGGTAATTTACTAAGGTTGTACAGTTAGAAGAGCTGATAGAATCCTTCCTCCCTGAAGTCCATAATAAACTCTCCCACAAATATATACTCAGTGCAGGGTAAAGTAAGCCCAAACTTATAGAACATCTGTGGCAAAGTATATGTCATAGCTCTTAAAAAATAAGTCTTTTCCCAATTCATGGGGTACTCAGTAAGTACCCCTAAAGCATGGTAAATCTGGGCCCCTTTTGTTCTTGGATTCCAGTGCAAACATTGCCACTAAATCCTACTTCCCAGGGTTAAGAGGAGAGAATAGAAAATGTTTGGACACTGATGAGAAGTTGAGAAAACCAAAATTGTTCAGATCCTTTGAAGCTTTCAAGGGCCTTCTCTGGTCAAAAATTGGGGAGAAAGGAGGAAACCCAATTCAAAGCTGAGACCTCTAACTGCCTTCCAGGTTCTTAGAGTCCCTCCAGTCCCTTCTTAGAGATGTCTTGAAAAACCATATTTGACCTGATTTTGAAGAATTCTCTAATTCTGGTTAACATGATGCTTTTATACAAGACTCTGAGGGCGTGATGAAACTCTACAACCAGTTTGAAGGGACTTCTTTTCTGGTTTCATTTCACTCATCAAATGACTTTCAAAAACTTTTTGTACTTAGTCTAAGGTCTATAATTAAGATCGTTTTGGCATCTAATAACTCCAAGTGGGATGAGGTAAATGAATATATATGTTATGTTATGTTACATTATGTTAATTATATCATATCATATCATATTATATTGTTATGTTACATTACGTTATATTATGTTATGTTATGTGTATAATAAAATTTACCCTTCCATAAACCTGACTAAAGATTATGAAGTTCTGCAGAAAATATTGAAGACCTTGCTTGTCTTTATTGTTGTTGCCAGTTGAAGGTAGAGAATATAGAAGCGAAGGAAAGAAGTGTGAACATTTGGCCAAGAAGATATTCTCTGACAATGGAATTTGGTTTTCTAGGCCACAGATTAAAATACAGTACTGGTAATTATGGATTTAGGGCACTAAGAGGGGCTAGTAAAATTATATTTGCTTGTGGTCAGAGGAATCTGATCAGGAGGGATTTGAATTGAAAATATAGGTGGGAGAAAAATACATATCTGTACCTACCAATCCCATGCAGAATAGCATGTACAACACAGAAAGAATAACAAACCATGAATTCAAAGGAGATAATAGTCAACAAGAAAGCAAGTTATAATTCTTATAGCCTCTGATGTCTATATATAAAAGGTATGTGTAATAAATAAAGTGAACCACAGATCCTAACACGGACAGACAAATTTATCCTCATAGATATCCCTGAGACTGGGCAGGATAAAATCTCAAGAATATGGCTTCAGAAGTATATACTTAATTCAAAAGGAATAGAATATATAAAAGGGAGGGAATATCTTTGCATATTTTCTCATATTAAAAATCCATTTGTATGAGGATCAATAGAGAGAGGAGCAGAAGTAATATTATCATGTAGGATAGTTGACTTGTAAGCATTGTTATTGAGTTAGTATTAGTGGTCTTTGAAAGATTATGGGGAATAGGAGAAGGACCCAAGACTGGAGAAGGTCAGGTGTTGTTCTCAAATTAGACTAATGTGCTTTATTTTGATTCCTGGTAAAAATTCTGCAACACATTATCACATGGATGATTTAGGAGCATTTAAATGAGAAGAGTTGATCCCTAAAAGTTAGCATAGTTTCAAGACCAGGTTTTGCATTAATGTTTCTTTCTTTCTTTCTTTCTTTCTTTCTTTCTTTCTTTCTTTCTTTCTTTCTTTCTTTCTTTCTTTCTTTCTTTCTTTCTTTCTTTCTTTCTTTCTTTCATATTAAATAGACTACCAGAACAGGGAAACACTTCCCCAGATTTTAGCAAAGTATTTGATTCTATCCTTTTACGATGAATTATATGCTACCAATTTCATGACTTTTCATTGAATTTTACATTTTCCCTTTCCTCTTACATCTCTCCCCTACCAATCACAGCAACAACAAAAAAAGATAATCCCCTTGTAATAAATATACAGTCAAGAAAAACCAATTCCCATACTGACCATGCCCTAAAATGTGTCTTATTCTGTCCTCTCAGAATTTTGGTGGTGTTATCATTTTTTCTTGGGATTCATGGTTTGTCATTGCATTGATCACAATTCTTAAGTCTTTTAAGCCATATTTCTTTACAATGCTGTTATTTTACAAATTGTTTTCTTGTCTCTACTTAATTCGTTGTCCTTCATTTAATAAAAGGCTTTCCAGTTTTCCCTGAAAATTAACTTTTCATCATTTCACAAAAGTGAAATAAGCTTCCTCTGGAGGTTGTAGTCTCTTCCCTTAGAGAGAAGAATACTTCCTACTTCTCAAGAAAAATAAATTTTTTTTTTATGTCCCAAAGCATGATGATATGGCATGATGGTAGATTTAGAACTGGGATATCAAAAGCCATCTTGTCCATCCGACTCATAGATGAGTCTCAAACTGAGGCTCAGACAAATTAGAGACATCTCCAAGGTCAGTGAGATATTCCCAAGGTCAATGAGGGGTATACCCAAGGTAGTGGGTTCTCCTTTATTAGTAATATTCAAAGACTCAAATGATCTTTTGTTGGGAATGGTGTAGGATGGGTTCTGGATCAGATACTGTTTGGATGATATGGCTTCTGAGCTATGTTCCAGAGCTGATTCTGTGATTGACTGTAGGTACTGTCTTGGTATCAAAACATTTGTTGGGCTCCCGCTACCCGGCCTGGCCGCCGCCGCCGCCGCCATGCAGTCCACCGCCCTGCTCCGCTGCTGCGGCCTCCCCCTGCTACTCCAAGCCCAGATCCCGGCCCTGGCGGCCCCTCCGGCCAGCACCTAAGCCGAGGTAGCCCGGGCCGCCGTCGCCCCCGCCCCCGGTCAGATGTCCTTTCTCCTTCGCCTCCTCGACTCAGGTGTATTTCAACGAGGCCAATGCGAAGCAGGTGCACGTCCCAACCCAGAGTGGAGCCTTTGGGATCCTGGCGGCTCACGTCCGCACCCTGCAGGTAACTGAAGCCCTGCGTGGTAATCGTGCACGCCTAGGATGGCACCACCACCAAGTATATTGTAAGCAGTGGTTCTGTCACAGTGAATGCCGATTCCTAGGTGCAGCTGCTGGCAGAGGAAGCCATGGCTCTGGACATGCTGGACATGGCTGCCGCCAGATCCAACCTGGAAAAGGCGCCCTCAGACTTGTCTGGGGCATCAGATGAGGTGTCCCGGGCTGAGATTCAGATCCGGATAGAAGTCAATGAAGCTATCCTGAAAGCTCTGGAATCGTGAACGCGCTAGAATCGTGAGCTGGGGAGCTGAACCCTTGCAGTCGTGCAGAGATGGTGTGACCCTTCTGCTCCATGAGCTAAGAAGACCAGGAAATACCCAAATTCCCCGTCCTGCCTACCCCGCTACTCTCCACCCCCAGATTAAAATCCACAAGGGTTCTGGGGGGAGGGAAACCCCAACATTATTGGTAGGTGTAATTGCATGCTTATTTTTATGTGCATTATACTGTTTAAGAATGATCCAAAGAAAAAATTTAATTCTGTATGTTCTTTTCCTCCATAAACTCTCAGCTAGTTTCTCCATTAACCTCAGTTGGTCTGTACTCAGTGAGTGCAAACTACTTTTAATACTAGTTACTACACTCCTTCAAAGAGCCTTGATCTCAATGGTTCTTGTTCCCCTAGTACAAATATGAACCCGTTCATGCCTTAACAGATAGTTTCATGAATTGTTATGGCTAAAAAAATTAATTTATTTAGTGGCTAGTTCCCTAATGATGAACCTCTATGCACTTAGCTAGATTAATCCTCCAGTGGGAGGATAAATTATCAATTTCCAGCCTCCATGTATAAAGCTTTTCCAGCTTCACAGAGCTACCAGAATTTGAACTCCATTGGCCTTACAGGACTGGACCTTGCTCAGGCTGGTCTCCTGGCTATTTAAGTTTCATATTGGAGTAAAATGAGATACTCAAAAGTTGTACAACCGTTAAAAAAAAGAGATTGTCTTAGCCATAGCAGGAGGATACTTAGCAAAGACATACATTGAGGCCATTATAAGTTGTCTGAGGTGAGTGAAACTACTTTGTCGGTTGCCCAGTGTGGTCCATTAGCCAGTTCTCAAAACCAGACTTAATACCTCTTATACACAGAGGGCTAGGAAGTAATGTCAACAGTTTTAGTAGCCCATGTCAATTAAATGTTTTTGTTTTTGTTTTTGTTTTTTTGCTTTTTGGAGGGCAATTGGGGTTAAGTGACTTGCCCAAAGTCACACAGCTAGTTTTTGTGTCAAGTGTCTGAGGCCAGATTTGAACTCACGTCCTCCTGACTCCAGGGTCAGTGCTCTATTCACTGTGCCACCTGGCTACCCCTACTGTGCCACCTAGCCACCCCTCAATTAAATCTTAAACATGGTTTCAGTATCTTTTAAGGAAAAACTAGTCTAGCTTGCATGGATTGTTAGGCTATTACTACCACTGAATCTTTAAGAACTACAGTGAGCCATTGGAGTTTTAATGGTGGCCTAGTAGAAATATAACTAAGAAAGGAAATCTGCAGTTTAAAAAATGGATGACACATTCCAAAGCCAAATAAATGAGTTTTGGAGCACATACTGTAATTCCATTGGAATGATCTGCAATATTTTATCTGTGATAAATTGAGTATTAACCACAAAACTGTTAGAATTTAAGGATAAAGACTTTGCTATCTGTTTAACAACAAAAGAAACAAAAGTAGTTGAAATACTGTAAAATAATAGGAGGGGCATACCTATATCCAAAGGAGGTTGGCTGGAAAACGGCCACCCAAGGAGTCTTATGTACAAGGGAATATCTCTAAGATGTTTGGGAGTAATACCTCCAGGCAAGGGAATATCAGCTGGAGGGCAGTAAAATGTAATCATAGGAGCAGAAAGAAATTAATTACTCTTCCCTGATTTAAAAGAACAGGAAAAAGGAAATCTGGATTCCTCAAGGAAAAAAAAAGTATAATTGCATATTTCATTCTTGCCTGGGGTTCTACTATATGTACAACTTATTTTGAGGACAACATAATTTTTTAAAGTATTTCAGAGGATGAAACTCTTTCCATTTTGACAAACTTCTCAAATTGCCTTTCTATAACTTCTTACCACCCTGAAGGATGCCATTGGTGTCCATTTATTAACATAATTTGCCCTGAATCACAGCTTACCTTAGGTGGTCATCAAGACCATGATGGCAGTGGTGATATATGTGTGTATATATGTGTGTATGTATGTATATCTGTATACATATATGTACATATTTATATACATGTATATGTGTGTGTTGCTGGACTTGGAATAAGTAAGACCTGGTTTCAGATCACACCTCAGCTACTTGTTCCTTAGTAAACAATGGGAAAATCATAGAACTTTTCTGGGACTCAGTTTCCTTCTCTGTAAAATGAACAAATTAGACACAATGATCTGTAGACCTCCTTCTAGTTCTAAATCTATGATCCTACAGCATACCCCAACAAAACTGCTCCAAAATAATACCCAATAAATATGAAGCTCTCCACTTTTAATGACCTTTAAAGACAGCCTTATATTCCCTTCAGTAAAATTTTCTTTTCTTTATAATGTCTTAGCATTAAAAAAAATAAAAACAATAAAGGAACTCATTAATTAGGGAATGATTGAACCTGTGTAATATGTATTAGTGGAATACCACTGCACCATAAGAAATGGTGAACAATAGGAATTTGATGAAGCATGGGGAAACCCTTATGAATTGATAAAGAGTGAAGTAACCAGAGCCAAAAGGATAATACATAGAATTACTATGCTGATGTAAATGAAAAGAACAATAGAATCAAGCTGGACCTTGATCAATTGCTATGAGACCTTGGTCTGGAAGAACACATGGTAAAACACACTTCCCTTTTCTCTGTAGAGAAGTTGAAGACCACAGTTGCAGAATAAGACATGCTGTCAAATGTGGCTGGTATACCAATTGATTTTGCTTCACTCTTCCTTTGTTACTAGGAAAGATTCAGTGGAGGTAGGGATATATCAGGAAAAGACTGTTGTGAAACAAAAAAGTAATTTTAAGGTGAAAAATACCATTAGGAAACCTTTCCAATTCCTTTATGATTTTTGTATCTGTTCAAGATAGAAGGGAGACTGAATTACAGCTGAATGGGAATGGGTAACATCTCAAAAAGTAAATATATCTATACACTATAAAAAGCATTGCAAGCTGTTTAGTTTACTACAGTGTTTGTTTTGGAAGCTTCCTACACAAAGATCTAACTCTGGGCAAGATTTCCATGAACGTGGCCAAATATGGTCAATTTTTCAGGCACCCATGTCCTGCCATATATGTCTGTGCTTAGATTTTGATTTATCTTCTGTGCACATAGTGTTTCTGCATAACCAATGAAAATGTATTTTCTATACATTTTTACTCATGGACTCCTGTTTTGTGAGAATTAAATAGCTTTTAGTGCAACTGAAGTGTTTAGATACTATTATAATTATTTTTATTTCTAATTTAGACCACTTGATGGTTTTATGACTCCCTCAAATTTTATCTCATCCAGGACTCTCTTTCTCTTTTATGTTTTATGGTAGTTTTCATTTGAACAATTTTCTTAAATTAAACTTTTATCAGACTTTTTCATGATATGATATCTAAGGCAGTATGGTATAGTAGATGCAGAAATGACCTTTACATCAGGAAAACCTAACCTCTGATTCATGGTAATGCTGTGACCCTGGACATAACTTTTCAGCATCCCAGGAAACTTTCTAAGACTATCAGTTGCAAATTGTATTTGCATTTGTTTCCTGATTAAGAAATCTCTATACCAGTAAGTTGCAGATTCAGATAAAAAAAAAGGTGAGCAAGATCAGGGCAGAGGGAGAGGATCATTGTGCTATATTCAGGAATCTAGATAAATCATATCTTCAGGTTTCCCCTGATTTATCAGTTTGTTGACTCTCAACAAGCAAAATGCACATTGACTTCTGAGAGCCAAGACAGCTGGAGTAAGCAGCAAATCACCATAACTCTCCAATCCTCAACTCCAAACAACCATAAAATAGAGCCACCAAACAAATCCTGGAACAGCAGAACCAGCCAAAAAGATCTAGAGAAACAATCTTTTAATCTAAGAAACTCGGAGGATCAGCAAGAAAAGTCTGCTTCACTTGGGTCAAAGGGGAGCAGTCCAGGACAGGAAGCATCCCAGCAAACCCCACCTTAGCAAACCAGTGGGAGATCTTGAGCCCCAGTGTGGTGCAACAGACAGATGCCAACACCAGGACTGCCCCCCTTTCCCCAAATGGCTTAGCATAGCCACGTGAACAGGGCAGACTCCAGCTCTGAGAAATACCATGTGCTTCAGTGTAGCCTGGGGCAGATTTATCAAATGAGGATAATAGCAGCATCTACCTTAGAGAGTTGTTGTGGGGATCAAATGAATTAATATATATAAAGCTATTTACAAATCTTAAAGAGAGATATAAATACTAGCTCTTGTTAATCCCATTTTACAGGTAAGGAGACTGAGGCATAGAGGGGTTAAATGATTTCCCCCAGGTCTTCTGACTCCAACTGCAGTGATATTCCTATAACATATAGATTTTCTTTTGTAAGTTTGCATTTTTTTTGCCTGATGAAGCAAATTATACATATTAAACCTGGTGGTTCAGAAATTGCTAGTCTCCGTATAGACTTAGCTACTTTTATTACCCACATCGAGTTGAATTGGATAAAAATATGGAGATCATGTTGTACAGGGGATAAGTATGGACAACTTTGCTGCCTCAGATACATACTAGCTAAGGTCTCTTAGACTGATTATCTTTAAGCTGTAAATGTATGATTATATGTCCATCAAATGTGAAGATGACATGAAGCTGGTGGGTATTTCTAATATGGTAAAGGATGGAATCAGGGTCTAAAATAACAAGTTATCATTTATAATTGGCAAAGCACCTTATATACCTTATCTCATTTAAACCCGAGAACAACCCAGTGAGGTATTATATCATGAGTACTATTTTTCAGTTTTGCTTATGACAGTTGACTCTCAAGACAAGTCAAGTGATTTGCCTAAGGTGGATACACACAATCATCCTCATTTTCCTCATTCCTTTCCCACTGGAACTTTGGGCTTAGATCCTGGAACTATTCTTGGATCGGACAGGTGAACTTTTGCCTTATCTTGCCTGGAAGTGGACCCTACGCCACTTCTGGAGCCCCATTTCTAAACCACACCACTCCTAATTTCTCCATACTTTACATATCCCTCTTAGTGTGTTGCCTTCTCCATTAGAATATAATCTCCTTGCTGGCAGGGACTGTTTAGCTTTCTTGGTTTTGTATATCCAGTGTTTAGCACAATATCTGCATATGGCATAAGCACTTAATACTTCATTCATTCATGTCGCAGGCAGTATTTGAACCCTGGTCTTGCAGACTCCAGTTATAAGCACCCTATCCACCATAAATGATTGACTCTCAAAAATGACCTTGATAGCCTATGAAAATGCTCCCAAACCAATAAGATGAAATTTAGCAAGAACAAATGTGTAACCATGCATTTCATTTCAGCTTCAGGAAGTCAAAATGAGACACAGATCTTAAAAGGATTTCTGTTTTCATTGGTATGGCTGGCTCTCCTCACTGATGTAGCTCACAAGTTCTCAAAACTGAGTAGGTGGTCTTCTGAAACTGCTGTGGCCAGCAAATTAGCCTCCATGCATTCAAGCCTGGTGATGATCCTCTCTGGATGTAGCTGAGCAGGTCCTTAGCCAACAAACATCTAGTCCTAGTCCATTACTTGGCTCTATTTTTTGAGGGGCAAAGGCAAAGCAATTGTGGGTTAAGTGATTTGCTCAAGATCACACAGCTTATTAAGTGTCAAGTGTCTGAGGTCAAATTTGAGCTCAGGTCCTCCTGACTTAAAGGCTGGTGCTCTATTCACTGCGCCACCTAGCTACCCCCAACCTGACCCTATTTATAAATGGTTTTCAACTTGGTAGGACATATTCTACTTTGTGTGTTGTTGTGTGATTTTTGAGAGTTCAGGGTTACTCTCATGACATGAAAATGCATAGGAGCAGGACTTCATTAGAGAATAGTGATCTATTTAGACAGAAAAAATCAACTGCATTCATTAATTTATTCAACAGATAGTAAGTCCTTATTAGACAGAGGCACACAGAGGTTAAATAATTTGCCCATGTCATATAGCAAACATGATTTGAACTCAGGTCTTCCTGATTGCAAACACTCTTTCATGCATTCATTATGCCATGCTGCTTATGGTAGACAAAAATGAAGTGTATGAGTGGCTACATGATAGATTAGAAACAAACCTGGACTCAAGGTCTGGAGAATTGGTTGCTTCTAGTAATTAGTGATTGACCTTGGCAATATCCTTAACTCCTGTAGGCCCCAGTTCATTTATAAAATGAACATTTAAGAATAGAACTTCTCCAACAATAAAATTTTGTGATTATAGTAGGTGTTAAACAATGCTACTGAATGAATGAGTGAATGGTCATATTCTCCCCAAGAAACTCCAAATCTAGCTGAAGGAGAATTTATACATGTATGAAACAGATAACACTATAAAGCTAAATATGCTATTAATTACCGTAATGATTAATACACACAGTAAGTGCTGTTAAGAGGCCAGAGTAACGAGAGATCAGCTGCCCTCCGTGACTAAAATTAGATGGATTGGGTTTGACTTGGTAGTGAGCAGAGAGGAGGAGAACATTTCAGGGGCTAAGAACATCATGAACTTGACTTTGGATGTGAGAGAAAGGAAATATGTTAATCTGGCCAGAGCTGAGGATTCATGTTAAGAGTGGGGTGGGGTGGGGTTGGGGGAAATACAGTTAGAAAGATGCCTTAATGGAGTAATTACTGAATAAAGGGTTTGGGGGATAAATCTACTAAAGGCAGAGAGTAGAGGACCTTTAAATGTCACTCTGAGGAATTTAGCCTTTCTCTTACAGACATTGTGGAGCTATTCAAGATTTTTTATTCAGGGAGTGTCATGACAAAAGTAATATTTTAGGAAAATTAGTGTGATTGGCATGATCAAGATAGATTGGAGAGTGGAGCAGCTAGGGACAAAGAAACCACTTAACGAAGCATTCAGACCACTTAAAGAACCATTCAAGTGTGACACAATAATATCTCAGACCTGAATGGTGACATTAGTAGTGAAGAGAAGAGAGTACTAACAAAATTAACTTGGAAGAACAACAGGTTTTGACTTTTAAGAGAAATACTTTAAAAAAAAGTTGGAATGAAAGACAGCATTACTAGGCTTCAAACTATACTGTAAAGTATGAACTGTCGAAACTACTTAGTATTGATTTAAATTGTGAAAAGTAGACCAGTGGAAAGGAGTAAATAAGCAAGAACCAGGACTCCCTCTTCTGTAAAAGCTGCTTGGAAGAAATCGAGTTTATAACAGTTTCTTATGTTGTTGTTGAGTCATTTTTCAGTTGTGTCAGGTTCTTTGTGACCCTATTCATGGTTTTCATGGCAGAGATACTAAAGTAGTTTGCCATTTCCTTCTCCTCATTTTACAAATGGGGAAACTGAGGCAAACAGGGTTAAATGACTTGCCCAGGGTCACACAACTGTTAAGTGTCTGAGGTCAGATTTGAACTTAGGAAAATGTCTTCCTGACTCCAGGTTGGCATGCTATCCACTGCGTTTCTTATGCCATATGCCAAAATAAACTCCAATGCAGATATAATAAGAATAAAAGCTGTCTAGTGGAAAAGATTTGCATAATAAATCCCTAATATCCAAGATATATTAGGGAATTGTTACAAATACAGAAGGCCAAGAGTCACTTTCCAGTAGATGTCATTAGAGAATGTAAATAGTTTCCAAAAGAGTGATTGTAAACTATCATGGCCATATGAAAACATGCTCCAAAACACTCGTGATAATTCAGACATCTTTGAGTTCTTATATCACACCCAACAAATTGTCAAAGATGAGAAAAATATGGCAAGTTATTGTTGGATGACTGTGGGAAGACAGGTATATTTATACAGGGTTTGTAGAGCAATCAATTGATTTGACTGTTCTGTATAAGTTGCAAAGATACTGATCCTTATTGATAATGGAAGTTTCCTCACCTGAGTTTCTTAGCATAGGGTAGAGTTCCATTGGTATAGGGAGTTCTCTGTTTCAAGGAAATCACAAATCTAGTCCCTGTCCCTGTTCTAGTTAACAATTTATAATTATGTAAAAAAAATTACTAAATTGTTCTTACCCTTTGACTCAACATTTCCACGAATGGGCAAATATACAAAGGAGGTAAAGGTGAGAAAAAATGTCTTAATACGTACAGAAATATTTATAACACAACATTTCATGGTAGCTTAGAACTGAAATTTACAGTTCTTTACAGAAATTGCAAAAATGTAGAAAATGCATTTTTAAAATATTCAGTGGAGAAGACAGATTTGAGAGATATTTATGAGTTGATAGAGTTTGGTGATTACATGTAGGGAATGAAAGAGCCAGTTTTGTGAAAGGACGTGATACATTTAACAACTTTGTGGTTGTCTTCTGAAGCACAAGTCACTACACAAATGTCTGGTATGGATTCCTATGATGTCAAAGGTATAGAAGTTGGAGGGTGTTTTTTTTCCAGAAAAAGTGGGGTCTCCAAAGACATTAGCTTTCAACAAGTAAACCTGAGATGGGTAGAGATAAGAGTGGGATATAAAGAGCTAGCAATTAGGAGGATTTTGTGCTTGGGGTGATAATTGTGATGAGGAAAATATGTAAAATATGTCTCATATCCATCCTTTGTTCTTTACTCTTTCCACCACCACAAACACTAGACCAGTCCTTTATCACCTCTTTCTGATATCCTATAATAGCATGGCCTTCCTCCCTCTAGTCTCTCCAGTCCATTCTTTATATAATCTCCAAAATAATCTTGACTGTGTTACTCCTTTGTTCAAGAACTTTCTATGGTTTCCTGTTACCTCTTGGATAAAATACAAAGTCCTTAACTGATACCTAAGACCCTCAGCATTTTTAATCCAACCTATACATCTAGGCTTATTTGATATAATTCTGCTCTACATTCCAACCAAACCATTAGCTTTTACCCTATGTTGATCTACCATCTTTCACCTCTGTGCAGTCATGCGGATTTTCCCTCTTGAATGAAATGCCGGTCCTCCAACTCTCAACCTGTGGAAGTGCTTAAAGGTTTAGTTCAGTTATCGCCTTCTCTCTGACGCCAGCTACAGTTTATCTCCCCTTCCTCAAATTTTCTCAGGGTTATTCTTCTTGATCTCTTGTTGTACTGCACACCATTGCCGCAGTGGACTTAAACCAGGCAATCTCTAAGTTTAAATGATGCTAAGGTCCAGCCTGGGCAGCTTTGTGCCAGTGAGAAGGTCAGGAACTCTCTCATCCTGCTTTTGTCCTAGGTAAACAGGTTACAGAATACAAATGTTTTGCAGCAGTGAGGAAGAAGAGGGCAGGAAAGAGAATATTATGGTAACTACAATGAGAATGACTGTCAAGCATAAGGAGACAGAAATTTAAGATGGGCAGAGACATTTTGCTGTAGAGTCAAGAATGGAGTACTGAGGTCACTGATAGCACCATTACTTCCCTTCCAGCATTACTTAGATGTAATTCCTTCAGAAGAAAAGAAGAATTCAGAAGACGCTTCTTTTAGAAGGCTAATGGATGTCACTCCCAGGCAACCTGATTCCAACAACCCTATAAGTTGGCAAGAGTTGGCAGCTGACTAGATTTGGAGGGGGAGGAGGAGTAAAGAGACTGGGGGTAATTCCAAAATTTTGAACCTCAGTGACTGTGAGGATGAAGTGTTCCTTGACAGAAATGGGACATTTAGGAAGAAATTAGAAGTTTAGGGTTCAAAATAAGAAGTTCTCTTTTTGACATGACAGTCAGTCATTCACATTTATTAAGTGTCTCCTATGTGCCAAGAAATGTGCTAAGCACTGAGTATAGAAAAAGAGACAAAAGGCCATTCCTGCCCTCAAGGCATTCGCAGTCTGTTAGATTTGAGACGCTTCTCTGACATCCAGGTAAAGATGTTCAGAGAACAGTGATGTGGCACTAAAGATTCCTAGAAAGATGTGTGCTATATGTGTTTGAGAGTTATCTGTATGGAGATGATAATTGAACCAATGGAAAATGATGAAACCACTGAGTGATAAAGTGTAGAGAAAGAGAGAAGAGAAGAATGCCTATGACAGCCTTGGATCTCACCCACATATATGGATCAGGGCATGGCCAATGATTCCACAAGAGAAGGAAAAGATAGGAGGAGAAGCAGGTCAGAGCAATGTCACAAAGACCCAAAGAAGAGAGGATCCAAGAAGAGGGGGTGGTCAGCAGCATCAAATGCTGCAGAGCAATCAAAAAGGATGAAGCCTGAGAAAGGATTCAGATTTAGGAATCAGAAGACCATTTATAATCTTGTAGAGAGCAGTTTCAGGGAGTGGGCAAAGGCAAGATTGCAAAGGATTGAGGAGTGGAAATAGTGAATGTGCATGACTTTTTTCTGGGAGTTTGACTATGGAAGGAAGAGGTGGCTCAGGAGGGGATGAAAGTTTTTCAAGGATAGGGAGATCTGAGTATATTTATAGGCAGCAGGAAAGGAGTCCATGAAAAAAGAAAGATGTGAAATTGAAAGCAGAGAGGAAATGATCAGAAGGAGAACTCCTGGAAGAACTGAGATCGGATGGGGTCAAGGACACAGGCAGGGGATGAAGCTTTGGCAAGGAAAAGGACAGCCTTTTTCTTAAAGACCGAAAAATAGGAAGAAACAATGAGGGAAACCATTGTGAGAATTTGGGGTGTAGAGTGTGGAGAAGTGGGAGTTCATGACAGATGGCCTCAATTTTC
The DNA here is from genome assembly GCA_028646575.1 of Pseudocheirus occidentalis. Classification (NCBI taxonomy): domain Eukaryota; kingdom Metazoa; phylum Chordata; class Mammalia; order Diprotodontia; family Pseudocheiridae; genus Pseudocheirus; species Pseudocheirus occidentalis. The sequence continues at coordinate 105,921,616 of CM053597.1, read as the reverse complement.
TTAGTAAAGCATAAGGCAAGGTCCTCTTCTGAAAAGGGCAGAGGTAACTTGAGAGAAGAGAAGGTTTGGTACAAACACCGTCCTGATATGATAGAGATTCAATCTAGGAAGAGATTTTGCTGTGAAGACCCAGGTGAGATTAGATAATGCAAATTTAAGGTGGATCCAATCAGCATAGTAATGTAGCTTTTTTTTTAGTGATATTCAGTATTCATTGGAGCAAAGGACACATTGGGTTGTGGGTAATTCAGATTTGGGATGAATGATAATGGGACAAGGGGTCAAGGAACTCAAAATTAGAGGATAATATAATGTTGAACTAGTTAACTGCAGTATAGCTTCATGATTCTGAATGGAAGAAAGTGAAGTCAGAGCAGAAGTGAAGGTCTCAGGAAGCAGAGTTGGATAGCGGTGTATGGAGGCTACAGGGACAATGGAGAAGATATTTATGAGGGAATGGTGAAAAACGGAAGCGTTAAGGGGGTTATGGTCAGATGAGAAATTTCACAGTTCTTGTGGAGATGAAAACGTTAGAATTCTGCTCAGTGTCCAATTGTATGAATTAATTTTATTTCCCTTAAAACATGCTGATTTGCGGTTTGGTTTAAGATTTAAGACGCATTGTCAAGTATGCATGTTTCTAGCTGAATAGAGGAACCCCGGAAATAGTAGCCTACTTGCTAGCTTTTCTGGGCGACGGGAAAGAACTAGGGAGTTGGCCTGAATCAGAGACAATGAAACCTGCCTGGCCCCAGACTAGGTTAAAGTAACTATTATCTGTTTAACATTATAGCACTGAAGCGCCCCCTATCTTGATTCTCCAAATATGGCACTCAGAAAAGAAATGGGGATCCTTAAGAGTCTACTTCAAAACTTTTCTAGAACTAGCTTTAGCAGTCAGAGAGCAAACTTGGTAATTTTTTTTTTTTTGTAAAAAAGACTGATATTTTCTTACAGTGGTACTTTATGGATTTACCAAGTGAATCTCTCATTCCCATTGACATGAGTATATTCAATCTTACTCTCTCATTGTCCCTGTACCTCTCCCCCCACAAACTGAATCATGAAAACCTATTTGAAATGCCAATGTTATGGGGTGCGTTTATTGTGATCCTTAAATACTTTAAAGTTTAAGGTTACTTTTTTACACATGTTCATTTAGGACTCTGTGAGATATACTGTCCTGTGGTATATCCAGGGGAATTAAAATTTACTCTTTTCCCTTTCATTCTTTCATGAGTTTATTGTCAATTTTTATTCCTTTTTATGCTACAATCTGAGATTTAATAACCTTCAAATTTATTTTTTTGTGTGTTTATGTATTCCCAGATTGTTCAGGCTTATAAGGGCAAAAAAGAAAGCCATTGGTAACATTTTCTGTACTAATTTGTCTCTGTGCTGAATAATTGAAAATAGTTTTCTTAAAGGCACTTATTTGTCCAAACATTGTTAAAGTTGATGGGAGAGGTATGCTAAAAGGATTCTTTTGAATTGAATATTTTCTGGAAAAAAATTGACAAAATTCTTTATAAACTACATTTTCCTATTTTCTATAATTTATCGTAACTTTGGTCAGTGTTCATTTGTTGCTTTTAATATTTTTGAGATTAAGTTTAACATAGAAAGTCATCATGTTATATGATATAATGAATTTGAACTTTAGGTAGAGAGGCAGGGTAGTATAGGGGTAAAAAGTGTTAGCTTTGCATTCAGAAGATTCGAGCTTAAATGCTGCCTCTGCAGCTTACTACCTTTGTGACTTTGAGTAAGTCATTTAATTTTGCAGGGCTTCCTTGCCATTGTGATGACCTCTAAGGTCTCGTTCAGTTCTAAACGTGTGATGCTATGAATTTATTGTGTAGTGACTTTCAATCTCGCCAAGAGTGTGAGTGATTTCTTTTCACTGAGAAGAATCTTGGGGCTAACTTTTCAATGCTATACAGTATATCGCTTCTTAAACATGTAGTCTAAACAATCGTACTTTTTAATGGTGAAATGCTACAATTATTGTAAAGTGGAAATATTAAACTTATTTAAAATTTTCATAGGCCTTGTTTTATGGAGGTTGGGATTTTTAAACATAGGTTTTGGTCTAGAGTATCATATTCAGCCTGACAGAACATGATAGTACATGTCCTTGGTAGAACATTAACATTTTAATTACAAAACATTGCTCAAGGTAATGTTTTCTGAATAAAGTTGCCAGAGAGACTCCACCTAGTCTCGCCCTATGATTACTGTGTATTTCTCATCCAGTAACCACTTGTACTTGAGAGTTGTGTTGTATTCAAAGCAATGTGTTATGTAAGAAAATGGAAAATAAACCATCTTTGCTGAGCAAAAGCACCTAAGTACCCTGTAGTTATACCCTTACAAATCACAATAAACTGAGTAAAACAAGATACAGTGTAAATGTGAATATATGTAACTTTGGGCATTATTTATAGTTTTGTTTGTTTGTTTGTTTGTTTTTGTGGGGGGAAGAGTAGGGGTGTGTGGACTTCCCATTGTGGAATTCCCTCCCTTAGTGGAGATAAATGGTAATCCCTATAATTTAGAGTTTGGGAAAATTAATTGGAACGCTGAGAGTTTTAAGCAACTTACTCATAGTCATAAAGCTGGAATGTATCAGGGGTAGAACTTGAACCCAGATCTTCTTGATGCCAGGGCTGAGTCACTATTTTTTAGTCTATTGCCTCTTCATGTTAGTCACAGTGAATTTTAAACTGGCAATGCCAACAGTGATTCCTTAATGTTGAATGGGAAAATATTTCTATTTTTCAAAGTTATGTTTTCTCAAGGTCTGAGTACTTAAACTGTTTGAATGGTAGAATATTTTGGAGATCATTGTTACTATGTCTCCTAAGACAGTCCCTTTTTTGTTTTCATTGCTACATAGCCCTGTCTCTTATCATTTCACGACTGAATTGTTACTACAGCTTTCTCAGCTTTATCACTTCTTTCCCCTTCTTCCTTGGTCCACTTTGCTCACAACTGCCTGGTTAATCTTTTTCAGACAACATTTCAATATACCATAACTGAAAATAAAACTGAAATTTTTCAGGTATAACTGACTCTCTAAAACTTAGATGACATAGAAACTCACTAGACCTTAAGACTTGCTTCTTTTATTTATTTATTCATTCATTCATTTATTTATTTTGACACAGTTGGGGTTAAATGACTTGCTCAGGGTCACAGAGCTAGTTAGTATCTGAGGCCAGATTTGAACTTAGGTCCTTCCGACTCCTGGGCTGGTGCTCTATTCCCTGCACCAACTAGCCACACTCCTTATTTCTGGACATTTACTCACTTTGTGACCTTTCAGTGCCTGAGGCAACTTTCTAAAACTAAAGATTACAAACAAGTTGTTGATTGGCTTAGGTATAGGGAATTTCCACACATGAAGTTCTCTATACTAATAAATATATAGATCTGAACCAAAAAAAGGGGGGAAAGATCCCATCTCAAACCTTATAACCTCAGCCTTCAGAGGCCTTGCACCACTTGACTTCATCAAATCTATTCACCTTCTTTTGTTGTTCCCCTCCATTTGACCTTGACTGGGCTTTTTGCCATGCATGTACTTGTCTTCCTTGTTCTACACCCTGGATCTCTATGTTGGTTCTGTAGTTTGAATCGCCCTCAGTTTACCTTTCCATCAGTATACTGCATGGTGCAAAAGTCACAATGTGACTGAAGAACAAAATAACATATTCAGGTCATGTCTGTAGGTAGGTTACACTGCTCATCTTGCATCATATCTTAGATTTTCTTTGTGTTAAATTTGATGGAGTATTTTAAGATTTGCAAAATGCTATATATACATAATTTAATTTAACCCTCATAAAATCCCCTGTGAGGGAAATGTTATGGTTATCATTTTCATTTGATGAATCAGAAAGATGATGCTTTGAGAACTTGTCATTTGTCCGCAGTAACGTGGCTGGTCATTGTCTGGGGCTGGTATTGAGAATTTCAAGGCCGGCATTCTATCCATTATATCCTGCTGCTTCTTTTCTGCTTCTTGTAATGAATGAGTACCACCAGATACACAAAAAACCCCTTAAAAATAAAATCAAGCCTGGAACAGAATCCAGTCCTGATCAAGAAGAATCTGCTCTTCCTGGGCCTTCTGTGACTGTTCTTCTTGTGCCGATGAATGATATATTGCCATAATGGAAAGAGAGATCAGGCCTTGGCATCAGGAAGATTTAAGATCAAGTCCCACCTCTGAAGAATAAGTGATCCTAGGCCAGTCGTGTAAAATAAAAAAAAAAATTCTAAGATGATTTGGAAAACATTTTCCAATCTGCATTGGTAGAGGGGGCTTCCTTTCTTGTCATCTATACATTATGTAGCCAATATGGAAACAGATTGTGATAACTAAAAGCAAGGCTTTGTTCTAGATGCCAGGGGAGGGATAGGGAAGGGACTTAGACACTTTCTGTTCTAATTTCTTTATTTTACGAATAAGAAAACTTGAGGCCAGAGAAGTAAAATATTTTGCTTACATTACAAGTGGGAAAATCAAGATTCAAACCCAGGACCTCTGATTCCACATCCAGTGTTCTTTCTACTTGCTCCTTTAATAATAAGTCAAAATTATTTTATATGCATTATCTTTTCTTTTTCCTGTTAGCATATGAGCATTGCTTTAAATGAAAAGAAAAATTACTTGATATAAAACACCTATATAATAGCAAATTATAAAGAGAGACACTTTTGAAGTAAAAGTAAAGAATGATAACAATTTTTAAAATTGAATTTTGTCCTTTAATACTCATACAGATTCAAGCAACATTGAAAAAAAAAACCTTTTCATGTGTCGGTCTAGTATTTTGATTCCCAGTCCAATTTCTTCTTTATATATATTGTTTATGACATTTCTGTCTTGATTTTCCTTTTTTGATATCATCACCAGCCCTGCAGGATAAGATAGTGATGTGCTTTCCTCTTGAGAAGACTAGTTTACAATTATAATTATCCCTTGGAACAAGTTACTGTATAATGTAAACATAGAGTCCTGTTTATTCTGTGTGACATTTTTGTTATTATTAAGAATACAATAGTGACCTCAACTGTAATATATACATAAATTAAAATCAATTAATCAGCATAACTTCAATATAACTATAATTGAATTAATATAATATGAAATTTCATGGCATAGAATTTCATATGTAGATAAAATAATTATAGATGACACATACAGACTAATATAATCTCATATGTTATCCAGACTTCATTTCTTTAGTCTCACCAACAACTTTCTTGCCTGGAGAAAAGTCCACTCTAATGGCCCACTCTTCTGGTTGATGACCACCAGCTTTTGTCCACTATTTCAGGAGGGTTTCCAGCAATGCTTCTATTTACTGCCTACCCTTCCCTTTCTTTCCCCTACTAACAGTTGTCTTTCCCTTTAAACTGTCAACTCCTTGAGGGCAGGGAATGTCTTGCTTTTCTTTACTTGTATCCTCAGTCCTTAGCACAGGGCTTGCCACATAGTAAATACTCAGTAAATGCTGTATATACATATTTATGTATGCAGTTATCTCATATATATATGTAAATATTCATCTCTCTCTTTCCCTCTACCAACATATCTCTCTGCCACTCTCATTCTCTGTCTCTCTCTGTCAGTCTCTCTCTCTGTGTCTCTCTCAGTCTCTCTCTGTCTCTCAATCTCTCTCTTTTTCTCTCTGTCTCATTCTCTTTCTCTGTCTCATTCCCTGTCTCACTGTCTCTGTCTCTGTGTCTTTCTGTCTCTGCCTTTTTGTCTCTCTATCTCTGTGTGTCTCAGACATGTTTTGAAACAGTTCTTAGACTTAGCAAATTCTGGATTTGCTCCAATATTTTGATGTTCTTCCTAAAATGTGGTGCCCAGAATAGGACACTATGGACAGAAATTTATCACATGTGTATTTTGTGTGAAGGTATTTCTTTTCATGTTGTCTTCCTCATTAGATTGTGAGGCCCTTGAGAGCCAAGACTATCTTTTATCTTTCTCTATCTCCCCAGCACCTACCACAGCACCTGACAAAATGCAAGGTGCTCAATAAATGCTTGTTGACTGATTAACAGACAATTTAGTCTGACTGTACTGATTTCACATTATTCCCCCTCTAAATTCTAGCCAAAATGTACACAGCCTTCCATTTCCTGCCTTGGTATAGATTCTTTGCCTACTTGTCTTCATATTGGGGAATCCCTGGCTCCCTTCCAGGCTCAACTCAAGTGCCACCTTCTGTGTAAGACTTTTTCTTAGGCCTCCACCTTTTAGTTCTTTATGCTCCCTTCCTCCCAAATTATTTAGTATGTATTTTTGTATTTACTTACCCAATTCTACATTTTCCCTTCTATGCCAGTAGATTTTTTTGTCTTTGTATTGTAAGCATGGTTCCAGGTACAGAGCTGTTTTTTAGTTGTTTCAGTTATATCTGATTTGTCATGACCCTATTTGGGGTTTTCTTGGCAAAAACGTTGGAGTGGTTTGCCATTTCCTTCTTCAGCTCTTTTTACAGATGTGGAAACTGACACAAAGTTAAGTGACTTGGCCAGGGTCACAGTGTCTGAGTCCAGATTTGAACTTAGAAAGATCAGTCTTCCTGATTCTAGGCCCAGCACTATATCCACTGTGCCATCTAAACTAAACACAGAGTACTCCTTAATAAAGCTGCCCTACTAGACATGGAGTACTACCTAATAAAGACTTATGAATTGAATTGACCGTGGGGGAGCAAGGCAAATAAGACCCTAACCTCCCTTGCTGCTAGCATGTTGAGTGTTTTGATGTCAAAGCTAGAGGGTAGAGTCAAGATGGCAGAGAGAAAAGTTACAATCAAATCCTCTCCTACAAAATGATCATAGAAAAACACCAAACATAATTCTGAGTGGAAAGTCAACAAAATCACAGTGAACCATTTTGCTAGCCCAGGGAAGCTTAGCAAGACACAAAAAAGGTCTTTGGACACTTGGTTGGGGCTGGATGGGAGCTCAGTACCGTGTGGTAGAAATGGCACCAGTTGTGGGCTGTACCATTGAAGTAAGAGGAATGAACACTTGATCAGGAAGAGATCCCAGGGGATCTCTGTACAAGCAATGAGAATGGGATTGAGTGACATTTAGCATCTCTGTTATCCAGTTCTGGGTCACAGTTCCAGGGTGGAAAGGAGGAGCCACAGTGATGAAGGAGCAGAGTTCCAAGGACCAGAGCTCAGAGCAAGAGGACAGTGGCCAGACTTTTCCATGGATCAAGCTGTTTTGGAAGAACCAAAAAAACCAATTTCCAAATATGAAATTGGTGTGACAGGAAAGACAGAAGCTTATGCCAGTCATCTCTCACTTCTTCCTCCCCCACCAACCCCTGCCAAGGTAAGCACAGCCCAACTATATAATGAAGTACAAAGTCAATAAATAGATTGAAAAAAAATGATCACACAACAACAACAACAAAAAGAACCTGGCCATCAAAAGCTACTATGGTGACAGAGAAGCTCAAGACAAACACAGAAAAAAGACAATTATTTGAAAACATCTATAAGCAACACCTCAAAGAAAAATGCAGATTTTTTTATAAGCCCAATAGGGATTCCTAGAGGAACTAAAGAGAGATTTAAAAAAAAGAATATAAATGATTTAAAAATTATATACTTAATTTAAAGAGGTGAAAATGAAGCTAGGAATGATGTCTCAACAAATTTAACTCTTGGCTTCTTTTTTTTAACCATATTACAAATCTCTCTTTGGTCATCTTTTGCTACCAGTTCCTTTCAGCACCTACAGTACCTAATTAGAGTGGAACACTGTAACAATTCATTGCATGCTTGAAGATTTATTTGATTCCATCAATACTTCATAGTTAACCAATACTTCAAAACTATAGAACTTCAAGGATCTGTGATTTTGTCAGTATAGGTGCTTCTACCACTCATACAACCTGAAAACTCGCTATACTTTAGCTTAAAATGTCCAAGAGGCCAAAATAATTTATTGCTGTGTGGCTGACTGCTGGTGAGGCTCTTTGAGCCTAGCCAAGCTCATCTTCAGGCAGTTGATCATGAGATCACAGATTTAGAGTTGGAGGGTACCTTAGAGGACATCTGATCCAACCACCTCAGTTTATAAATAAGAAAACTGAGGCCCAGAAAAGTTAAATGATTTGCCCAAGATCACATGGGTAGCAAGTGTCAGGAGAAGGATTTAAATCAAATCCTCTGACTCCAAATTACATTATTTTTCCTTTGTGTCTCATAATCAATCCACCAACTAACAAATATTTAATAAGTGATTACTATGTGCCAGACTCTATGGATACAAGGTGAAAGAAAAAAAATATTTCAATTCTCAAAAAAATTTACATTTTATATACTTAGTAACTGTATAGCATTTTAAGGTTTGCAAAACACTACAAATACTACCTCATTTCATCCTCACAACAACCCTGGGAAGTAGGTGCTATCATTACTACCATTTTACTATGGAGGAGACTGAGGCAGACAGATTTTAAGTGACTTGCCTAGGGTTATATAGTTATTAAATATGTGAGCTTGGATTTGAACTCATATCTCTCCTGACTGCAGTGCACCACATAGTTGCCTCATTCTAATACAGTCAGTGTGTGTGTGTGTGTGTGTGTGTACGTGAGTGTGTGCGTGTGTGTGTGTGTGCGTACATGAGTGTGTGCGTGTGTGTGTGTGTGTGTGTGTGTGTAAAATAGATATGCAAAATACAAACAAATAAGATAACCTTGGAGGACACTACTAGTAGCTGGGGTAGGGTATGGATCGGAAGACCTGCAGAACACAGCATTTGAGCTGAGACTTGGGGGAATCTAGGGATTCTAAGAGGTGGAAGCAAGGAGGAAGAGTATGCGAGGCAGGAGAGACAGGCTGTGCAGATGAACTTGGAGAGCTGTGTATATGGGACAAACACTGTAGATGTACAATTAAGTTGACCCAGAATGAATAGGAGAGAGGGTTGAATTCCTTTTGGGAAACGAAACAATACATTCAATGAGCCCAGGCTCCTCTTTAAAACAAAAGCCCATCTTTTTATCACCAATATTCTTCTGATAGTTCTATAATGATATGAGTCACGGAATTCCAGAGTTTCTGAAGACTGGCTCTGGAGGTTGTCATTTTAAAAGTATATCAGAGCTTGAACAATACTCATTCTTCAGCCGCTTCATTGTTTCCTGTGTAGATGGATAGACTGAATACTTTTAAATAATTTTAGATCCCTGTGTTAGGTGGCTTTGTAGTGTTCCAGGGCTTGTTGTAATCAGTCCAATGTTAATTATTGACAGGATCATATGGAGAATCTCAGTATCTATAGGGAATATCTTTTCCATTTGAACTCTATGCTAGACATCGTTTAGGACAGGGATTGTTAAGGCGAGTTCTGTAAACTTGTTTTTGACTGTATTTGAGTATAATTGCTTTTTTTATAATCCTATGTATTTTATTTTACACATTTAAAAACCTTATTCTGGGAAGAGGTCTATAGGCTTCACCAGACTACCAAAGAGACAGATCCATGGCACACAAAAAGGTTAAGAGCTCTTGCTCTAGGACCATACGAAATACTTTTTGCAAACGTACCTCTTTCTGTCTTATTACTTATTTTCTTTGAATTATCAGAGAGTTTCTTTCTGTCTTATTACTTATTTTCTTTGAATTATCAGAGAGTAGTCAAACAAAATTATATCAATTGTTATATCTTTGGAGGAATCTTGTGTAACTAACTTACAAATCATGCTTTTTAAAAAATAGTCAATCATTAACCAGGGGGATTTTGAATTTTCTGTTTTTCAGTCAACTGTGTGATTGTAAAGATACGTTCATTTATTGCTTGCTTTCTTTTTTTGCAAAACCCTGACTATTCCAATCACATACTGTCATTCTCCTAAATGCTTTTATTCTGTAAAAACAAGATTAAATTTTTTCCACACGCATTTCTTCTCTTTCATACTACTTAGTGGTGCCTGCTCCCCCAAATTGTACTGCCCCCAGCACTCATCTCTTACTTTAGTCTATTTTGGCTGCCTTCTTGCTTTTCTTTAATATCATTCTTACTTCCTTGTGGATCATACCATGAACAGACTGTGATGTTAGAATATGAATGTGGTGGCTGAGACATCATTAAAGAAGAGAATAATTTGTCATATAAATATTGATGAATCTTTTACATCTTTCAGCTGCTTGTGGTCCTTCAATTTTCATCCCAAAATGCTCTTGGGATGATCCAGACTAATTGGGTCCCCCTCCCAGCTTCCCATACATTTGCTTTTCCTTCTTTTCCCTCTGCTAAAACACAATAGTGAGAACTGGCTTTACAAGACAATGTTGCACATAATCTTCTGCCATCCCCCTCTGTAATATTTTAAATATTACAGAGATTTGAGACTGGAATTGCCCTTGTCTACCCCATTTCTCCTCTTTGTGAGGAGATGGCAGTTTTTAGCTGAGGGAGTTTCAGTTATTTTGGGTTCCTTCTTGGGGGGGGTAGATTTGCATCAGTTATACTTTGAAAATAGTGAGAATTTATGACTATGTCTATACTTTTATCCACATCTCCTTTTTGGGTGCTATCCACAGATTGTTCAAATAAGTCAGGTTGGTGTTACCTCAATTTTATACTGTATCTTCTTATTTTTAATCTTTCTTCCAAGCTGGAATTGCTTTTACTCTTTGCTCTAACAAGTCAATGGTCTGAATGTACAGAGGTGCCTAATTTGGAAATAACTCATATTATTAGCCAGTCCTTCATTACCTGTTAATGGTATAATCACTTTCCTTTATTGTGATACTACTTATTCTTCTCTGTGGGCCATCTGGCTTTCTCTTTGGAGAAAGTATTCATGAGGCATAGGTATGAGGCTGCTAAATAAACTGCAAAGACTTTGATCTCACTTGTTTGTTGCTCTTGAACTATGTTTTCCAGTATATTTTTTACTATTCCCTTTTGCAGGGTAGTCACGGAATAGCGAAGTGCATGCTGTTTTAATTGGGGGGAGTGGGGAGGGATGTCACGTTCAAGTTCAGTGCAGAATATCCCTGCCTCCTCAGCTTTGCAGCATTTTTTGGCACATAGGATAAAATTATTTTCTTAGTGGTCACAATTATACATCTCCCCATGAAATGTTTTTTTCTATTTGAAATAAATCTACCTCCTCATACTGTTAATTGCAGAACTGTGTTATATATACATCCCTCATTGTTTTTCTCACCCATTTTAGTTTTATTTGTAAGGGCTACTGTTATGTAGAAATGAATCAATTCAATTCAACCAGAATTTATAAAGTACCTAATACACTGGCTATTCTTGGGGCCTCAAAGACAAAAATGAGTCCCATCTCTCAGTAGTAACCAACATTTAAACAGCACTTCAAGGTTTGCAAAGGGTTTTATATATACTGTCATTTTCTCCTTGCAGTAACCCTGTGAATTAGGCATTCGTCATGTCCATTTTACAGATGAAAAAACTGAGTCAGACAGAGAGGTTAATTGATTTGTTCTTGATCACACAGCTAGTGAATATTTGAGGTGGGATTTTAACTCAGGTCTTCCTCATCCCAAATCAGCATTCTATCTACTTCTATCTTAGCTGCTTCCAGGTATGTCCTACATTTTGTTTGGGGAGAAAAAAGATATATTAGGAAAATAAGTACAATACGAAATATATACACAGCAAATGGAATATATTTTTCTGGGGTATGGGGGAGTGCTATCAGCCAAGGGAATAAGAAAGGCCTCATTTGAGAGTTGGCATTTGGGCTGAGCTTTGAAGAGGCTCAGAGACAACAACCACTTTTCCCTTTCAAATTCTAGCTAAGTGCTAGTGCTCAGATATGATTGCTTTGTCTTGGGAGCTGAATTTCACTGTCCTCTGTTAGCAGTGTCTTTTGCCTTACTAAGGAAAGAATGTGATGTGACTTTCTTCATTGCTGACCATCTGCACCCTGGCATCTTTGCTACAGGTTTATTTACTATATCAAAAAGACAGCTGGTCAACAAATTTGTTCTCTAATGCTTTTCCAAGTTCTGGATTGCACAAACATAATGACCTTGGGGAAAGTGCCTCATGAGCCCTCTTTCTTTTCCTCCTTCTCATATGATCAGACTTGCATGGTGCACTGCCAGGAGTCTTCTGTGTGCTTTTAAGAGATCTTACAAAACAAAACAAAACAAAAAAATCAAGCACAGTATCTGTTCATCAGCTGGGCTTCACCTGAAGTAGGATTTCCATTGTTACAACGGGAAACATGTTACATCAGTTCACCTGCAATGACAACAGTTCCTATATGGTTGTAAGAACACTTTCATGTGGTTGTTTGTAAGTAGTTTACACTGCTGGGGCAGCATGGCAGGATGCCACAGGCCAATGAAGTCTTTCGACTGCGGGAAAATTGCACAAACGCTGCTTTGTGTCTTAATCATTTAGGGATACACTGTTCATGCCCTAATCATTTAATGTAAGGACAGGACTAGCCCCAGGCAAAATTTTAAAGTGGAAATTTGCAGCTTCTATTCCTCTTTTGTACATCCTGACCCCATTATGCCCAGTACACTCATGCTGCCCATGGCCACTGCAGGCCTGTCCTTGTTTTTTCAGCATTATATTGTGCTCCAGAATTATCTCCTTCTCCTCTTCCACCCAGATTCCCACTCCCTTTGTGTCCTTTTCACAGCTAGTAGTCAGAGAGAGAAGAGAGTTTCTAAATACTAATACTGGAATATACAAAGATCTGTGGTTTCACCCACGAAAGGATCCCCCTATAGTAGCCAGTCTAAGGCTTTGTATATCAGTATTAGAGAGTTGTCTGAGGCAGGAAGAAATTTTAGAGCCTTGGTCAGTTACACGGCTGATCAGTATGAAGGACATAATTTGAACTCAGGTATTCCCTATGCCAAGCCTAGTTCTCTCTCTACTAACTCAGGGTTCTCAACCTATTTTATGTCATGAACTCTTTGACAGTCTGGTGAAGACTGTGACACCTTTCCAGAAAAATGTCTTTAAATGTATAAAATACAATGCAGAATCTTGCAAAGGAAACCAGTTATTATATAACAAGATTTTTAAAATTTAATTTAATTTACTTTTTGGAGGGCAATTGGGGTTAAGTGACTTGCCCAAGGTCACATGGCTAGTTTTTGTGTTAAGCGTCTGAGGCCAGATTTGAACTCAGGTCCTCCTGAATATAGGGCCGGTGCTCTATTCACTGCGCCATCTAGCCACCCCAAAACTCAGCTTTTTTTTTCTTTTTTTGGAGGGGGGAAGGTAGAGCAATTGGGGTTAAGTGACTTGCCTAAGGTCACATGGCTAGTTTTGTGTTAAGTGTCTGAGGCTGGATTTGAACTCAGGTCCTCCTGACTCCAGGGCTAGTGCTCTATTCACTGTGCCACCTAACCGCCCCAAGATTGTTTTTTTAAGTTCAAGAAACTTGGTGTACATAATAACCAGCATGTTGTCTCCCACTTTAGAATGCGAGCTCTTTAAGAGGAGGGGCTGTGTTTTGACCCTTCTTTGTATTCTCAGCATTCAGCACAGTGCCTGGCACATAGTAAATATGTAACAAATGTTTGTTGACTGACATATAGGCTGACTAGATAGCTACCAAGTTATCTTGGGTTGGTCACACAACCTTGTGACCAGTATGGATTATATGTTTTGACCACTACCTTTTTTTCCTCTCTCTTAGGGGAAATTGTGAGAAGCTCCATCCCTGCCTGTTTGTCTGTAACCTCTTAAAGCTCAGTTGATCATTTCTCCCGTAAGCAATTTCTTTCTCATACAAATGTGTATCCTCTTTAAATCTCTTCTCCTTTTCTTCTGTCACCAAAAGTTTTATTGTTAAGGAGAAAAGTGAACTGATAAACAAATATGTAATGGCTCCTGTACTTTTATGATTTAAAATTTCATTGATATAGGTACTCTCTACCAATCCAAGATAGAGCTTCTATGTCTCAGGCAGCTTCAAGAATCTTTGAGGCTCAAAAGAAAGAAAACCCTTGTAACAAATATTCATAGTCAAGCAAAACAAATTCCCACATTGGCTGTGTCCAAAACTGTATGTCTCTTCTGCATATTGAGTCCATCAAAAAAGGATGAAAGGGACAGTTTTAGAGAATCCTGGGAAGACATGCACTAATTAATGCAGAGTGAAATGGGCAGAACCAGGATAAGAATTTGTATAAAAAATAACATTGTACAAACAGCTTTGAAAGACATTAGAGATCTGATCAACCAAATGACCAACCGTGATTCCTGAGGACTAATGATGAAGAATGTCACTGATCTCCTGTTATTAACATTTAAAGCCTTGATAATTTCCATATATTTACCAAGTTCCTTAACCTTTTTGGGTCTCAGAGTTTCTTCAAATGAGTTTCCTCATTTGTAAAGTGAGGGGATTTTACAAGGTTGTCTCTGAGGTCTTCCACTTCTAGATCTATGAATCACTAATAACATATTTTTTCTGTTTTATTTATTAATATCACCTGTGATGAGGAAGTTTGGGAGAAGTTTCCCAGAAGAGGGTCTTTAGCTTAGGGTTCAAGAGAACCAAGTTTAGTCTTGAAAGGAGTCTTACTCCTAGAGGATGGGATCATTCCCCCATTCTCTGATTCATTATGTTTCAAGTCTGGAGTCTTGAGAAAAAAAATATATTTTAAATAAAATTTAGTTGTGGCTCATGTCTAGGGTGTCCACTCTAGGAATATTGCTCACTGTAAAAAGTAATTGATATCAAGTAGGTTTTTAAAAAATATTTATTTAGTATTTTTTCCTCAGTTACATGCAAGCAACAATTTTTAACATTTGTCTTTAAAACTTTGAGTTCCAAATTCTCTCCCTTCCTCCCTCTCTACCTAACCTTATTGAAAAGGCAAGCAATTCCATATAGGTTTTATATATATAGTCATGAAATACATATTCATAATAGTCATTTTGTGAAAAGAAACATAGAATTTTAAAAAAACTCAAGAAGAATAAAGAAAGTGAAAAAAAAACCAACAAAAGTTGTTCCAATCTGTATTCAGATGCCATCAGTTCTTTCTCTGGGGATGGATATCATTTTTCATCTTAAATTCTTCAGAGTTGTCATGGATTGTTGTATTGTTGAGAATAGCTAAGTAGATATTAAGTTTCTGAAATCTATTTATTTCATTGGTGACAAAAGAAATACATGCTCATAAGTATAACTTCAACTATTTAAAATGCAACTATTGCTCCTATTATGTTCTCTTAGGAGGTAGGTAAGATTTCTGGGAAACTTGTGAGTCCATTGAATAGATTTCACTTTCACCTAAGTCTGTACTGTCTGAATAATAATTCAAAGCTTTAGGTCTTCTGGCTAGCTAGTTTGTTTTAGACTTTCACATTCCAGAATGATTCCATCAATGGTCATCTCTTTCCCTGAGAGGTATCATTTTCACACAGCGCTTCCTACTGATCAGCACCTAGGAACTCCCAACATCTTGAGCTCCTAACATAGTTACCAAGACTAGAAGCATCTCTAAGGATCATTCTTTGTTTACTTGTGCTCAGGAAAAGAAATAAAAAGAGGCAGCTCATGTCTTGAGGTTTTGACTTGGGCTCGCAGAAACAATATCTCATTGCCATATGCATGTAACCCTAATGGATGCAGCTGGAGAAGGGAAAAGGAAAGAAATTCCCTTCCTTCACCCTATAAAAATCCCAGGAACAATACAGAGTGACTTCTCAGAAGGAGAGAGACTGAGACAGAGCCTGTGTTCTCTTCCTTTAAAGTCTTTTACCTCCAGGTTCAAATTTGTAGTTTGGAAAAAGTCTCATAAATATCAGACAAATCACTTTGTAATCCTATCGTTCCAGTCTTTGTCCACCTTACTACTCTCCACATACTCTACAAAGTGGTCACGTGGGTTTCCTTGTGGCTCGTTACACATATAAGTCAGCTTTTTGAATTCAGAGCTGGGCAACTGGTCATTTCCCGTGTTTGGAATGTTCATTTTTCTTATCTCACCTCCTAAGTTCCCTGATTTCCTGTAAGTCCCATCTTCTTCAAGAAATCTTTCCTGGTCCTCCTTAATCTCAGCAACTTTCCTCTGAGACTAGCCCCAATTTATCCTGCATATATCTTGTTTCTATATAATTGTTTGCATGCTGTTTCCTCTAAGAGCTGGCAGTATCTCCAGGACTTAGCACAGTGGCTGACACATTGTAGGCACTTAATAAATATTAATTAAGTCTCAGTTTCTTCATCTGTAAAAATGAGGATGGTGTATCATTTACGTTTAAAACTATTATGAGAAAAGAGTCGTATAACTATGTGCTTTTATATGTAAGGGGGCAGCTAGGTGGCACAGTGGATGGACTGCCAGGGCAAGAGTTGGGAAGACTCATCTTTCTGAGTTCAAGTCTAGGCTCTTACTAGCTCTGTGACCCTGGGCAAGTCACTTTACCTTGTCTGCCTTCATTTCTTCATCTGTAAAATGAGCTGGAGAAGGACATGGGAAACCACTACAGTGTTTTTGTCAAGTGTCTTTGCCAAGCATCTTTGCCAAGAAAACCCCAAATGGGGTGAAGAAGAGTCAGACGGGACTGAAATGACTGAACCTTATACATAGTGTGTTAGTTATTTCATAAAACATATGGTCTAGATTACACATAAGACATTTACCAATTAATTTCAATACGGTTCAACAAATATGCTCAACTGAACTTTGCCACGTAATTTTCTCGTTTCATCTGTTATCCTGAAAAAGATTCATTGTACGTGTTCAGTTCAATTCAACAGGCACTTATTGAAAGTGTTTTATTATGTACAAGGAATTGTGTTAGGTTCTGGGGATTCAAAGAAAGAGTCAAAACATCTTCGCTCTCAAGAAGCTTCAATTCCCTGGAAGAGGGGAAAATAGTAGATCAAAATGCTTGGAGAGTGACTTTACTCGGTTCTCTCTGTCTCTGTCTCTGTCTCTGTCTCTCTGTCTCTGTCTGTCTCTGTCTCTTTCACACACACACACACACACACACACACACACACAGAGTTTGTGGGGACATCATTGATCTATTTCCCTGAATCAAATAGAACTTTGAGACCTCATCTAAAAACAGAAACAAAACAGAAAAAGAGAAAAATTCAGTCGAGAAAAACTATAGTGGCATTTGATTTATAATTAGCATTCCATCTCAGAAGTCTCACACAGTAAGTCCCATATGCTTGATTTATCTATTTGTGAAGCTCTGAGTTAATCCTACTGGGATTCATCCACAGCTGTGGATACAGGAAGTATAGATGTGCCAAAGCTTGAGATGAGCTGGTTTAAACCATCACATGTGGCTACGCTGGGTGTTGCAGCATGCCATAACTTGAGAAAGAGGGAAATACTCTTAAATACATGTATTTTTCCCCTGAGCTTATTGTACAGTGAAAAAAGTTTCTATGACATGTGTCCAGGTATATTTTTGTTTAAGATGTGTGAATTCAGCATGCAGCTTGTGGACCACTGAGTCTCTATAGAATGTGGCTTGGAGAAACAGTATATATCTTTGTCATTGGAAGAAATCAGTATTTGGGGCAGCCGGGTGGCAGCACAGTGAGTGGAGCACCAGTCCTGGAGTCAGGAAGATCCGAGTTCAAATCCGGTCTCAGACACTTAACACAAAAACTAGCTGTGTGACCCTGGGCAAGTCACTTAACCCCAATTGCCCTCCCAAAAGCAAAAAACAAAAAAGAAATAAGTTTTTACTCTTATGTTCATATGAAATTCACAGACATGGAAGTCATGGTTGAGTGGGGTCATGCTTTGATAATGAAATTTTTTCTAGCTTTATTGTAATAGTTTTATTCTTTTGTCCTCCATGGGTTATCTCATACTGGACACCATTGTAAATTCCTCCTTTTGGCAAGGGATAGGCATGAGCTAGAGTAAGTGATTTCTGTATTATTTGAAGGGAAAAGTCAAGGGAAAAGTTTACTCTTAAAGAGTAGGAGTCAGCACCATATAATTGTCTTGCTTAGAAGTAGGATACAAAAGAATTACATAGAAGTTAGCAGCTCCTTTTTAGACTCACATCCTGATCTTCAGTCATGTATCATGTCTTAGTCACATAAATTCCTGATGTGGGAGTGTTTGTGGAAAAAAAAATATGCACTCCCTTTCCTCCTTCACTTCTGTCTCAGATGCCAAATTGACTCTTTCAATGCCATCTTCTGGCTCCTTAGCACAATCTTCCTCTCCTGTTCTATTATCTTTCCTGGCTGTTCCTCCCTTCCCTCACCCCCACCCCACCCAATTCTGTGCTCTGTCTTATCAATGTAATCTTTCATTTGGATCTTTTAAAATTTAAAGGCTCTTAGGCATTTCTAGTTTTTATAAGAAGAATGTTATTTTAAAACTTCCAAATTCATCTGTTTTTATACATCACTGCATTGTTATGAGTATCAAACAAGATTAAAAATATGAAAATTTCATATAAATGAAGGCTTGCTATTAGTTTTTCTCACCCTCCATGTCTAAGGATCTTCTAAGATAGAACTATTACCTTGACTTAGTCTCATACACTTTCTTCATTGGAATCTTTTGAATCAGTATGTTATAGCTAAAGGATAGGTGCTCAGCTTAGTGCCTGGCACATAGTAGGTGTTTAATAAACATTAATTGGCTGACTGACTAATTGAATTTGGAATCAAAGGACCTGAGTTCAAATTCTGGATAGGCTACTACCTTAGTTACCCTGGGTAGGTCACTTAACCTTTCTGAGCCTCCATTTCCTCATCTGTAAGGCAGAGGAGCAGGACTAGTTAACCTTTAAGTTCTTTTTAGCTCTAGATCCTCCAAGTCAATCTTAGTTAAACTTTCCTCCCTGCTTTCCCCCAAGCATTTTCTTTATGTAGCACCCAAAGCTCTTCTGATGTTCCTGCCTATGGCAGTCAGGGTCAAGTCAACAGGCATTTCTTAAGCATTTGCCCTATGAAACCCTGGAAGTACAGTTACTAGCAGAAAGATATTCCCCATCCTCAGTCGAGGAGGACAACATATGAAAGGAAGCTGAAAAGGTGTGGGAGAGAAGAGAGGAAGAAATGAAGGTACCAGAGTAAGGGCATTGTAGAGAAAGTCTTCAAGAGTCAAGAGCCTTGAGAAGAATGAAGACAGGGCTGACGTGGGTGTCATACTTAAAATAGAGAGAGGATCTAAATGGAGACAGCCAACCAGAGGAAGAGGCCAAAGGAGCTGAGAGTGCTTCCAGCATGTGAAGTCCAAAGATGGAATGAGCTTCCAAGGTGAAGTGGCTTCTCAGGTGTTGTAGAGAAAGTCTGGAGAGCCAAGGAAAGCCTGGAAAAAAATGAAGAGGTTATTGACTTTCTCAAACTACATATAGCTCACAAACCCTTTTTTTCTTATTAAATCAGAACAAGCCAGAATAAAATGCATGACATCATAGTAAAAAAGAAATCATGGCATCATAACTTTAGAATTGGATAGGTCCTTAGAGATCATTAGGCGATAGAATGATACATTTAGAGCAGGATGGAAACTTAAAAGTCACCAAGGCCAACTCTACCTTTTTTCCAGTTAATGAAAGAGTCTCTAAGAGAGTAAGTGATTTGCATAATAAAGTATATGAGATGGGACTTGAATTCAGGATTTTGTGACTCCAAGTCTAACACTTTATTCATTCTAATCCTCTCAGTTTTCCAATGAAATGGGAGACCAGAGAGTCATTTACTTAATCTGAATACAAGGTAAAGCGGTGGTGATTGTTGCCCTTCATTCTCGAGGAAGACTGAAATGACATCACTATGTTAGAGTCAAGTTACAAGTGTGTCTGACCGTGGCTGTTCAGACCAATAGGAGCTCGGAATGCTCTACCACAGGTTGGGCGCCATTGGTTCATATGAACCTTTGGAGTGGATTCTCTAAATTTCCACATCTTGTGTTTCGTTTGAGCTACTTCAGTTCTGTTTTGCTTATAGAACTTTGATGCGGGCACGCCATGATGGGTGGTCCTGTGCCAGTCAATTCCTTGAGAGTGTCCTTATGTCGCATCTTCTGACCACCATGTGAACACTTGCCTTGTGTGAATTCTCCATAAAATAGTGTTTTACTAAACATGCATTTGGCATTTGAACAATGCTTTCAGCCAATCAGAGGTGTGTTCTCTGCAGGAGAGTTTAAATGCTTGACAGTTTAGTTCTAGAAAGGACCTCTGTGTCTGGTACCTTCTCTTACCAGGTGATCTTCAGAATTTTCCTGACAATTCAAATGCAAGCAATTCAGTTTCCTGGCATGGTGCTGGTATACTGTCCAGATTTCACTAACATACAAGAATGAGGTCAGCCCAACGGCTCTGTAGGCCTTTAGTTCAGTAGTCAGTTTAATATTCTTCTCTCCCACACTTTAGAACCTCTAAAACACTGAAGTAGCTCTGGCAATGTGTGTGTCAACCTCACTGTCAATGTATATATCCCTAGAGAGAGTACTGCCAAGGTAAGTGACTTGCAAAGTGAATAACAAAGAATTAGATCAAGGAGTAAGCATTCTTATCAACCATTTTTCAATGGCTATTTCCTATGTCTCTGGGGACTTTAAGTTCACTTCCCAACTATATCTTCCTATCTTTAACACTTCTGCAGAGGGACACAGGCAGTTTCACTGACTTTTTTTTTGCTTTATGCTGTCTTATTTTTTAATTGATTAATTTTTAGTTTTCAAAATTCACTTTTATAAGACTTCGAGTTCTAAATTATCCTTCTTTCCTTCACTCCTCCTCCCCAAAAAGGCTTGCAATTTGATATAAACTGTACATATACAATAATATGAAACTTATTTCCACATTAGTAATGTTGTGAAAGAAGAATCAGAACAAAAAGGATAAACCATGAGAAAGAAAAAAACAACAACAAAAAAGAGAAAATAGTAAGCTTTGATCTGCTTTCAGACTCCACAGTGCTTTTCTCTGAATGTGGATAGCATTTTCCATCATAAGTCTTCTAGAATTGTCTTAGATCATTATATTGCTGAGGAGAGCTAAGTCTATCAAAGTTGGTGATTGTACAATATTGCTATTACTGTGTACAATGTTCTCCTGGTTCTGCTCACATTGCTCAGCATCAGTTCATGTAAGTCTTTCCAGGTTTTTCTGAAGTCTGCTTGCTCATCATTTATAATACAGCAATAGTATTCCATTATATTCATATACTACAACTTGTTCAGCCATTCTCCAATTGATGGGCATCCCTTTAATTTCCTTTTTTTCCTAGGTATTATTGGTTTTATATAGCTTTTAAAGCCAAAACCTATATTTTCAGCCTCTTTGGACATTATTCCTCTTTCTACTCTTTGAGATCCAACCAAACTGGCCTGTTTTTATTCTTCACACATGACACTTTCCTGTCTCTGTGCCTTTGTCCTGGGTGCCTTCTTTCTTTACCTCTGTTTCATTAAGACCCCCTTTCTTTTAGGATCTAAGTTCATCTTCCACATAGAACGTCTCCTGATCCCCTCACCTACTAGTGCCCTCCCTTCAAACTATCTTGTCCATTTAATTACTCTTTACATTTGTATTTATCAAATTTGTATTTATACTACATATATTTTGTATGTCATAGTCTCCCCCACAAGAATGCAAGCTCATTGTGAGTAGGGATTGTTTTTGCTTTTGTTTGTTTGTTTTTGTATTTATATTATCAGGCAATATTATATATGCCTGGAGATGCATATTAAACATTTGTTGGTTTATTGACTGATTTAGCATTAGCACTTTGAACAAACTGAACCATTCCCTGGTAGTGTTCTTCCATAGATTCTCCATAATTGATCATTTTGACATAACCAGTCAATCCAAAAGCATTAAGTATCTGCTATGTACCAGGCACTATTTTAGGTGCTGGAAATGAAAAGTCAAAAGTGAAATAATTCTTGCCCTCAGGAGCTTATATTCTATCAGAGGAGACAAGATAATATATGGAAAAAATAAATATGAAGTGGTTATTTTTTGTGGAGAAGTTAGCAACTAGGGGGAAGGAAAGAAAAGATTTCATATAGAAGGTGGCCCTTGAACTGAATTTTGAAAGAAACAAGAGGGTCTAAGAGGGAGAAGTAAGGATGTCCTAGATGCTTTCCTTTGGGTCTTTTTCTCTTCTGTTTATATCAATGAAATATACTCAAGCTGTACATTTGTTATTCTTTATTCTTTACTCATGACTGGCCCACCTTCATTATCAATTCTATCTTTCCTTGATAGCATCTCCTACACAATGTACTCTGTAGTCTCAATAAGGCGTGAAGGTGACCTCAGGTTCCTGAAGGCTGTGCCAGAGGACCATGGCATCTGGCAGATTCTAGTAAGCTAGAAAAGCTTCAATTTTGGTCTTGGTAACAGTGTAAGTCTCTTTTCTAAGGACTAGCCTCAGTTGTCCTTGTAATCAAGAAGACCGAGGTTAGTATTGTAACTCTGAGATTATTGGATATGATCCTGAACAAGTTGTTTAACATTTTTTACTCTAAATTTCCTCATCTGTAAAATGAGGACACTTACATCCTTGGGATGTTAAAAGGATCAAATGAAGGATTGCAAGGGCTTTGCAAACCTTAAAGAGCTATATAAATTTTAGCTATCACTACCAGCAGTGTAACTAGGAGATGAACAGGCCATGACAACCATGAAACAAAAGACAGTATTTTTAATTGCCTGCAATCTAGTGTGGTCCTCCTCTTTTTCTTCCAGGGTGGTAGTATAATAAAACAGAGGAAAAGGGGTAAAAGGGTTAAAGGGGTCTAAGAAACAGTTTTTAGACCCTATATAAATATCAATTTAATTTTAGTTACCTTACCAGTAGAAATATCCAAAAAACATATTTTGACTTTCAAATGAATATTTCAGGACATTACTGAAGTATGATTTCTCCTGTACAGTATAGAGGTGAGCAAAAATATGACAGAGTGGATAGAGAGATGGCCTCAGTTAGGAAGACCCAGGTTCAAGTCCTGTTTCTAATATAAACTGCCTGTGTGAACCTGGGCAAGTCACTTAAACCCATAGGGCCATACACAGTTCTCTAAGACTATAAGTTTCAGAGGTGTCCACCAATACTAGTAGAGAGAATTTGCTCTTTGAGAGTTCCTTATGCTAATGAAATTCCAGGTACAGTATCCATCCTCCCTATGGACAGATACTCACTTGAAATGTTGATGGCATCTGAAAGATATTAAAAATAGAAATTAATGAAAGGCCAGAAAACATAAAATTGAAGTCTAACCAATAGTTTGGATTGCAAATCGTAAATGAGTGTTCTAAAGTTGCTTCCAGCTTTATGCAAATTGAGTAAAGTTGGCAATGTAATTTTTTTTTGTTTATTTATTGCAAAGCTACACGTGACAAAAAGAAAGAAATCCATAGGGACTTATTGACATTTCCAAATCATTGAATTCTATTTGAATTAAGCTACCAAAATAGCAAAGCCCTGACAATTCCCGGTGTGAATAATGGCTTTAGAGACGTGGATTTTCTTTGATATTCAGCAGCAAAGAGCTCTTTGAAATAACTTTTTATCCTTACTTATTTTGGAGATACCGCTGGTTCATTATTCACATGTGCCAGAACAGGAAGTTCTATTTCCTTAGCACTTTGCCACTTAGCTATTCAGGAGGGAGCGTGAAAACATGTTTGTGAAAGGATGGGATTCCCTGCCTTTTTTGGCAGGTGCCGTCTTTCCTTTGTCCGTGGTTAGGTAAATATACTGACTTAAAATTAAATGTTTTTCTTATGATTTCAATTTGTAATTACTTGAGCCATGTAAACATTAAAATCTAAAGTGATATGTTTTATGTTGCTCACAGTGAAACCACTGATGAAGAAATGAAGATATTAAGCGGCAACAGCTCTTGGGTCAGATACAGTATACGATTATGATAGATGGATGATGTTGTTGTTGTTGAGTCATTTCAGGTGTTCCTGACTTTTCATGACCCCATTTGGTGTTTTCTTGGCAAAGATACTGGAGTGGTTTGCCATTTCCTTCTCCAGCTCGTTTTATAGATGAGGAAGGTAAACTGAGTTGGGTGACTTGTCCAGATTCACACAGTTAATAAGTGTCTGAGGCAAGATTTAAACTCAGATCCTCCTGACTGGAGGGATAGTGCTCCATCTGCTGTGTGACTTAGCTGCCAGGAAGGAAGGAAGGAAGGAAGGAAGGAAGGAAGGAAGGAAGGAAGGAAGGAAGGGGGGGAGGGAGGAAGGAAGGGAGGAAGGGAGGAAAGGAGGAAGAGAGGGAGGGAGGGATTGTTATTCTTTTATATTTAATGCTCTATGGACTATTGAATAAATTAATAAAATAACTACTTTTGTAGTCATATAAGAATATTTGGCTGTAAGCTTAACAGTTGCAGACTCATATGAAATCATCCTTGATATACACCTGCAGGAGCAGATAGGAAAAGCAAATACTATCTACTCCATCATGTCCCCCCATTGTTTCTTTAGCTATGTCTGTATTTTGAAAGCTTTTTATTCCATATTTGCCATATAACTGTTATGTTAAGATCTATTATAAATGTCCTTAAATTTTATGGATGAGTTGTGATTGTGGGCAACAAAATATTCTGTTATAATGATCTAATTCTAATATAGCTTTTTGGTCAAGTTCTCAAAGATACTTTGACACCTGTATGTGTAGTATGGGGATTTATCAGTTGTCAGTTCATGAAAAATGCAAGGTTTTGATGTATAATTCCAGCCACCAGGTCATACTTGGCTAGGTATTTAGCACCTGGGCAGGTGCTAAATTCTTCAGGAACAATTTCTAGCACTTCCTTGCATAAATTGCATTGATCACTAAATCTGGGGTACTTAAGCATAGCTTTCTTATAACTTTTTTTTTAATTTTAATTTATTTTCTTGGTTACATCATTCATTTCCACAAGGTTTTGAGTTACAAATTTTCTCCCCTTTTTGTCCCTACCCCCAGCCCAGAACATTG
The DNA here is from genome assembly GCA_028646575.1 of Pseudocheirus occidentalis. Classification (NCBI taxonomy): domain Eukaryota; kingdom Metazoa; phylum Chordata; class Mammalia; order Diprotodontia; family Pseudocheiridae; genus Pseudocheirus; species Pseudocheirus occidentalis. Next base: position 105,896,652 of record CM053597.1, on the reverse strand, counting down.
ATCCCACTGTAAGACCCCTCCCACAATCTGTTCCCTTTTATGCCCTCCTCCAACACCTCTCTAGCTTTCCAGCAGGGTAGGGAGCTCCTCCCTGCCCCTGTCTCTGTATGTATTATTTCCCAGTTGCATTTAATTGTATAGCTTTAAATACTAGATTCTTGCAATTCCTCCCCTGTTACCCACTCCCACTGGGAAGAGCAGCA
>CM053597.1:105853972-105895949 GCA_028646575.1 Pseudocheirus occidentalis | reverse complement strand
CCTGTAGTGCTTTCTGTCTTGTGGAGAGTTTTGGAGCTTGAAAATCTGTTTAGCGTCCCATTTTATGAGTTTTTTAGCGTGTTTGTGTGGGAGCTGCGGTGCTTTGGTGCTTCTACGCCGCCATCTTGGCTCCGCCCGGATCTTTCTTATAACTTTTAATGGCAATGACCTGATCTTGATTTGACATCTTTAACTCCTCCATTTCCATTAAGAAATCCATGAGTTAGACATTTTTATGGCACTTCTTTGCTGAAATATTGTTGGCTGAGTTCATGTCTAAGTTGCCCATGGAGGTCCTTTTGATTCCACTTTTCCATTTTAGCCGTTTCTCTGGCTTCATCTAGGAGCAACCAGCATGGTGAGTAAAGAAAAACACATCACATTTAGAATCAGTTGAAAGAACTGGGTATGGTCAGCCTGAAGAATAGAAGACTTAAAGGGATTGAGATAGTTTAAGGATGGTCATGGAGAAGAATAAAGCTTGTTTTGTCTGGTTCCAAAGAGGAGGAATTAGAAGCAAGGAATGGAAGCTACAAATAGTCTGGTTTTCATGAGAAAAAAAATTTCCTATAAATTAGAGCTTTTGAAAAGTATAATAAGCTTCGTTTAGTACTTTGGGACTTCTCCATCCTTGGAGGCCTTCAAACAAAGAAAAATTAAACAACGTGTTGGGGAGGAAGCTAGGTGGTTCAGAAGAATAGAGTAATTGGAGTTAGAACCAGGAAAACATGAATTAAAATCCTGCCTCAGACACTTCCTAGCCTTGCAACTCTGGTCAAATCACTCAACCTAGATTTCCTCGTTTATGAAATGAGGATTATGATAGCACCTCCTTCAGAGGGTTCTAGTAAGAATCAAATGAAATACCATGTGAAGAACTTGGCAATCCCTAAAGTGCTTTGTAAATGTATGATAGTATTATTATGGGGTAAAAGGGATTTCTGTTCAGGTACAAGTAAGACATGATGTTTGAAGTCCTTTCAAATTCTGAGATTCTATAATCCTCTTAATATTTGTTATTTCTAGAAGTTGCAAAAGATTTTTTGACTCTGGAAATATGATAAAATGTCATTTTAGAAGCAACTGAATCAGCTGGTTTTAAAGCTCTTGCCTTTTCCTTAGTTTCAAGCATTCATAGAACCATTTTATTAATAACTTAATCTTACCCTTTGGCAAAAATTATTTTATTGTTGCATTAGAATTTTTTTGAAAGACCAAAGTGAGGCAATAGCTCAATGGATGAAAGTTCGTGTCTGCAGTTCTATGTCAGAAGCTGTCCTTTCTAGAGTATATAATGAACCAAGGGTGAAATGGATTGCTCCATTTACAAAGCTGACAGTTTACTTCTTACCCATATAATGACCAACCCTTGCACTTAGACTTGAACCTTATGTTGTAACAGCTTCCCAAATAGACTCAGGGCTTTTTGGACTTAGAGGCTCCATATCATTATTAGCATTATCATTATTTCTCAGAGGAAACCTTGTCATTATTACCTTGATACAGAATCAACATATTTCTTTTTCACTGTAAGGCCAGCCTGATGGTAGAATTAATATATGGGTAATCCTGGGTACTTAGGACCACTGTCCACAGAAATCACTTGATGATGATGATGATGATGATAATGATAAAAAATAATGGTGGTGATGATCATACTGAGGACAACTGACATTTATACAGTACTCAAAGGTTTGTGAAATATTTAAATCTTAACTATCATTAGTATTATATATATATATTATTCTATTTGATCCTCATATAAACCCAATGAGACAAGTATTATAGGCATTGTTATGCCTGTATTGTTGGAATTACTGTAAACTAGAGTTCAAAGAAATTAACTTGACAATGGTCACAGAGCTAGTGAGTATTGAAGGTAGGATTCAAATAGTGGTCTCTCCTGACTGAGTCCAGAACCATTTTCATTCCCTAATACGACCGCTCTCATTCTGTCATATGTTGGGTCCCCTGCTGAAGGCTCTTATTTTGAATACTCCTTTCTACTTTTTAATGTTGAAAAAGAAGAAAGACCGCTAACTGATTTGATGAAGCTCCAAGATGTCTTGACACCTGCTTTCCCCAGGTGAATAAAGGTCATATACTAGAGATGTTTGGACATGACTAAAACAACTCAGCAACAAAAACTGGAGACATAGTTAATTAAGTGGGAAAGTGATTCTGTTTATTGTACTACATAGCTAGGTTAATCTCATATTTAACACCCAGAAAGGAAGCCCATCTCTAAAACGTGCATAAGTAGTTATGCTACTGATCTCATAGAGTCTCTGTGAAGAAAATATTTTATAAACCTTAAGGCTCTATGTTAGTGTGAGCTGATGAGGACAGAGATGAATAGCACTTGATTTACGACTTTCTTACATACTTTTTTCATCTTATATTACATCTGCATTAGTTTATATTTGTGTAACAATTATCAGAAACATATCATTTTATCAGTGGAAATGACCTTAAAGAAGAGACATCAACATTTGTTTTCCTGCTGTGTCTTAAGGATATGGACCATTTTTCCATCTGATTCGCAGTTGAATCCTTTTATATGTGTTATTTCCTCCCTGAGAATGTTAACTCCCTGAAAGCAAGAACTGACTAACTTTTCAACTGGTATCCCTAGTGCTTGGCACAGTGCTTTCAGCATGTTAAGTGCTTAATAAATGCTTTCATTCATTCATGAGCTTTGCAAAACACATTACATAATTTTCTTTGAGTGTTACACCAGTTCTTTGAGATAGCTGTTATCCTTACTTTATAGATGGAAAAAACAGAAACTAAAAAAAAAAATAAGTTAGATTAAGTGAATTGCCAATGGTCAAACAGCTAGGAAGTATGAAGAGTAAGATTTGAATTCAGGTCTTTTGGATTCCAAATCCCACATTCTAGCCTCTAACTTACTGCTTCCTCTACTGGATGCTGTACACTCTATGGGAAGGAATCTTGTTTTATTAATCTTTGTATTTATCTAAGCACCAGGCAGCATGATACATTGAAAAAAGCTCTGAAATTATAGTCACTCAATCTGAAGTGAATCCTGCTTTTGCCTCTTATACCTCAGACATGTCACAGAACTTCTCTGGGCCTCAGTTTCCTGTCCTGTGGAATGAGAGAACTGGACTGCATGACTTCTAAGTTCCTTTTGAGCTCTAAATCTGATCCTTTTGTTCAACTGTCAAAACAGTAGACATTTACTAAATGTTTACTGACAGTATTATTAGTTCATGAAATCCTTATTTAGTCACAGAACCCAGCCCAACATTACCACTTTGTCTGAATGGTCTTATTTCTGACTAAACTGGTTGGAAGAAAGAGCTTCCAGGCACTAAGGCTGCCCTAAGGCTACCTGTATGGTAGCGCTACATAGAATGAATCAGGTTCAGAACTAATTGACATAATTTAGAACATTTGATTAGCAATCAATTAATAAGCATTAAACATATATATATATAATTTATTTAGATAAATAATTTACTTTACACACTATTTATACATTCAGATTCTTAAAATCAGACATTTATTCAGATTACTTAATCACAAAAATTACCCCCCAAAGTCCCAACATTTGTAAGCACACAGTAGAACAGAAAAAGATGTTTGTATGTGAAACATCAATTCTTTATTTCATAGAAATTGCTTTTTAAAAAAATTGTACAACAAATTTAACATGTTACTTTCCAAGTTTCCCTTATCTGTGTTTCCTTTTGATCTGCCTTCTGTTCTTTTATGTACATTTAAAAAATGCTTATATGGTATCCTTATTTAAAAATTATGGTTCTTGATAACACTATTGCTAGGTGCCTTCTTCCTGCCCCCAAAGGAAAAGAAAATGACAAAAAAAACCATCATTCTGTAACATATAAGTATAATAATCAAAGCAAATGCATACATTTGTTGTGCCCCAAAATGTATGTCTTATTCTACACATCTAGTCCATCATCCCTGTTAGGAGATGAGTAGTATGTTTTATCATTGGTCCTCTGGAGTCAATTTACAAGCATTTATATGGCAACTATTAGATAACATGTACCATGATAAGTACTGGGACACAAAGAAAAGCAAAAAATTTCCTTTTCTTAAGGAACTCATAGATTAATGGGGAAGAGATAACATGCAGACCACTATGTACAAACAAGATGAAGACTGATCATTAAACATAAAAATTTTTAGTTTTTCAGAGCTGCTTTTCTTTATAATGTTGTTATTGTGTAAATTGCTTACCTCAAGTTTTCCTGAATTTCTCTGAAACTATTTCAATGAGGACTTATTAAATGCCTACTCTGTATCCATTTTGCTACATGCTGGTAATACAGAGACAAAAAGAAAAACAGTCCCTGCCCTCAGGGAGCTTTTATTTTATTAGTGGTGGTGATATGTACATATAAAATAACTACATATATGAAACATAAGTATTTTTTATAATGAGAGATACTGGGCTTTATATATGTAGAAGGTGTCATTTGACTTGCTTTTGGAAGGTAACTGGGGAGTCTGAGAGATGGGGGGTAGATAGCTTATGGAAAAGTACAGAGATAGGTAAAAGAGTGTTATATATGAGAAAAAACTAGAAGGGCAGTATAGCTGGGTAAGGGAGATTGTAAAGGGCAAGAGGGAAGTTTGGAAGAGAGCAGGGTTTGGGGGTGTGAGGTAATATTTTTAGATAACATGTTTTTAGTTGTTTAATTATAGACATGCTGATTTTGATGTGTCTCTGCGGCATCCTGAAATGTATAATAGGCAGTTGGTGAATTGGGCCTGAAGCTCAGGGTTGAAACTGATAAAGAAGGAAGGAAAGAAGGAAAATGAGCAGGACAACTTTGAAAGTAGTACATTGAACTTATTATATATTTTAAAAGAAAAGTAAGCTGTATATAATGGAGGTTTTTTGTTTTATGGATAAACTTATTTTTTCTATTCTACTAAGTATATAAAAATGCTTATGTTATTTGTTATTACTTTAAGACTAAAAATAAATTTTAAAATTTTAAAATAATTAAAACATGAAAATATCAGATATCAGACTAAAGTTAAGCTCCTTTTGTCCCTAGTATTGTACTTCCTCTACTCCACAAATATGTGATAATATGCTATTATTTTTTCCTTTTATAGAGAATTTTCTTGAAATCTTTAAAATATTAGTGTTCATAGGGTGGCTAGGTGGCGCAGTGAATAGAGCACCGGCCCTGGAGTCAGGAGTACCTGAGTTCAAATCCGGCCTCAGACACTTAACACAAAAACTAGCCGTGTGACCTTGGGCAAGTCACTTAACCCCAACTGCCCTCTAAAAAGCAAAAAAAAAAATAGTAGTATTCATGGTGATGTTATTGTAATAGAAGAGATTATTTGAAATCTCTACTTTTCTTTGAACATTTTTATGCTCATAGAAAAGGTGACTGGAATGAGTATTGATTTTTTATACTTCCATATATGAATATTTGACCTCAAAAGCCTCATTTGAAATATGAATGTGTCTTGGTTCTGCAATAAGGAAGGCCCATAGTTAGTTTTTGTAGATTTCTTACCATTTTTAATAGCAAATTTCCATTCAGTGATCTAGTGTTTCCCTCAACTGACAGGTGCATGCAACTATTCTCTTCATTTTGTGGAAGAAAAATTGTGATATAAACATTTTACTTACTCAAAGTTCCATGGTAGAATGAAGATTGGAACTCATAATTTGAAACTCCAATTTCAAATTCACAGTCCACCAAGCTAGGCTGCCTCTTTTTCTGAGTCTTATTTGAAATATTCACAAAGCACCATAATGGCTTATGTCATTTCTCCAACATAAAAAAGATTTCATTATGAGTATGGGAATGAAAAACTGTTAGGTGATATTTAAGAGTTGACTTGATTTTTTTTTCAGTCACTGTGGAACTTATTCATCTGCCTTCTAATTAGTAATTTTAGTGGCGGAACTAGGCTTTCTTTTTACATTTCCAAATAGTACTTGGTTGCCAGTGGATTTACTACAAAGGGGTTTTTGATTCTTGGTTTTTAGCACTGACTGATCCCTTGAACAGAAGATACATATCTTCTGTCTGGGTAGAGAAAAGCGAATCTTTCTAAACCATTTCAAGTAAATGAAAGCTGGGCAACTTACCCAGTAAATTTGTAGAATTGAAGATGATAAATGAAGCAATCAGTACTAATTGAGCATTTGGACAGAAATAAAATACTCTTCCATAGGTCTCAGCAGGCTAGTCATTCAGTCTAAAGTATCCCTCTCAGCTTTACACATGATTTGGAAGTACAGGATTTGCATGTTATATTCACAACTCTTGGAAGGAAAAGAAATTGGGTGTGGCCATTGGTTTTAGGCTTTTTTTTTCTCCCCCTCAATTCCCAGAGCCATGTAATAGGGCAATGGAAAGTAGAGAATTAAGGCAATGCAAAATAGAAAATTATATGTGTAACCAATTCCTGGTGGTTGTTAGGGGCAACTAGGAGTATGACACTCTTGTGGCATTACACAAGCTTTCATTTTGGGAGGCTTTTGGAGGAATTCATTAAAATAGATGTTCCTGGAAAGCTCTCTGGAGAGAGGCCAGGAACATCATTCTCCTCTTCAAAAATTTTCATTGGTTCCTCATTGCTCACCAAATAAAATACAAGTTCCTACCCTGGCATTCAGGCTCTTCACCAGTTTGATATCCAGCCACCTTATTCCCTTTATATCATGCTCCTCTTCCTCCAACACTATATTCAAGTCCAAATTGGATTATTTTCCATGCTTTGCATTCCTAGAAAAGATGAATTCCTTTCACATCTCTTCCTGATAAAATATTTTCCTTCCTTCAGGCCTCAACTGAGGTACCAATACTTCTATGAGGCCTTTGAAGAGTTTCCCAATTCTATCTCCTCATTATCAAACCATTCATATTTTTCAGCTAGGGGTTTTTTTGCATTTATCATAATATATTGTGCACCGAAGTTATAACTGTATTTTTCTTGTCCTTTCCTCCCATCTTGCTTCACAAAGACAGGAAACATCTTTTTTTTTCTTATTTTATCCCTAGAATTTAGCACCATTCTTGGCATTTAGTAGGTGCTTAATAAATATTTATTGACTATTGACTACTCAGTCCCACTAGATCATAAAATCTTTAGGGTAGAGATAATTATAATAGGTCACATTTATGTTGCATTTTAAGATTTGCAAAGGACTTTGCATGCTGTATCTCATTTGAACCTTTCAGAATCCAGTGAGGTTCATAAACTATCCCTAGATCACTAGAGATCACAGAGCCAGAGCTGAAAGGGATCCTAGAGATCATCTAGTCCAACAGAGCTTCATATTAATAATGAAGAAACAGAAGCCTATCAAAGTTAAGTGACTTGTTCAAGGTCATAAAGACAATTGGAGGCCAGAGTTAGAGCTGATAGGATCTTGGGAAGCCACCTAGTTCAACCCCTCATTTTACAGCTGAGAAAACAGGTTGAAGAAGTGTCTGGCCCATGATGACACCTTTAGTAAATTTTGGAGGTAAGTTTCAAACCTAGATCTTTCTAACTCCAAGACCAACACTTGACCCATCACATCACTCAAGGATTGTGTCTTGTTTTATTTTTGTAATTCCCAGTTCCTAGTATAATGCTATGAACCTAGTAGGTACATTTCTGATATTTGTTAAATTAAATGCAGTTGAACCCTCTATTATCTTGTCACTTGATAGATGAAGAAACTGAGACCTACAGAAGTTAAATTGAAATTCTTTTTCAATTAGTTGACGTTATTTTCATGATTTTCTTGGTTTGCTCTTATCCCTCAGTCTCTCTTATTTTCTTAATGTCCTTTAAAAATTCTTCCAAGAACTCTTTTTGTGTGTGGGACCATTTGACATTTTTTTGGCTTTCTGGAGGGCAATTGGGGTTAAGTGATTTGCCTAAAATCACACAGCTAGTAAGTGTGTCAAGTGTCTGAGACTGGATTTGAACTCAGGGCCCCCTGACTCCAAGGCTGGTGCTCTATTCACTGTGCCACCTATCCGCCCCACATTTGACATTTCTGATTGAAAAAGGAGTGATATTTTTAGCCCCATTATCTTTCTATGAGAATAAATCCATATCTTCTCTGTTCCCATAGTAACTATCTATAGTTGGGTTCTTTCTCCTTTGCTTACTCATTTTTATTTATTTATTTATTTTGTTTTTAGAACCTATTAAAGTAATCAAGCTGTAGCCCCAAGGTATGGAGAATGATGCCCTAAGCCTCAGGTCCTTCTTACTGTTATTTTCTGGGGTCTTTCTCAGGGTCCTCCTTTCCTCTGCAAAGCCACAGCTAGGGCCCCCAGCCACACTGCCCTGCAAATGTTCTTGCATTCTGGAGTCCCTCCCGTGGCTGCAAACTACAGCTGTCCTCTCTGCCCTAGAACTGAAACCAGTGACTCTGCTCTCCTGCAAGTGCCCACAGCTAACGGGGCTCTCCTCCTTGCTACTCGACTCAGCAGGTGTGTGTTGGCTCCTTTTCGCTGCAGTCACAACCCAGGGCACATCTCAGCACAGCTGTGCTTGGCTACCCTCAGCAGTCCTTGAGTCTTCTACTCAGCCATCATACTCCCATACTGTCTGGGAAATGAACATTTCTAAGACTGAGGCTGCCTTTCAACCTAGCTGCCCCCAGGGCTTGCTGTTTATTAATTCTGCAGAGTAGGCCCAGAGGTGTTTGCACTTCACTCAGGCCAAACCTTTGCTCCTGAGGTCAGGTTTTTTTCCTGGGACCTTCTCAGGTTGTTTCAGGAAGACAATTGCTTTACTCCATGTTTTATTTCTGCTGCCCTGAGGTGATGTTCTTTCTTTTTTGTGGAGGAAATTTGGAGAGCTCAAAGTTTTCTGACATACTTCACCATCTTCCCAGAATCCTCTCCAATGGATTGGTTTATAATAAAACTTGGGTACTCACATTGGGTAGCAGGAAAGAACAAAAGACTTTGCATGAACCTTAAATATGACTTATTGTATTATGGCAGAATGTACATTATTTAGGGAAATGTTTTTCTACTTTTGATTTGGCTTAAAAATTTAATAATGAAAAATGTGTCCAATTTCCATTTTAATGTAAAAAGAAAGGTATAAAGTGTTGGGGTTTTTTTGTTGTTGTTGTTGTTGTTTAGCTTTTACCAGGAAAAGTTTGCTTTGTCAAGTAACTTCTTCCTTGTTCTTAAAAACAAATGACAGCTATGGCATCTTAAAGATCAACTTTCATTGAGTTTACAACAAAAAAAGGCATGCACTTCTTACAGTTTCATACGATTATTTTGTACATTTTCATATGATCATCGAACAATTTGTTTTTGACTATGGACTGTATAGGTCCTGAAGGAAGAGTTGATGCCCTCTAGAAAGGGAAGAATTATTGTGACAGTCAGTCAGTTCAGGTATGAACCTGCTTTGTGATTTGGATTAAATAGAGCCTGCCCAATAGTTAATGTTTTGTTAGTCTGATTGCTCACAGGACCGCCTCTATAAGGAGAGGAAAGTGAGCCAAATGCTGATGTTTCGGGGATTTCTGATGGATAGGGACATGAACCAGAGTCTTTGTGAACTCTGCTCTTCTTGCCTCCCACCCTACCATCCCAAGAACATAATTGTGGGTAGGTCCCTTTCTCCTGGAGACCTAGAGGCTGGTTGATGCATGGATTACATGAATTAAAAACTGGTTGAAAGCAAGTATTGTGTCCTACGATTCTTTATAATCCTCCTAATACCTGGCACAGTAGTGTGTGCATATTAGATAACTGATAAGTATTTGTTGTTGCTTTTGTGATGTATTGCCCAGATTCTTCTCCACCTCAAGATGAGTCACTAAGAGGAATCTTCACCTAAGCAATTAGAAGAATTTATTTTTCAAGGAAAAAAGGTACCTATAGAATAATTCCTATATACTAAAAAAAAAAAAAAGAGAGAAAGATAAGACTTCAGTCTGCGGTGCAAATTAGGGAAATTTATTCACTCGCTTGGTGAAAACACAATTATTGTGAGACCAAGGCTCACTCCCTTATGTGGACTTTTGCCTTCTTTCATGGACAGAGACTTGATCACTAGGCCTTGGCCAACTGTCTGGCAAATAAATGAGAATGAGTCATAAGGGAATGAGGTAGGAGGGAAAGGTTAGCCCAAACTTGAAAAAAAAATCCCAAAGTGCATCATCTTCATAGATAAAAGACATTATTACTTAAACACTTCACATTCCTACCTTTAAAATGCTTATAAAAACAGTGATCACTTGAAAATGATTCTGAGTTAGCACTCTCCACAATTGGCTGTAAAATGAATGAAAAAAATAAAGGTAATAATTCAAATCAAGTAACATTTATTAAAGGTTTACTATGTGTAAAAAACTGATGATATAAAGACAAAAATTCAACTGCCCAACCTCACGGATGCTGCATGCTACTGGAGTGATACATGTTCAGAGATGATGAGGTAAAACTCAGGAGCAAAGTAATGCTAAGTAATTTCCAGAGCAAGGGAACACTAGCCATAGGACTGCTATAAAAAGGCCTGACTTAGGAAGTGATACCTAAAACGTGCCTTAGGGAAAGCTAGGAGTTCTGTGAGGTCTAGAGGTGAGAAAGAGGTGTATTCGAGATATTCAAGGGGATGGAGGCAGAAAGGCATAGAATATTATGGGAACACGTAGCAGGCCAGTAGAACAGGAATGGAGAAAATAAAATAATCAGTCAGGAAGCATTTATTAAGTGTTTGCTATGTGCAGAAAAGAGCACTGGACCTGGAGTCAGGAAGACTCCTTTTCCAGAGTTCAAATCTGGCTTCAGACGCTTACTAGCTGTGTGACTCTGGACAAGTCACCTAACCTTGTTTGCCTCAGTTTCCTCATCTATAAAATGAGCTGGAGAAGGAAAAAAACAAACCATTCCAGTTGCCAAGAAAACTCTTCACGAAGAGTTGGAAATGATCAAAGAATGACTGAACAACAGCAAATGTTCCAGGAACAAGGGTTACAAAGACACAAACCAGTCTCTGACCTTAAGGAGCTTACTTTATGTTGGAAGAGACTAAATACACACATATTTATATATGTGTGTATGTGTGTATGTACACACGCATATGTATATATATGAAAATGTTTAATATGTGTGAAAGTGTTTGTGTATATACACACATGTGCAAAAACATATAAAAATACAAGGTAACATGGGAGTAAGAAGAAATCACTGGAAAGGTAAAAGTGAGCCACATTGCACAGGACTTTCAAGGTCCAGCTAAGTCATTTGTATTTCATACTAGACACAATAGGAACCAACTGGAGATTTTTGTAGTGCAATAGTAAAAAAATTTTTTTTAATCTGTTTTAAATACCTCAATTTTGCCTGGTGTGGGGGCCAGATTAGAAAGCGAAGAGAGTAAAGCCAAAGAAAAATTTCAGGACAAGGTCTACCTTGTAGGGTAAGACTATCAATAGCATATTCAGAGCTGAAAGAATTTAGCTTTGAAGAATTTAATAATTGTCTTGCCTTGAATACAGTTTTTCCTAATAAATTAAGAAAAATTGAAAAAAAAACCAAGAGGACTTCTTTTGTTGTTGGTCTTCATTGTTTAATTGAACATGCAAAAATTATTCTATTTTATAGAAATAATATGGGTAAGAGGAGCTTGACAAGGGGTTAAAAAAAGCACCATGAAAATAAAGAGAATTTGGTCATGAGCCTCTTTAACTCTGATGTATTAACTTTTTTTCTTGTCCTTACATTTCTCTTTCTTCATCTTAATTTTTAAAAAATATCTGGAGAGACAGATTTAACATTTTCCCAAGAGACTACTAGTTGTTTCTCCAAAATCCTTGAAATATTTCTACTGGTCCCTGAGGTTTTCTCAGAGTGATTATCCTGAAACAGTAGGGGGCTTAGCTTACAGGAGAAGACCTTTGGTTAGAAAAGACCCTGGCCCATTTTCCTTGTTTAGAATAATAACATTGCTCTAGTATAAAATCAGAATAAATAAACATCTAGGAAAAAAACTAAACTCCAATGTCAACACTGCTGAAATACAACTCTTTGCTGAAGAGGGCTGGGGAAAAGAGCAATAAAAGGGGGGAAGATTGTTTGTTGCCAAATTTGCCCCTTATTTACATCATAGCCCCCAAATCAGAAAGTTGTTGGCTGCAGGCTAAAGTAAAAGGCCTATATTCAAGTGGTTCAGATAAGCTTTCACCATTAAAACAAAATCCAACAGTTTGTATGAAGCACCTACATTCCATCTCTTTTTGTATAATTTCTAGTCCCTCCCTGTACCGAGCCTCATCCAGTTACTCCACCTATTCCTGAAACTGAGATAACCCCAGTTCCCGCCTATGGTAGGATTTCAGAATTTCCCTTATGTTTAAATTTCTCATCCAGGACCTTGTGTCTCAGCAGCAGGCTTTGTGCAGGACCTGAACCTTTTCTTACCTCATGGCTAAATCTCCCTAGCTCTCTAGGTCCAGCTTGGCTCCCTAACTCTGTGCTCTCTTTCTTGTACCAGCATTTCGTTTCCTTTTCCCCCATCCCAGATAGTAAGCAAAGCTGGCGGAAGATTTTGTCCTCACTGGGTCTTGGATCATGTAACCTGCTCTAGACAATGTATTAAGGGCCCTAGTTAATTCCTCACACCCCCTTGGGATTCTGTCACCTGCAAGTCACTTATTTGTTCTTTTTAAATGAAAGTGAACTGAAGTAATTTTGGCTTGAAATTTCCTTTTGTTATGGAAAATTCCAGGACGCCATTCAAGAGAATTGGAGATTGTTGCAAAAATCAGGATGGGGAACTGAATTAAAGAGAAACCTTTTGCCCTGGTTATGGGTTAGAGGTAGCCAAGTTTTTTTTGTTTTTTGTTTTTGTTTTTCAGTAGTGGACGACATGAGCAGGAATCCATATGGGTGCAGCCACATGAATTTAATTCTATTACTTAGGCAGCGTACCCCAGAGCATGGCATGCTGGCTTTGGACTTAAGAGGACCTGGGTTCAAGTTCCATTTCAGACATTACTAACTATTTAATCTCTACGTGTCTTTGTTTACTCATATGTCCAATGAGGGAGCTTAGCTAAGTAGTGGTTTCTAATGCTCATGTAAATCTAAATTTTTGATCTGACTTAGGTTTGAGCCTTGCCTCTGCCACATTAGAATTGCATAACCTAAACAAATTCTTTAGAGAGTTGATGAGAGGTGATGTTTAGCAAGGCAATGTGACAAGGTGTCTCTGTTTTGTCTGGGTTCTGTCTCTCTGGGCTTCAGTTGTTTTCGGTTTTCTCTCACTCTTGGCAAAGATACTGGAGGGTTTTACCATTTCCTCCTCCCGCTCGCTTTATAGACGAGGAAACAGTGGCAAACGTGGCTAAGTGACTTGCCCAGGGCCAAACCCCTAGTAAGTGTGTGGGGTCACTTTTGAACTCAGGAAGATGAGTCTTCTTAACTCCAGCCCTGGCACTCTTTCAACTGTGCCCCCCACCTGCTGCAATTACAATTACTAATTGAATCGAGCATATTATTATAACACCTGGCAGTAGTCACTTATTTATTTTCTTAAACAGTATTTTATTTTTTCCAATTACACATAGACAATTTTTAACATTCATTTTTTAAATAAAATTTTGACTTTCAAATTTTGTTCCCTTTCTCCCTTCCCTCCCCCTCAAGAGGGTAAGAAATTTTATATAGGTTATGTATGTGCAATCATGTAGAACATATTTCCATATTAGTCTTGTTATATAAGAAGAAACAAAAAAAGCAGAAGGAAGGAAAAACATGAAAAAAACAAAGAAAGTGAAAATAGTATGCTTTGATCAACATTCCGATTCCATCACTTCTTTTTCTGGATGTGAATAGTAATTTCCATCACGAGTCTTGGAGATTGTCTTAGATCATTGTATTGCTGAGAATAGTTAAGTCATTCACAGTTGTTCATTGTACAGTATTGCTGTTACTGTGTACAATGTTGTCCTGGTTCTGCTCACTTCACTTTGTATCAGCTCGTGTAAGTCCAGGTTCTTCTGAAATCCGCATGCTCATCATTTCTTATAGCACAGTAGTTTTCCATTACATTCTTATACTACAACTTGTTTAACCATTCCCCAATTGATGGGCATTCCCTCAGTTTCCAATTCTTTGCTACTACTGCTACAAAAGTGCTCCTATGAATATTTTTACACATGTGGGTCCTTGTTCTTTTTTTTTTTTTTGTCATTTCTTTGAGATTCAGACCTTGTAGTGATATTGCTTGATCAAAAGGTATACACAGTGTGATTGCCCTTTGGCCATAGTTACAAATTGAGAATGGTTGAATCACTTCATAACTCCATCAATAGTGCATTAGTGTCCTAATTTTCCCATAATCTCTTCAGCGTTTATCATTTTCCTTTTCTGTCCTATTACCCAATTTGATAGGTGTGAAGTGGTATCCAGGAATTGTTTTAAAAGTTGCATTTCTCTAATCAGTAGTGGTTTAGAGCATTTTTCCCAAATGGTTATATGACTTTAGTTTCTTCTGAAAACTGGCAGCTGTCATTTAAACAATGTAGCATCCAATGAGTTCTTCTTGTTTATTCTTGGCTGCATTTTAAGGTCATATGAGCTACATGTGATCTTCAGACTACATGTTAGCTGCTTTAATTGTATGCAATACTTACATCTTCAAGGATGTAGTATAAGGATCTGAGATTTTGTAGGTGTAGATATTTCCTTCACCTATGCAGATTGCAACCCTTCTATAACTTGGTAAGTAGATTTCATGAGTTGTTATGACCAAAATATTCATCACCTGGTATGGTAGTCAGTCATATTAGACAACACTGATTAGTATTCTATTAATATTAACTATTTAATTATTAAAGCCTTTATTATTAAAGTCTTTCCAACTTCCCAGAGCTTAATAAACATCTAGCAGAGCCTTGGAGTACTCAAGACCATCTCCATAATCACCATGAGGAACTTCAGCAGGACTTCAGTGAAGGAATTATGGGTGACAGTAAATTAAAATATATTTGCATTTCAGAGACAGGAATTCAAGGCCTCTCACCTCTCCAGACTTTAACTGTTCTCGGTAGATACAGTAGAATGGATATAGTCAGGGTGACAAGCCCTTACTGTATGCCCGGAAGAAGAGTGAAAAAAGTAAATAGTAAATACAAGAATACACACAGTGTCTGAGCGGTGATGGTGACAGATACTGTCAAAAATGAAAACAAAACTCATGAAAGTCAAGGAAATAAACAGATCCAGGAACCGGGCAAACTAGTACACAGAGTAAAGACAGTCCATCGGCCATTTGTTTTGCTCATTAGCTGAAGGCTGATCTTTTAAGAGAAAAGAGGAGATGGCCTTCTTCCTTGTGTTGTGTTTCAAGGTAGAAATGAACAAGGCTCAGTGAACACTCCTATTTACTGAGGGAAATTATCAAGGCCCCAACTTTTAAAAAGCAAACAGTCCTTTTTGGAAAGAAAAATGTAAACTTAAGCATAATTTCTGAATTTGATAATTCTTTTTTCTTTTTTTTTTCCTCTGTCATTTAAGGTATCATTTGGAATAAGAAATAGACCTTCCTAGGTTATGAAGTAAAATAAGTTTAAAAATTAATAAATATCACAATTTTGGACTGAAAATTCACCTGAACTTTGTAGTTGTTTTTTACTGAATATTTACGAAAGCCTTATTATTGACTTTTGAAGTCATGATGGTTTTTGTTTTGCAATTCAATAAGATGAGATGAATTGCTTTCCGGATCTGACATCAGAACAGGGAATTCTTTGTTCTTAGCAGAAACTTCAAAAAGGTTTCTTTCCAAGTTGATAACAGGTATATTTGTAAACCCTGGGGAAAAGAAGGTCACATTTTTATAGCCCTTCCTCGTATTAAATGAAGCCAATGCTTTATTGTAAATATTGAAATTAACTAAAAATTGCATAGAAAACAAGGGGTCGAATGACAGAGTAAACAAAACATGTCATCTTATCAGGCATGAATTTGCCTACAGTGAAAAGACTTTTGAAGAGTGATATAAGTACATCAATGATCTTTTTTTTTTAATTCCAGTTTGTTTCTAAAATAATACTATCATTTCACTCTCCAATTCTATGAAATACACTTGCCTGTATATCATTGATAAACATGTGGAATTGGACAGTTCCAGCCTTCTGAATTCAGACGTCTTATTCCTTACCTAATAAGCAAGCAATAAGCATTTATTAATCACCTACTGCATACCAGGCTCTGTGCTAGGTGCTAGACAAGAAGTGAGACAGTTGCTGTCCTCAAAGAGTTCACATTCTTTTGGGAGAGATTTTATTTATGTATATGTTATATCATATCCTGTCATATCATGTCATGTTATATCACATTGTGTTTCATTATTTCCTCTTTAAAAATGAAGATACAAACAACATACACAGAATAAATAGGAAACAATTAACAGAGAAAAGACACTGGAATTAGGAGAAATTGAGGAAAATAGAAGGTGGACTGAAAGGAAACCAGGGACATGAGTGTTCTTAGTGGGGAAGGGAGAGAATTCCAGACATGAGGAACATTGAGGTGAAGTGTCATTTTTGTGGAAGAGCCAAGAGGCCAGTGTCACTGGATCAAAGAGTACATTTCCAGGAGTAAGGTGTAAGAAGACTAGATTGGTAGGAGGGGGCTAGGCTATAAAAGACTTTCAATTCAAACAGAACATTTTGTGTTGCTCCTGGAGGCAAGAGGGAACCAACCACTGGAGTTAATTGAGT
Organism: Pseudocheirus occidentalis; assembly: GCA_028646575.1. Taxonomy (NCBI): domain Eukaryota; kingdom Metazoa; phylum Chordata; class Mammalia; order Diprotodontia; family Pseudocheiridae; genus Pseudocheirus; species Pseudocheirus occidentalis. The sequence continues at coordinate 105,879,220 of CM053597.1, read as the reverse complement.
AGGAATGTGACATGATTGGACTTACGCTTTCGTAAGTGAAAACACTTGGGTGGCTGAATAGAGTCTGGACTGGAGTGGGGAGATACTTGAGGCAGTCAAACCCACCAAGAGGCTCTTGCAATAACCTAGGCATGGGCCTGCACCAGAGTGGTGGCGGTGTTGAAAGAGAGAAGGGGCCATATTTGAGAGATGCTGAAAAGGTGAAACTGATAGGACTCTGACAACAGCTTTGATATGGGGTATGAGAGGTAGTGAAGAGTCCAGAATTACTAGTTTGTGAGTCTAAAGGCTTTGGAAGGATGGTGCTGCCTCCTACAGTAATAGAGAAGGTAGGAGGCAGAGATAGTTTAGAGGGAAAGACAATGACTTCCATTTTGGACATACTGAGTTTAAGATGTCTACTTGACAATATTTTGAGATATCTGAAAGGCAATTGGAGATGCGTGATTCAAGATCAGCATAAAGATGAGAAAGATAGATTTGAGAATCATTAGCATAGTGGAAATTAAATCCATGGGAGCTGATGAGATCACCAAGTAAAGTAGTAGAGAGGGAGGATAAAACTGGGCTCTTATCTTGGTGTCACAGTCAGCCAGTCCACATGACAGATAGATTTGGGGGATTTAAAAAGGCAAGCCTTTGCAAGGGTCCCTCACTGCTTTTGCTTCTCTTTTTTCATCTCCTTTCCTTCAGCAGAGGACCTTGTCCTCTTGAGAGAAGTCTCAAAGACCTCAGCACTATCTACCAAGGTGGCTGCTTTTGCAGTGGTCTAACGGGAAGCTTTGGAGAGAGAGGCTACCAGAAAGAAGATTTGTTTGGCTGTTTATTTGAACAGTTTCTTTAAAGATAAAATAAAAATGGCTAATTAACAGCACACAAAGAGCAAACTTTTTATACTCCATTGAAGCTTAACTACCAACCTCCCAGTTTACTGAACCATATGTGAATCATTCTGTAATGTACATTGTGATTCTCATGGTTTTCACTGTTTACTGTGAGAGAATAATTGACCTATCCTATATTTGATTGATATTGAATCCCAAATACTCTTTGTTAATCTCTCCTTTTGGTGGAAAACCCTAAACAAAAACCTTTGAGGTAGCTAGAGTAGGGGTTCAATGAGCCAATGATTATGAATATATGAAGATGAACTCCCCTACTTAGAAGAAGATTCCCCTAATCTTGAACTCTTAGCACAGATGCATTAATGAATTGAGGTACAGGTTACTAGTATTTTAAGTCCCAGTCTAGAATTTCCTCTATGTATATAGAGTATAAATATAAAATAAATTCAATATAGTTTAGGGAAGGAGGACACTAGCAAGTGAAGGCATAGGAAAGGCTTCATGTCAAAGATGATACTTAAACTATGGAAGGAAGTAACCTACTCTACATTAAACTTTTTCTCCTTTCCTTCTCAGATCTAACTTCTAATTTCTGATATAGCATCCATGACCATAGCTCGTTTCTTCCTTATCTTCAAAGTCTTCTTAGAATTCTGCTTAAGCTCCTTCCATCAAACTCTTGATTTGCTAAAGCCCTACCCCATGCCCACTATTCTTTCTCCCCTCTCCCTCCTCCCATTACCTTCCCAGACTCTTAATTCTTATATTTATATCAATATTTGCTCAATTTTTTTGCTGAGATAGTAATCCCATTCTGGATAATAGGAGCAAAAGTAACAGTGAATTACCTGGAGAACTGATCCTCCCAGACACACAATGGGTGCCCCCAAGTTCAAACTACTCAGAGTCTATATCCAAAATAAAGTCATAGATCACAAGAGCCCACTGATATGTTGATTTTTGTCTCTAGGTAGCCAAAGAATATAATTCATCCACAGCAAAGATATTCAATGAAAGAGCATAATATGAAGAGTAATAATAAGGATTCTTACCATAAGCGTAAGGAATATACTCTCCCACAAATGCACATACCATCAGTGAGGAGAATGGTCATTCATGGGAATTACATTTGGGGGATGTATATAGGGAATGTGTGTAGTCAAAGTACATGAATGGAGGGTCAACTCATATCTCTGATGCTGCAGGATCATTGATTATACTGCTTTCATTGGACGTGTTGGTTATGGTGCCTCCACTGGGCACCTTGCTCTGTTTGTCTTCTACTGATTCTTAGAGACTGCTGTATGTATAGTCTCAATTGAAGGCTGCTCTGTTGGACTTAGGGTGGCCGTTAAGCATGGTAGTAGGCAAAGTAGTTATGGTAGCCTCTGCCAGGCAAGGCACTCTCTGCTAAGCATTGTTCTTTTGTTCTCAGATGCTTTCATAAATAGTCTCTGCTGGAGGTTACACTCTGCCACCAGCTTCTGCCCTTCATTTCTTCAGAACACACCTCCCTTCTGCCAGTATCTAAGGGCTAGAACCTTTCTCTATCAAGGGCAGGCTGACAGTTCTTTAGCCATAATCACGGCGTCCTAACAACCATAACAAAAACAAACCAAGTACTTCTAGGCTAAGGTTGAGCCACAGTTGTAAGGTTACACTTGCCAAATTCCTCTGTGGCTTAGTGTACAAATGAATCTGAGCCAGAACAAAAGGTAAACTAAAGAAGCAAGTCATTCCTTGTTTTATACCTGTCTAGTTTATATTCTCCCTTTGTTATTCATATCTGTCAACAGCAACACTCCATTGTTTTAGTGCTCTATTCTGGCCAGTGAAAAGCCCTCCATGTCCCTCTGACATCATTAGTACCATAGCAACCACTCCCAGCAATTATGGGGACAGTAGAATAGAATGAGAAAAATGCTGGTCCAGAGATCCGGAGGTCTAGTTTCTACACTCCCTCTCCTAGCCTCTCCTCTTCTAGCTGCTCTGGTAGGTGTGTGTTCTTGGGCAACTTTAACTTTCTGGGTCATTTTTTTACAAATCTGTAAAAAAAGGAAGGGCTGAACTAGATGATCCTTAAAGGTTCTTTCTAAAGTTCTATGATTCTACATCTGGAGAGTTGACATTTTAAGGAAGGAAATTCTAAGTAGTCAGTTACTGGATCATTAGAACCAGAAGGGAGTCTAGAGGTCATCTTGTCCAGCCTCCCCATTTTACTGATGAAAACTGAGAACAAGGATGATTAAGTGACTTGCTCAAGGTCATACAAGCAATAAATATTCGAGGTAAGATGTGAATCCATATCTTCTGACTTTAGAGCCAATACTCTTTCTATGGTACTATATTGCTTTCATGTGGTATATATATCACATATATCACTTAGTAAAAACTTTCAAAGAAACATTCTGTTTACAGAAATATATACATTTTATATGTCAGACTTTGACCAACTAAATATGTATACAAATACATGCACATATACATACATATATACAACTACATACATACATATTTTTACATATAAAATGTACAATTCTGTGAACAGAATGTTTTTCTAAAGACATATATATTTATGTTTTCTATGTACATATATACATTGAAACATATGCATATGTATTTAAATTTTAGGTAAATATGAGGGGTTTTGTCATGCCTCTAGTGTGTTTGTATCATTCCCCAAAAATTCATCTTAAAAATTGTGTATTATTTTATGGGTTTTTTTGTTTGTTTGTTTTTTTGGAGGGCAGTTGGGGTTAAGTGACTTGCCCAAGATCACACGGCTAGTTTTTTTTTTTTTTTGTATGTGTGTGTTAAGTGTCTGAGGCCGGATTTGAACTCAGGTATTCCTGACTCCAGGGCCGGTGCTCTATCCACTGCGCCACCTAGCCGCCCCTGTGTATTATTTTAAATATATATTTCATTTTGTTAAATATTTCGCAGTTGCATGTGAATTTTTAACATGCATATTTAAAATTTTTGAGTTCAAAATTTTCTCCCTCCCACCTCTTCCCCCTCCTCAAGAAGGCAAATAATTTTATATCAGTTATACATGTGAAATCATGGAAATGTATTTCCATATTATCCATGTTGTGAAAGAAAACACAGAAAAAAAATCCCAAGAAAAGTAAACAAAGTATACTTCAATCTACATTCAGAGTTCATCAGTCCTTTCTCTGGAGGCAGATAACATTTTTATTTCATTTTGGGTCCTTTGGAATTGTCTGGGATCGTTGTCTTTATCAGAGTAGTTAAGTCTTTCACAGTTGACCATCCTTATAATGTTGCTATTATATTATTATATAATAGCTATAATACTGCTACTATGTTCCCTTGGTTCTGTTCACTTTACTTTGCATAGGTTCATCTAAGTCTTCCCAGATTTTTCTGAAACTCAGGGATTCTATATAATTAACAGGTACCTGCAAATAAATAAAATCCTCCCTTAAAGTAAAAAAAAAAAGGACCTAATTAACCCCTACGAAGATGTGGCCTCTCATTTCCTTCTTCAGTTGCTGTATCCCTGCTTCCTCAGCAGCTATGTGTCCTAAAGACCCAGAAAAGAAAGTCTGTGCTACCAAAGTCCTTGATATTCTCAGGTGGTTCAACATTAGAAACAGACACTGATATTATCAATGCAAAGGACATTAGAACAGGTCATCACTGTCAACTTTGTGGCTGCACCCTAAGGGCCCCGGGGCCTTTCCCTCTGACTTGCCGCAGATCCCTTCCTTATACATCTACCCCTGTAAGAATGCGAGCCCCTTGAGAGCAGGGAATGTACTGTTTTTCTGTTTCCCAGGGCTTAGCCCAGTGACCAGAATATAGTAAGAGATTATAAATGATTTTTCATTCACTACTGCCTTAACATATTGTGTTGCTTTTTTTTTCTAATTTAAATCTCAGCAATATCTAGGATCTAGAGCTAAAAGGTACCTTGTTGTTGTTCAGTTATTTTCAGTCATGTCTGACTTCATGACTCCATTTGGGGTTTTCTTGGCAAAGATATTAGAGAAGTTTGCCATTTCCTTTTCCAGCTCATTTTACAGATGAGGAAACTGAGACAAATAGGGGTAAATGACTTGCCCAGGGTCACACAGGTAGTAAGTGTCTGAAGCCGAATTTGAACTCAGGTCTTCCTGACTCCAGGCTTAGCCCTCTATCTACTGTATCACTTACCTACCTGGAAGGTACCTTAGAGGCCATCAAATCTTTATTCCTAACCTTTCAATATTTCTCTATTGCCTAAAATTTGGCTTTTAAAGCCCATTACAGTCTGTCTCTAGTCTATATTTCCTGACTTATACATGATTGCCCTTCCTTCACTGTATAGTTCAGCCAAATTGGCCTGTCTACTGTTACTCGCACACAAAAATCATCTTTGCATTGAGTGTTCCTCTTGCTTAGGAGTGCCTTGCTTCCCCACCTCCACCTCTTCCAGTTCTTAGCTTTCTTCATGCCTCAGTTCAGGCACCACCTCCCATGTGGTACCTTTCCCAATCCCTTCAGGACTACTGCCTCCCTCCTTCAAGTCAGCTTGCACTATTTTGTATTTGCTTATCTAGGTTCCTGTGGTTTTCTCAAAAAGAATGTATGCTCCTTCTAGGTAAGGATTATTTAATTTTTATCTTTGTGTTCCTGGCACTTAATTTTGCACCTGCTACACAGAAAGTTATTATCAAATTATTGATGAATAATTGATCATCATTATAATATGTTTTCTATATTCACTATATCGTGGGTGATACCAAAGAGTAAAAAATTTAGTCCTTGTCTTACAACATAGTACAATAACACTTATGTGTACATTTAATTCAGTAAGCATTTGTTAGGCTTCTGCTATGTATAACAGTGGAAGGCACTGTATTAGTCATTGAGAGTGCAAGGATCGAAGCAAAATAGTTCCTGCCCTGAAGGAGCTTCCTTGCATTCTACTGGTAGGAAACAAGATGCGTATGTATGTATACAGAGTGTGTGCGTGTGTATGTATATAAACGTAGGTATATGTAACTGTAAAACACAAAATAAATACATTGTATGTATTTAAATAAATAAAGAATAAATAAGTTAATAAATTTATAATAAAAATAAATGAAAAATTAAATAATAATAAAAATAAATAAATAAATACAAATTAAATTCAGTGATGAGAAGTACCAAGGACTGATTGAATCAGGAAAGATCTTATATAGCATTTCAACTGAGTCTTGAAGGAAGTTAGAGATGCCAGTAGGTAGTAGGGAAGTGGGAGAGCATTTCAGGAAGGGGAATGACCAGTACAAAGGCATAGAGATGGGAGATAGGATATAGAAACAGCAAGTATATTAGTTTGTCTGGAATTGAGACTGAATGAAAAGTAGAAATACATAATACACCTGGAAAGATAGGTTGGAGTCAGTCTGTGTAGGGATTTAAATTTTGAATAGAGAAATTCATATTATCTTAGAAAGAAAAGAAAGTCACTAGAGTTATTTGAGCAGGAAAATGATATAGCCAGACTTGTGATATATGAATATCACTTTGGCACCTGTGTGGAGGCTGGATTGGAAAGAGAAATAAGACTAACAAGGTCATTTAAATAATCCATGTGAGAGATGATGAGGTTCTGGCCAAGCATTGTGGCTGTGAAGGTAGAGAAAAAGAGGTAGATGTAAGAGACAGGCAAATACTGGAATCAATAAGAATTGACTCATGAGTAGAAATGGGGGTGAGGAAGAGAGAAGGATAGGGTGTGATTCTAAGGCTACAAATCTGCTCCCCCAAAGTATGGTCATACTCTCAATTAAAATACTGAAGGGAGGAAGAAGAATGAATTAGTAAGGGAGAGAAAGAGTTCCTTTTTGGACTTGATGAGTTTGGAATGTATATCCAGTTGGGGATGTCCAGCAGGTGGCTGGTGACATTGTACCTGGAAGAGGAACGTATAAATAACATTTGACTAAAACATCAAGCTATCGATGTATGTTCAGCTTTCATAATCTGCCATTTGCTTAATACATGTGAAATTATTAATTTAATATCCAATATTGTGATAATGATGTGAACTAATTTTAGGGATAGATAATCTAAGAGCTTGGTAATGGAATTAGGCCCAGGTGAGGTTGAGTCACTTTAAGTACCATGAGGATCAGGACTGTGAGAGCCTCTAAGGTTTTAAAAGAAGTTAATAAGCTAGGAGTTGTCAGTATGACTTACGTTTGTGTATGTCATATCTCTCTGGTACTTTGCCCAACTTTAATCAGGTTCTGGGACTTCTTCCTTCAAATGGAACCTGATTGACCGCTTTATGGCAATATGGTAGATGGCATTCATGGTTTCAGCAGAGGCTGGATGACTTCTGAGGACCCTTCCAACTATGAAGTTCTGTAAGCCCACAATTCTTTTTTTTTTTCTTTTTGGAGAGCAATTGGGATTAAATGACTTACCCAAAGTCACACGGCTAGTTTTTGTGTCAAGTGTCTGAGATCAGATTGAACTCAGGTCCTCCTGACTCCAGGGCTGGTGCTCTATTCACTGCACCACCTAGCCACCCCTGCCTACAATTCTTTTTGTGGATAACATGAGATGGATGATGGTGAGAGGGTCAGATAGTAAGTATAATAATAGCTAGCATTTATATAGCACTCTTAGGTTTTCAAAGTACTTTATAAATATCTTGTTTTATCTTTACAACTACGCTGGGAGGGGAGTGTTGTAGATGCTATTATTATTCTCATTTTACAGATGAGGAAACTGAGTCAGACAGAGGTTAAGTGACCTGCCCAGGGTCACATAACTAATAAGTCTCTGAGAACAGATTTGAATTCAGATCTTCTTGACCCCAGGTCCAGCATGCTATCTTGTTGCCCCAAAATGGGGTTAGGTGGTTTCAGGACTGTTTGGATGTTTGATCTTAAAGTATGTTGGCAGAATTAGATGACAGGATCAGGATCAGGATTTGGGGAAATTTAGACAAAATGAAATGGTAGACTTAAGTGTACAAGATGAAGTCTAACAGGAGCTAAGTATGGAATTCTTCCCTTCAGCTGAAAAAAAAATTAGCTACACAAATACAGGATGGGAGAGACATGGCAAGAAAGCAGTTTGTCTAAAAAGGCCTAGAGGTTACAGTGACCTAGCCAGCGCTGTGTGAGTCAGTGTCTTCTTGAAGACCTCATGCGACTGTCACTGTGTTCTGAAGCAGCCCATTCCATTTTCACACAACTCATTTTTTTTTTGCTTTTTGGAGGGGAGAACACAAGGCAATTGGGGTTAATTAACTTGCCCAAGGTCACACGGCTAGTAAGTGTATCAAGTGTCTGAGGCTGGATTTGAACTCAGGTCCTCCTGACTCCAGGGCTGGTGCTCTATTCACTGTGCCACTAGATGCCCCACAACTCAATTTTTAAGGAAGCTTTTCTTTATGTTGAGCAAAACTCTCCCTCTCCCACCCATTGGTCCCACTTGGACTCTATGAGACCAAAGAGAGGAAGAATAATCTTCATCTTACATGATTTTAAAAAAATTCAGACCTGCAATTTCTTCAGTGTGAGTAACTCCCAGGGCAGAAATTAACACAGCTAATGCAGATGAATACAATTTATAGATTCAATAATATTAGCTAATATATAGATGTGTATATTATATATATATATATATCTGTAGATAGAGAGGTACATATATGTGTGTATATATGTATGTGTGTATATACATGTACATATACATCTCTATATATGCACATACATGTTACTGGCTTTCTATGTGCCAGGCACTGTGTAAACAACTTTACAAATATTAATTCATTTGATTTTCACAACAGCCCTAGAGGTCAGATGCTGTTATCATCTCCATTTTACACATGAGGAAACTGAGGCAAACAGGGTTAAGTGATTTGGCCAGGATTACACAGTTAGCAAGTATCTGAGTCTGGATTTGAAGAGGGGTCTTCCTGACTCCAGAGCCAGTGCTCTGTCCACTGTAACATCTAGCTGCCCAATTTAGAGAATTGTCTGGGACATTCAGAGGTAAAGAGACTTGTCTCTAAACACGTAGTGGAGAGACAAAACACTGATTATGCAGTTACTGTATGCTAGGCACCATCCTAAACATTGGCGATATAAATAAAATCAAGTTAGATTCAATAGAAAACTGGGGAAAGGTAAAGGAAAGAGATATGTGTTGGCATGGGTGGAGATATCTGATGAGTGCTGGAACTAAGTAAAAGAAGACCAAAGATGTATGTACCAAATGTAGGACTTCCAATCTTTTTTCCTCCAAGGGCCAAGCATTTATACTCCACACTGTGTTATCTCTTCCTCCATTTGACAATACTTCAAATATTCGGAAGCAACTATGACACCTCTTTTCCATCCCTCTTCTTCCCCTCCCAATCCCCCATAGGCCACACCTTTCCAGTTCCTTAAATTATTCCTCATACGATATGGTTTCTGGACATGCTTGCTGTCGTGGTTATGCTTCTCTGAACATGTAACTTGACAATATCCCCTGTCAGATGTGTCGATGTAGAGTTAGATATAATATTCCAGATGTGGTCTGAACAGGGTTGAGTACAACAGGATCAACTGGTCTTTTCACCTTTGGAAAAGAAATCACAGGAGGCTTTGCCCAACTTTCCTGAATTGGGACCCTACTGCTATGGAAGATCTAATGTGAAATACAGCGGTCACCAGGATGTCCACTGGATTCCATTGGGCATCAAATGATTCTGGTCCAACTAACCAAGCTGGAGAGTAATTGTAAATAGCTGCCCTTGGTGCCTTGCTAGCTTCTATTCCACCTGTCAGTTAATCTTGAAGCATATATTAAGCACCTACTAGATACAAGGAACTAAGCTAAGTACTGGGAATCAATGAAAGACAAAAGGCAAACCCTGATCTTAAGGAGTTCAGTCTAATGGGGGAGGCAAAATAAAAACAAGTGTGCAGAATATATTACAAACAATTAATAAAGGGAAGGCATTATACGTGAAGGGGGAATCAGAAAAACCTTTCATAGAAGATAAGATTTTAGCTATGATTCAAAGGCAGCTGGGGAAGCAAGGAGGCAGAGATGAAGAAGGAGAATATTCTAGGCATGAGGGGCAGCCAGTAAAATTGCCTGAGTCTGCATGTGGAGTATCTTGTAGGAGGAACAGCAAGGAGGCCAATGCCATTAGGTTGTAGATTATGTGGTGGAGAGTAAGGTGGAAGAACACTGGAGAAGTAGGAAGGAATCTGATTGTAAAGAGCTTTAAATGCTAAGCAGAAGAGGTAAGAGAGAGCCCAAGAGTTCTGTCTCTGTCTCTGGGGTTAGAGTTTGGGAGAGAAAATATCTTCTATTTTCATTATATTCTTTTGGTAAGAAATAATCGTTTCTTATACGTGGACCACTCCTCTCTTCCCACCCCTTTCTCTGCTGCCAAGATTGCCACTTTTGCTTCGTTGCCATTCCTTATGTGATGATGCAAAGCAGAGTCAAGGAATGGCACCTGGCTTACCTCTGTTTCCCTTTTCTTATTGAGATTGTGCCATTCTGTTCCTCTTCCTGATCACTGAAACTCTCCTTGGAGAGAGGTTAAGAAAAAATAATGACTGGATAAAATAATCATCTTACCTGGAGTGTTGCACTCATGTACTTACTGTACCTGGTTATCTACTGGACATCGGATACAGAGGATGGTAGAACATAGATCATAGGTCTAGGGTGGAATGGACCTTGAAGGCCACTAAATCATAGGTCATAGAGTCATATATTTAGAACTGGAAAGGACTTCAGTGGCTAGAGAGCCCAACCCCTTCATTTTTACATATGAGGAAACTGAGGCAAAAAGAATTTATATAATTTGCTCATGGTAACAGAGCTGTTAAGTGTCTGATGTAGATTTGAACCCAGCTCTTACTGACTCTTAAACCCTCTACTAAATCAGGCTACCTATCTGTCTCTGTATCTACCATTGCTTATTTTCAATCTTACCCACTTGCATACTATGGGTTAAGTAATTTTATGGCTCTACATTCCAGCTTATTCAAAAGTTGTGACAGAAATAACTTACCAGGAAAATGAACTACAACCATAAGTGTTCCGATCTCGGTGCAGACATCTGCCCCAAGTGCAACAATGAGACCAGGAAATGCAAGACATCCTTTTTATCTTGACCAGTTCAGTTTGAAGTGACCTAATTGATGGGGTTTCCATTGACTCCCTTGAGAGGTGAAAGATTTCAGAGTCAGGAAATTTTTCCTTTGTTATTCACGTTGAGTTTTCCTTTTTCCTTTTTTCCAATCGTTCTTTTTTCTTAACCTCTCTCTTTTTCTGTGAGCTGCCTTAAGTGATTACTCATTCTCTTGGCATTTATAACCCCTACAAATCTTTTTCATATTGTTATCGTATTTGCTCCCAGTTGTTCTCTTGCCAAGTTACATACATTTCAATGTCTTTGTCTTTTCTCACAAATTAGTAGCTTTAGTTCCATCTTGTTATTCTTCCCTACATTTCTTTAATCAAGACAACCCACTGAAGAGTCACATTTGAATTTGACATGTCACCAGTTCTGCCCAGACATTGCCATTTCTAGTGGAATGGTCTCAGCAGGAAAAGCCAGTCGTAGAATTCCACTTACACACACGCACACACATATATGCACATGCACACACACATGCACATGCACATGCACACACACACACACATACACAACTGCTTTATTCCATCAGAGTTTAATTTTTAAAGTGTAGTCATCCATCATAATTGTTTATATTTTTTGGAAAACGTATCAGTCAAGAGTGGATAGAGGAGCCAGCCTTACAATGAGGAAGACCTGGGTTCAGATTCAACTTTTGACACACAGGATCATTTGGATCATAGATCTATACCTGGAAGGGACCTCAGAGGCCCTCTTGTCCAGTTCTTCTATTTTAGCGATAAAGAGACTGAGGTCCAGTGAGACGGGCACTAGACACCTCTGTACATCATTTTCTCCCATACAAAAAATAAAAGTAGACACAAAAGGAAGACAGACCCATAGAAATGGGTTCACATCAAAGGAAGTGAATTCCCCAAAGTTGTACACAGGCGGTAAGAGAAAGTAGGGGAGTTAGAATCTTAGTTCTCTGACTCCAGAGCAATCTTTCTGCTGTGTTATAAGGCCCAGAGAAGTACAGTGACTTGCCTAAGAGCCCCCAGAGAGCTGGGATTTGAGCTTAGGCCTTTAATGACAAACCATCTGTAGTATGTTGCTTCCAGATATTAGCTCTGTGACCTCTCATTGCCCCAGGCAACCCACTAGGACTTTAAGTTAGAGATGATTTGAAGTGATGGAGGGAATTTCCATACCCAGATGTGTGTGTGTGTGTATTTCCTTCCAAGTATTGTACCTCTGAGATCTTGAAAAGAGTTCATTTTCTTGGATGAAAGTCTGAACTGTTGACTTAAATTTTTGTTTCTCTGTATCTAAAACAGCAAAGCTAACATGGGCTGTACCCTTGGCATTTTTTACATATTTCATGCCTTTGCAGTCTCATTCTTATTCCTGGGATTTCCTCCTGACGTCTGTAGGAAAAACCCTTCAGGAACACTGATGGTGCATTTCTATGGGGAGTAACTGTTATTCCTCTTCACAGATGACTGCACGTATACTGCAGACCAAAGAACTTCTGTTGGGGAAGACTTGGCTTATTTACAGTTAATTGCTAATCTCCTATACAGAATCCAAAGTTCTACCTTATACTTAAACAAAACAAAACAAATGCCTTACAAAGTAGCCAGACAGGAATCCCTTCTGTCATCAGTCTTATCAGGCAAAATTATGACTCATTTCTAACAGAGCTTAACAATAACACTGTTGTCCTCAAAAAGGTTGAAAAAAATAAACTAATGCAGATGAATTCTGATCTCCTTATCTGACATACAACACATCGATATAACCCTTGTATTGCCGAGTGTCCTTGCCACCCATACAGAGAATAAATTCATATAAAATGGGCCATGTCTCACTTCAGATTGCATGTATAAATCTTTCCAATTCTCACTGTAGACATTCACTCATGAGCCCAATCAGTGGAGTTCTTAGCCTTTCAAGACTTCGGTATAAAAAGATTGTGTTCTTGCACCCCTGGTCTGTCACCCTGTCCCCTGTGGCTGTTAGCCTGTGAAGAGGATGTGGAGGTCTCCTCGATGATGAATCTTAGAATCTGGTTGTTTTTCTTGCTGCTTCTTAACACACACTTCACTCTGCCCTCACTAGGTCTTAGCACAGAACCCAGAATGCATTCTTACCTTTTGTATCTTCACATCTCAAAGTTCCTTCACAGCTTAACTGCTACCTCATGAGGCATTCCTTGTTCCTTCAGTTTTGAGTGTCTCATCATCAAAATTGCCTTGTATTTATTTTGTGTTGTTATTCAGTCATTTCAACCGTGTCTGACTCTTTGTGACCCCACTTGGGGTTTTCTTGGCAAAGATACTGGAGTGGTTTGCTATTTCCTTCTCCACCTTATTTTACAGATGAGGAAACTGAGGCAAACAGGGTTAAGTGCCAGAGTCTAACTTAACCAGAGTCACACAGCTAAAAAAAAGTCTGAGATCACATTTAAACTGAGATCTTTCTGACTCTAGGCCTGCTCTCTATTCATTGCACCACCTACCTGCCCATTTATTTCATGTATACTATATTTATGTAGGAGAGTAGGGTGGACTGGAACACTTTTGCAGACCCGGGACCCTTCTGGTGAGAAATGTGCTTGCCAAATGATACAACTTACTACGGGATCCCGGTTGATCCCTGGGTTCCCATGACTGGGAATGGGAGATGACTATCTCTCAGACTTCCAGAAAGGATAGTAAAAGAAGGGCATCTCTGGCCCCTGCACACCTGACAGAAGAGCACGTGCCAGCCTAAGTAAGCCTGCTACCATTGGCCTAAGTCCCTGCCTATGTCTTCTGCTTTGGGTCTCTTTCCCTGGGTACAGATAATACTGTGATCCTGAGACACGTACCTTTTCAATCCTAGTGACTACACGATAAATTCTTGAGATCAGGAGCGCCTGGGTGCTAATGAACAGCAAGAGCTCCTTTCTGTAACTAGACTCTTTTCAGGGGAGATAATGGCTAACCCAGAAGGGTGAGCCATCTGTTCTTGCTTGCACAAAAGACATGTACCTTGAGTTGCCATTCAGATAGTAAAGATGTGAAGTATCTTTTCATCAGTTCCACTTTTTTCCTTCCTGCTGGGAGAGTATAATAGAGATGAGGGGTTATAGTTTGTTTTAAATATGTGTTAATGAACTTTTATAAATTGTTTTGTTTTGTGGTGGAGGAAATAAATACCTGTCCTCTGCCAGATATTTACTACTTTGAAGCAGCTAGGTAGCTTAGTGTATAGAGTGCTGTGCCTCAAGTTAAGAACTGATTTCAAATTCAGCCTCAGATACTTACTAGCTGTGTGACCCTGGGTAAGTCATTTAACTTTTGTTTGTCTTAATCTACTGGGGAAAGAAATGGCAAACTGCTCTAGTATCTTTGCCATGAAAACCCACGGACAGTATAGACATGCTGTGGTCCATGGTGGCATAAAGCACCAGACAACAACAGCATAGTGAATACCTTTCTACAAGGGACCCTATTAATCCCCTTTGAAAGAGATCCTAGAAATAAGGCACACTTGGACTTTGTTTCAGAGATCTTTTCCCCTCTGGGACTCTGGAGTAGGAGCATAATGAGTGAGAGTATAAAAAAAAAGATTGATCCCATCTTTTAGACTTCAGACCCTTCTAAGAATTAACTTCATACATGTGAGTCTTTTATAGGAAAAAGTACCTTCTTCCAGGCATCAGGTGACACCTATACTTATATGTATTCATGATTACTTCCCATGAAATATATGTTCACTGAAGGCAAAAAGAATTCATTTTTGTTTTTATATTCCCTGTGCCTGGCACAGAATAAGTAATTTAATAAATCTTTTGGTGATTGAATCTTCTTGGTGCTGAGCCTTAACTAGCTGAAACTGCACCAGGGGTATACTGATGGGAGAGGAGGGGGCTTGAAGGAGCCAAAGGCCTGATGATCTGACACAGAAGGGAGTTAGAGGTGTATGAGTACAGAGAACTCTTCTCCCTTGAGGCACAGTCATCAAGAGTTCCAGCTCCGGCATCTGTAGGGAGTGAGGGAGGAGCTGGAAGGAAGACAGTCTTAGGGAGTGAGACACTGTGGAGATGGGACCCCAAGGATGGGGCAGTCAGGGAGTTGGTTGGTTGGTTCACTGTATTCTGTCATTCCATCGCTATGATTCAGTATGTCTGACTGTGACTGATATGACTAACATGAGCTTGGAATGCTCTACCACAGGTTGGGCATAAATAGTCCCTGTGAACACTGGGGGTGGATGCCCTACATCTGTGCCCTCTACCTCCAGAGGATTCAAGGGGAGGTATGGGACAATCAGTTACCCTTTCCTATGTCAGAACCACAGGGAAGAACCTCATTTACTCTAGTGTAGTTTCTGCTTTGACTTCCTTTGAAACTTTTTTTTAAATTAAGGCATTCCTGAAGGCCAGCTTCACTCAGTGTATAACTGACAGGCACAGCAGGAATTTCAAAGGGAGAGAACACCCACAAAAGGAGAGACACAGGTACAAAAGCCCAGGGCAAAACTGAAAAAAAACACCACAGAAAGGTAAGGGGGAAAAGTCAGAGGACTGGGCCTGACTTGGTGAAGTAGCCAACTAATGGACTTTATCTAAGCATTTTACAGTATTAAGCTTTAGTGTCCTAAAATGAACAAAGCTACAGGAGAGACTCCCTCTGGCTTTGACGCACTTTACAAATTGAGTCACTCTCCCTGTTAAAAATGACTTGTTTATTTACTTAGTCTCCCAAATGGTGGATTCCCCTCTCACTAGTCATTTATATTCTTTTCCAAAAGCTTCCATCTGTTGGAATCTGTACGATGCAACCCAATGTAAATAGGATTAGGTATTTTCATTAGTTCCTGTGGTCTACCATGGATCGCTGTTGCTCCCAAAAGGAAACAGAAATACTGTTCAACACAGTTGGAAAGGTTCAAACAAAACGAGCGGCCACTGTATCTCTCTCCTTTTCTCTTCTGGATCAGATTCAACTGCATCCTCATTTAAATGTCACACTGTCACCTTTGTTTGAACTAAAGCTTCTGCCTGTTCATCTGGAGCCAATGAATGCGATGAGGAGGAAGCAGCTTTGCTACTGAGTGACATTCACCAGAGTGACCCGCAAAGGGACTAAGTAGCAAATCTGGTTTGGGAATCTGAAAGGGAAGGACGAAAGCATTTTCAGTTTGAAAGGGGCCCCAGGGGCCACCTGGTACAACCTTTTTCCATTTTGGGGGGAGATCATTGAGGGTCAGAGAGGTTAAGTGGTTTGTCTGTATATTTATATATATTGTATAAATATATACGTATATGTATGTATATATAGTTTAACTCTGTGTGTGTGTATACAGTTGTAGAGCCTGGGATACAATGCAAATGTCTTGACTTCCAATCAGATGAACTCTCTAGCACAGCTTCGATTTGATTAATATGTATATGTGTATGTACACATATATTTATATGTGTGTGCATAGAGAATATAAATGTGAATACATATTTGTGTCTGTGGTCTCCGTGTCTATTGGACTACTCCTGTGATTTCATTAGCACAGTAAACCGGTGCATCTCGGCAACTCCTCAGCGATTTGTAGTTTTAAAGAATTTTCAAGAGCATTAAAAGTTTAAGGGAATGACCCAGGGTCACCCAGCTTGTGTGTGCATTACATGTTGTACTTGAACACAAGTTTTCATGATGCCAAGATGACTTTCTATCCATTAGGCTGTACTGACTCTCTTAGATGAAGAAACTGAGGTAATATGTTACTTACAGGAACTTCCCTAAATCATGATTTTGGAATGCAACATTAGTTTTACTGCAATTAATACTGCCTTTTATTTGTATAGCCTATTTAACTTGTACATGCATTATCACATGTATTCTTTTTTAAAATATTTTATTTTACCCCCAATTACAGGTAAAAAATAATCTTAAACATTTTTAAAAGTTTTGAATTCCAAATTTTATCCCTCCTTCTCTTATTTCCCCCCTCCCTGAGACAGTAAGCATTCTGATATAGGTTTTATGTGTGTAATCATGTAAAACATTTCCATATTAGTCATTTCATATCCCATGTATTCTTAAAATAAATCCCGAGCTGGTAAATAGCACAAGTATTAGCTCAACCATTTTGCATGTAAATGAGAACTTTTTTTCTTTAACTATGTTCAAGACAGACATAGTGTGCTCAAAGGAAAGCACTCATGGGTCTTCATACCTCACGTTTGATGACGGCACTGTAGCAGGACACCATCAATCATCACTTGCAGAGTGAAATGAGAAGAGCAGTTCTCCATCACCTACCTGCCTTGGATTTTTGTAAAAATTTTGTGTTGGTAATTCACAAGATTACATTAGGCAATGGCTTCACTTTCCCCCATAGCCTAGTTTACTTATTTTGAAAATGAGGGGGTGTGGACTAGATGATCTTTTATTGTTGCTGATCAGTTGTGTCCAACTCTTCCTATCACCATTTGCGGTTTTCTTGGAAAATATACTAAAACTGTTTGCCATTTCCTTCTCCAGATCATTTTACAGATGAGGAAACTGAGGCAAAAAGGGTTAAGTGACTTGCCCAGGGTCACACAGCTAATGTCTGACCAGATTTGCACTCAAGAAGATGAGTCTTCCTAACTCCAGGCCTGGTTCTCTATACATTGTACCACCTAGCTGCCCCAGTGATATTTTAGGTTCCCTCTAAATCTAACATACTGTGTTTCTGATGTAATCTCAGCTGAAGTAATGTCTAAGGTCAAGGTTAGATCTCAGTTGGACCACAGGATATAATGATACTTCCATATCTCTGTATGTAGGGGGGAAGGTTGGGTTCTGGTAATAGAATATTTCTTCTTTTTGAGTGCCTTAGTCTTTTATATATCCATTTTTAGTTTGATAGATCTTGTGGAAGTATAGGGTTGTGGCACTGCTCCTGCAGTGAGAATCGTAGAAGAGGTGCCTAGTTTGAAGAACACTAGAACTGGTACTTAAATTACAGGATCATATAATTTCAGAGCTTGAAGGACATCAGAAATCATATTGTCCAACTTATACCAGACAAAAAAATCGTGTCTTTTTTACTCCCATGACATTTCTCAACATCTCTTCTTTCTGTGCACAGCACCATTTTCACCTCTCACTTGGTCTATTGCAAAGGCCTTTCAATCATTTTCTTTGCCTCAAAATTCTCCCCACTCCAGTGCACCATCTTCTCAGCTACCAAGGTGATTTTGCTAAAGCATAAGTGTTAACTGTGCCATAGATACCCCAATACAATAAATACCAGAGATTTACTATAACTCCCAGGATCAAACACGAATCACTCTATTTGCCTTTTAAATCCTTTAAAACCTGATCCTTTCTCACTTGTCTAGTCTTCTTGTTCTACTACATTGCTCTATGATTCAACTGCACTGGACTTTTTGCTATTCCTCACACATGAAACTCCCAACTCTGAGTCCTTCCATGCCTTTTTACTGACTGCTCTCCATGCCTAGAATACTTCTCATGGCTGGCTCTGGCTTCCTGGCTCCGTTCAAGATTTAGCTTAGATCCAAAATTCTATGGGAAGCCTTTCCTGTTAGTTATTGAGTTCTCCACCACAGAAATTAATTTGCATTTACTTTGTATATAGGTGTATTTACTTCATAAAAATTTAAGACAGGGTTTTAAATAAATATTGTCACGCAAAACAAAGAGGCCTGGCTAGAGGAAGAAATGAAAACCATGTGTGATCAGATAAGTACTTATCATCCCTGTTGTCCTGCCTATTACTGGAGTTTTTTTGAAGATCCTATCAGTGAGCCCACAAAAAGTGAGATTATTTCTCAATATTTTTATTCAGTTACACAAAGAAAAAGTAATTTTCCCACTTATACAAGAGTAAACAGAATATTAAATATAAAAGAATAGCAAATAGCAAGACAGTGATTTGTCTTATGGCCGTTTCTTTCTGACCTCCACCAAAAAAAAGAAATAAAATAATTATAAATAGAGAAAATACAGTATTTCCTACACACCTTTACAACTTTCTGAGGCAAACAGTGTAATGTAATGGTAATGGGAATCTGAAGATCTTCCCTGCCCACTTTGCCCCTTGATAGGCTTAAGTGAACTTGAGGGCCTTCCCTGATTTGAAAATATACTCTGCTCTGTATCAGTAATGCAATATTCACAACATCTGCTGTGGTTATGAATATGCTGGTAGAGTTGTGAATCACTAAATGTAGCAAACTCTCCACATGGAGGGCAGAACCATTCAAATACCAGAAGACCGAGTCCCAGAACCAGAAGGATGAGTCCCAGAAACAGAAAGCCAAAGTCATTACAGTAGTCATGAAGTTGATGCACATGGTTAATGCAGTGAACACCCGTGTTCCCAAGCCTTCACAATAGAACAGGCTCCCTCAAGCAGGGATCCCTCTCTCACTCAGGATAGCTCCTCAGCCTTGTTCTTGGAAGTTCTTGGTAAAAGTTGCAGAAGGAGGATCTCAGCAAAAAGGTGCAGTCTCCAGGGTTGTCAACTGAGAGAAAATCTGATTGTCCTGCTGGTTCTCTTCCTTATATACAGTATAGCTCCTCCCTGTTCTGCCCCTTCCTATTAAGGTGTTAACTACTCCCATGGTGTTAACTTGAAGTAAGGTGCTAAGTGCCTTTTTACTAAGTGCCAATAGAAAGGGGCATGGAAGATCTTCTGATTACTAAGTGCTTAACTTGAAGTAAGCTGCTAAGTGCCTGTTTACTAAGTGCCAATAGAAAGGGGCATGGAAGATCTTCTGATTCCATTAACATTACAGCTCCCTAATAGGCTGAACTGGTCACTTGGAGCCTGTGGTGGGAGGCTTGTTTTTCAAGAATACCCATACCTTGTTACTTTGTGATTGGGCAGTGGGTGAAGAGGCTTGTGATGTCCTCTGACCCTGGAGAAGGCTACATATACCCTAATGTGAGGTTTTGCTTTGCATTTTAATAATAGAAATATAGAGCATTTTATGTGACTATTGGTAGTTTTGCTTCTTCTTCTGAAAACTATCTTCTTATTTTTTGATCAACTGGGGAATAGTTGTTTTTTTTAATGAATTTTCTCAATTCTCAATATATTTGAGAAATGAGGCCTGTATGAGAAAAACTTGCTGTAAAAATGTTTTCCCAGTTTCTTGTTTTCCTTCTAATTTTGGCTGCATTGGTTTGGTTTGTGCAAAACCTTTTTAATTTCATGTACTCAAAATATCCATTTTATTTCTCATCCTCTCTATCTCTTGTTTGGTCATAAACTCTTCCTTTACCAATAGATCTGATAGTTCAATTTTTCCATGTTCTGTAGTTTACTTATATTATCCATTACATCTAAACCATTTATCCATTTTTACCTTATTTTTGTATATGGTGTGGGATGTTGGTCTATGCTTAGTTTCTGACAAACTACTCTCTACCTTTCCTAGCATTTTTTTGTCAGATGGTAAGTTCTTACCCCCAAAGCTTGGCCCACAAAGGTTATAAAACAGTAGTTTACTATGATCACTTAGTACTGTGTATTTTATATATAATCTATTCCACTGACCCACCAGTCTATTTTTTAGTCAGTATCAAATTGTTTTGATGATTGTTGCTCCATTGTTTTTCAGTCATATCTAACTCTTTGTGACCCTATTTGGGGTTTTCTTAGGAACAATATTGGAGTGATTTGCCATTCCTTTTCTAGCTAATTTTTACAAGTGAGGAACTGTGGAAATAGGGTTGAGTGACTTTCTCAGGGTCACACACCTAGTAAGTGTCTGAGGCCGGATTTGAACTTATGACGATGAGTTTTCCTGATTCAAAGCCCAGTGCTCTGTCCACTGAGCTACCTAGCTGCCACTACCACTTTTTGTCATTACCTCTTTGCAATATAATTTGAAATGTGGTACTGTTAGGCCATCTTCCCTCACAGTTTTTTTTTGCATTGATTCACTTAATATTCTTGACCTTTTGCCCTTCAAGATGAACTTTGTTTTTATTTTTTTCTAGCTCTATAAAATATATTATAGCTCTGTAAAATAATTCCTTGGTAGTTTAGAATGGTACTAAACAAATTAATTTAGATAGAATTGTCATTTTTATTATGCTGGCTTGTCTTGCCCCTGAACAATTATTATTTCTCCATTTTGTAGATATTTTGTGTAAAGTGTTTCATAATTGTGCTCATATATTATCTGCATTTATCTGCACGGGTAAACCCTCATGTATTTTATAACGACTGCAGTTATTTTAAATGGGATTTCTCTTTATCTCTTGCTGGCAGGTTTTGTTAATAGTGATTTATGTGGGTTTATTTTATATCCTACAACTTTGCTAAAGATGTTGTTTCAACTAGTTAGTTGATTCACTAGGGTTCTCTTAGCATATCTTCATATCATTTGCAAAGAGTGATAGTTTTGTTTCCTCATTGCCTATTTTTATTCCTTCTATTTCTTTTACTTGTCATTTATAGCATTTCTAATATCGAATATTATTGATAATGATGAGTATCCTTGCTTCACCCTTGATCTTATTGGGAAGGCTTCTATTTTATCCCAATTACAGTGGGTGCTTGCTCTTTGTTTGAAAGAGATATTACTTATCATTTTAAGAAATGCTCCCTTTTATTGCTATGCTTTCTAATTTTTTTGTATTAGAATGGATATTGTTTTTGTCAAAAAAGTTTTTTCTGCATCTATTTATATAACCATGTTATTTTTTTTGGTGGTAGTGGTGAGGGGGTGTGTGTGTGTGTGTGTGTGTGTGTGTGTGTGTGTGTGTGTGTGTGTTTTGATATGATCAATTATGCTTAAAGTTGTCATAGTACAGAATCAGTCCTTCATTCCTGGTATAGATTCCATGTGATCATAGTGTATAACCTTTGTGATATACTGTAATCTCCTTGGTAGTATTCTACTTCATTTTTTTGTATCTGTATACATTAGAGAAATTATTCTGTAGTTTTCTTTCTCCATTTTTGCTCTCCCTGATTTAGGTATCATAACCTTATTAGTATCACAAAAGCAGTTTGGTAGGACTCTTTCTTTGATTATTTTTTCAAGTAGTTTATATAGTTTTAGAATTTATTATTCTTTAAATGTTTGGTAGAATTCATTAATAAATTCATCTGTTCCTGGGCATTTCTTTCTTTAGGGAGCTCTTTGATTCCTAGTTCAAATTCTTTTTCTAAGATGGAGTTGTCTAAGTATTCCAATTCCTCTTCTTTTAATCAGGGAAATTTATGGTTTTTGCAAATATTCATCCATTTTATTTAGTTTGTCAATTTAGTGGCATGCAATTGGGCAAAAGTAACTTTAATAATTGCTTTAATTTCATCAACATTGTCAGAACAGCCACTTTTAAAATTTTTGATGTTGCTAATTTGGTTTTCTTTCTTTAAAAAAAAACCAAATTAATCAATAGTTTATCTAGCTTATGATTTTTCCCCTACAAACCAGTTTCTAGTTTTATTTATTAGTCCAATGATTGGCTTATTTGTTTCTTTTTTTACTTTTAGTTTTATTACTCTTTCCTTTGATTTTCAGGATTTCCATTTTGGTTTTTAATTAAGAATTTTTAATTTGCTAATTTTTTTAGTATTTTTACTTGTATGCCCAGTTCATTGATCTATTCTTTCTCTCTTTTATTGATGCATGGAGATATAAACTTTCCCTTAACTAGTTCTTGGGCTACATTCCACAAATTTTAGTATGCTGTGTCATTATCTTTAATATTTGATTGTTTCCATATTTTGTTTTTTGGCCAACTCATTCTTTAAGAATAGGTTATTCATTAATATTTAATGTACGTTTCAAATGCTCTTTATTAAACATAATGTTTATTGCATTATCTGAAAAGGGTGCATTTAATATTTCTGCTTTTCCACATTTGGTTGTGGGGTTTTTAATGCCTTAATATATAGTCAGTTTTTTTGAAAGTGCCATGTATAATTGAGGAAAGATGTACTCCCTTCTGTTTACATGCAGTTTTCTCCAGAGGTCTATCACATCTAACTTTTCTAAAATTCTCTTCATCTCCTTAACTTCTTTTTATTTGTTTTGTGGTTGGATTTATCTAGCTTTTACAGGGGAAAGTTGAGGTTTCCCACTAGTATAGTTTTACTATTTCCTTTTGTAACCCATTTAACTTTTTCCTTTAAGAATTTGGATGCTATGTCTTTGGTGTGTGTGTGTATTTAATGATGGCATTACTTCATTGTCTATGGTACCTTTTCTCAAAATGTAGGTTCTCTAATTATCATTTTAATTAGGTCTATTTTTGATTTTGCTTTGTCTGAGATCATTTTACCCCTAACTTTTCTACTTTGACTGAAGCATGATAGATTCTGTTCTAGGACCTTATTTTAACTTTGTGTGTGTCTCTCTGTTTCAAATGTGTTTCTTGTAAATGACATATTGTTGAATTCTGGTTTCTAATCCATTCTACTATCTGCTTTCATTTTGAGGAAAATTAATTCAATTCAGATTCAATGTTATGCTTACCAATTGTTTGTTTCTCTCCATACTAGTTCTTCTGTTCATCTCTCTCTCTCTCTCTCTCTCTCTCTCTCTCTCTCTCTCTCTCTGTTTCTCTCTCTGTCTCTCTCTCTCTGTCTCTCTCTCCACTTCTCCCTCTCGCTCTTCTTCTCTCATTCTCTCCCCTGTACCTCCTTTTGCTTTTGATTACCTCTCTTAACCTGCCCTCTTTTTTTATCACCCTCCCTCCATTTTCCTTTATCACCTTTCTCTCCACTCCTCTTTAGGGTAAGATAAATTTCTGTACATAGTTGACTGTGTATGTATGTATCTATATCTACATCTATCTATCTATCTGTCTGTCTGCCTATTTATCTATTTATCTATCTGTCTGTCTGTCTATCTATCTATCTGTCTATCTACACACACACACACACATACACACACATTCCTTTCTTTTTTAACCAATTCAGATGAGAGTTTCAAGTGTTGCCTGCCCTCTCTTTCCCCCTCTACTGTAAAAGTTTCTGTTAATTTGTCTCTTTTATGTGAAATAATTGAGAATTTCTTGAAAGATGATGTCTAGGCTCTTTTTTTATCATGACTTTCAGGTAGCCCAGTCATTCTTAAATTCTCTCGTCTGGGTCTGTTTTCCAAATCAGTTGTTTTTCCAGTGAGATATTTCACTTTTTCTTCTGTTTTTATCCTTTGACTTTGTTTTAATGTTTCTTGTTGCCCCATGAAGTTATTAGCTTCCACATGCCCAATTCTAATTTTTAAGAGATTATTTTCTTCAGTGAGCATTTCTCTCTTTTCTATTTAGCCAATTCTAATGTTTAAGGTGTTTTTCTTTATTATTTTTTGGGCCTCTTATACCAAGCTGTTTGTTGTCTTTTCATAATTTTCTTGCATTGCTGTCATTTATTTCCCCAGTTTTTCCTCCATTTCTCCTATTTGATTTTTTAAATAATTTTTAAATGCTACCAAAAGTTCTTGTTGGATATATGTCCAATTCACAATTTTTCCTTCAAAGCATTGCTTGTCACTGTTTTAACATTATTATATTCCTCTGAGTTTGGGTCTTGATCTTTCCAGTCACCATAATGTTTTTTATGGTCAAGTTCTTTTGTTTTGTTTTGTTTTTTGCTTATTTTTCTAGCATATTTCTTGTCTTTGAACTTCATGTTAAAGTTGGGCTCTCTGGGGGCGGAGCCAAGATGGCGGCTTAGAAGCAGCAAAGGGCCACAGCTCCCACACAAACACGCTAAAAAACTCATAAAATGGGACGCTAAACAGATTTTCAAGCTCCAAAACTCTCCACAAGACAGAAAGCACTACAGGCAGCGCAGCAGGCGGGCTCTTCACAGCAGTCTGGGACCTGGGGCTGAAAACCCGGCTGGCTCAGGCCCTGGGGCATCGGTCGGGGAACCCCGGCTACAGGAGAGCAGATCCGCTGCACTGGAGGCACAGTTACCACATTTATCAGGCCAGAAGAAAAAAAGGCTAAGAGAAAGGTCAGTGGATTTTGCTAACTTGGGGAGGAGAAGAGCAGGTCCCGCCAAACTGCTCCCAGGGCAAGGAGGCAGCGGGAGGCGTCTGTGGCAGCAGGAATGTCTGACAGCCGCAGCAGCCCCCACTGGGCTGCTTCAGAGCCCTCGGCCTGCAGATAGCAGGGGGGCTGACGCGACCCATCGAGGCCAAGGGCTCTTGCGTTGAGCGGCCTGGATCTGGATCGGGGTCTTGAGTCGTGGTCCTGGGGTGCGCTTTCAGTGAGCTGAAGCTGGGGGGGGAGCTGCAGCACCCCACTAAGGGCTCCAGCAGCTGAGAGGGCCCCAGCG
>CM053597.1:105835999-105853472 GCA_028646575.1 Pseudocheirus occidentalis | reverse complement strand
GTCATTTGCTTCCATTTGCCCCACTCTAATTCTGAAGGCATTATTCTCTTCAGAAAGCTTTTGAGATTCTTTTTCCATCTGGAAAATTCGACTTTTTAAAGCATTCTTCTCCTCATTGACTTTTGGGGCCTCTTTTGCCATTTGAGTTAATCTATTTTAAGGTGTTATTTTCTTCAGTCAGGTTGTTGATTCTTTTTTCATGATTTTCTCACTTCATTCTCATTTCTCTTCCCAATTTTTCCTCTACTTCTCTTATTTGGTTTTCAAAATCCTTCTTAAGCTGTTCTATGGCTTGTAACCAGTCTACATTTTTCTTGGAACCTTTTGGTGTGGGAGTTCTGACTGTCTTGTCTTCCTCCTGTTAAATGCTTTGATCCTTTTTGTCCCCCAAAAAGGAATCTAAAGTTGCATTGCTGGGCCTGCTTTACTTCCTTTGTCTACTCATGTTGCCAGTCAATTACAAATCTCTGGGTGTTTTGCAGCTGCTGGAGCTTTTAGCAGGCCACCATTTCTGCAGCCCCCACCAGCTTTGGCTCACTGAAAATGCACCTTAGGATCACCACCCAAGACCTTGATCCAGGCAGCTCAAGGCAAGAGCACTTAGCCTCTAAATGATCACTTGACCCCCCCTGCAATCTGTAGGCCGCAAGTTCTGAAGCAGTCACGTGGAGGCAGCTGCAGTGCCAGAGCTTCAGCCCCTTCTAAGCCCTGGGGCAGTCAGCTGGATCTTCTCCCACAAATTTTCTGAGTTCCACTGACCTTCACTTAGTCCTTGTTTCTTATGGGTTGGTAAATCTGGAAAATGCCACAGCTGCTGGTGATTCACGCTCCAGCACCTTCTTGTTCTGGAGGCCCAAGGGCTCCAGTCACCGATTCATGTGGTGCTGGTCTGGGCTCTCAGCACACTGCAATGAACCCCTTTGTGTCTGCCTGCCACGCTGTCTTCAGTGGGAGCTTTGCCACCCTGCCACTTTGTGAGTTCTGGAGCTTTAAAAATTGTTTGGTCATATTTTATAGGTATTTGAAGTGGTTATGCAAGAGTTCTGGAGTTTTGCTGCTTCTTTGCTGCCATCTTGACTCTGCCCCCCTTGTTGCAAGTTTTTTCTCCTAGTTTTCTGCATTCTTTATAATTTTGGTTGCACTGCTTTTGTTTGTATAAAGACTTTTAAATTTTATGAAATCAAAATGATCTATTTTACATTTTATAATGCTCTATCTTCTTTTATCCTATATTCTTCTTTTACCTATAACTGACAGATAAACTATTCTACACTCTCTTAATTTGCTTATGACATCATCCTTTATGTGTAAATAATATAACCATGTTGACCATATTTTGGTATACAGTATGAGATGTTGATCTATACCTAGTTCTGGTCATACTGTTTTCCACTTTTCTCAGAAATTTTGTGCTAAATAATGAGTTTTTGTTCCAAAAGCTAGGATCTTTGGGTTTATCATATACTAGATTACTGTGGTCTTTTGCTATAATATAATTTGTACCTAATCTATTCCGCTGATCCCCCACTCTATTTCTTAACCAGTACCAGATTGTTTTGATAATATAATATAGTTTGAGATCTAATGTAGCTAGACCACCTTCTTTAAATTTTTTTTCATCAATTCCCTTGATATCCTTGAGTTTTTACTCTTCCACATGAATTTTGCTATTTTTTCTAGCTATTTAAAACATTTTTTGATAACTTGATTTGTTATTGAATAAAGATTCAATTGGCATTGAATAAAGAGATTAATTCAGGTAAAATTGTCATTTTATTATGTTAAAGCAGCCTACCCATGAGCAATTATTATTTTTCCAGTTGTTTAGATGTGACTTAATTTGTGTGAAAAGTGTTTTATATAATGTTCATATAGTTCCTGGGTTTGTCTTGGCAGGTAGACTCTCAAGTATTTTATATTGTCAACAGTTACATTAAATGAAATTTCTCTATCTCTTGCTACTGGATTTTGTTGGTAATATGTAGAAATGCTGATTTATGTGGGTTCATTTTATATCCTTAAACTTTACTAAAGTTGTTAATAATTTCAAGTAGTTGTTTTAATTGATTCTTTAGTATTTTCTAAGTATAACATCATATCATCTGCAAAGAGTGATAGTTTTGTTTCCTCATTGCATTCTGATTCCTTACACTTCTTTTTCTTCTCTTATTACTATAGCAAACATTTATAGAAGTGGGCATCCTTACTTCACCCCTGATTGTATTGGGAAGACTTCTAACTTATCTCCATTAGAGATAAGGCTTGCTGATGGTTCTAGATAAATATTACTTACCATTTGAAACAACATTCTTTTTTTCTGTTGTCTCTAGTGTTTTAAAAAAGAATGGGTGTTTTATTTTGTTAGAAATGTCTATATTTATTAAGTTAATAATATGATTTTTGTTAGTTTTGTTACTGATATGGTCAATATTCTGATAGTTTTCCTAATATTGAACCAGTCCTGCATTCCTGGCATAAATCATATCTGGTCATAATGTGTTATCCTAGTGATAAGTTGCTGTAATTTTTAGTAAATTTTTGCTAATATTTTATTTAAAACTTTTGCATCAATATTAATTAGGGAAGATGTCTGTAATTTTCTTTATCTTGTTTTGGATCTTCCTGGTTTGGGCATCAGCACCATATTTGTATTGTGAAAGGAATTTGGTAGCACTCCTTCTTCACTTGTTTTTCCAAATAGCTTATGTAGTATTGGGAATTGTTCTTTAAATGTTTGGTAATATTTCCTCGTGAATCCATCTGGTCCTGCTGAATTTTTCTCACAAAGTTCATTGATGGCTTGTTCAGTGTTTTCCCCTCTAAAACTGAGTTATTTAAATGTTTTGTTTCTTCCTCCTTTAATATGGTTAGTTTATGTTTTTTAGATATTCATCCATTTCATTTAGATTGTCAAATTTATTGGCATATAATTGAGCAAAATAGTTCCTAACAATTGTCTTAATTTCTTCTTCATTGTGATGAGTTCACCTCTTTCATTTTTGATACTAGCAATTTGGTTTTCTTCTTTCCTTTCTGTAAAATCAAATTAACCAATGGTTTATCTGTTTTATTTTTTTCATAAATCCAGTTTTTAGTTTCATTATTTCAATGGCTTTCTTAACCTTATCAATTTTTCCTTTGATTTTCAGGATTCCTATTTGGTATTTAATTGGGGATTTTAAATTTATTCTTTTTCTGGTTTTTTTAGTTGCATGCCCAGTTCATTGATCTGCTTTTTCTCTTTTTTATTGATGCAAACAATTAGACATATAAATTTTCCCCTAAGTACTGCTCTGGATGCATGTCATAAATTTTGATATGTTGTCTCATTGTTGTCATTTTCTTTAATGAAATAAATTATTGACTGTTTCTATGATTTGTTCTTTGACCCACTGTTTTTTAGGATTAGATTATTTAATTTCCAAATAATTTTCATCTCTCTTTCCATTGTCCATTATCAAATATAACTTTTATTGCATTATATTCTGAAAAGGATGCATTTACTATTACTGTTCTTCTGTATTTGGTTGTGAGGTTTTTATGTCCTAATACATGATCAAGTTTTGTGTAGGTGAAAGTATTCATATATTACTGAAGAAACAGTATATTCCTTTCTATTCCCCTTCAGTTTTCTCTGGAAATCTATCACATCTAACTTTTCCAGAATTTTATTCATCTCCTTAACTTAGTTCTTGTTTATTTTTTGGGGTAGATTCATCTAGTTCTGAGAGGGGAAAGTTGAGGTCACCCACAGTATAGTTTTATTATCTATTTCCTCCTATAACCCATTGTAATACCAAGTACCATCAGATTCCCAAAAGAATGCTACTGTGAACAGCTTTTAAGGTTCTGATTACACAGTAATAGCAAACACTATGTTTATTACATTACAAATCAAGGCTCAGTACAATATTCACAATATAATATTCTCAATATTACATATTATCACAGAAAGTCACAATATAGTGTTCATAACAGCTTAACATTAGAATGGCCACACAATTTTCACTACAATGGTCACAATATTTAGAACAAGGAACAAAAGAAGAATTACCTGATTTCCCTAAGGGGGAAACTCTTTTCACTTAATCATTCAATCAATCAATTTGCAATATATCAATCTTCCACTCATGGGTCAACCATTAACTTAATCAGTCATTCATCTAGCAGTCAGTCACTAAGTTAGATTCCCAATTACTAAATATCATTAGTCACTAATACAGTCATTAGAAAACCACACAAATTCTCCACCCCTTGGTTTCCAACAAACCTTAGTTTTGTCCAAGGGGAGGCCTTTTCTTCATCTTGACTCTGGGTGGTCTCTCTGATTCCTTTGATCCTCTTCCATGGTCCAGCTCCCTCCTGAATCCACAAAAGTCACCTGGATAAAGGAGCAGACAGCTCCCAGGTTCTTGTCCAGTCCTCCGGGCAATCCCTGGCACACACTGAAGTTCACAGGGTCCAGCTCATCTCAAACCCTTCACCACTTTTCTTGCCTGGAACTCAAGGATCAGCCAGGCCATGAATAAACAAAGTCTTATCCTGATCATGCTTCTTCAGTCTCCAGCAGTTCAGCTGGCTCTAGGACCCAGAAGGAATATCAGCCTTCTTTTTGGCCTTCACCAGATTCTGGTCTCAGGAAAATTCCAATTCAGTTCTCAGTCAGCTTCCAGATACTGAGAGAGAATCTCTCCCTTTCTCTCCATCTCTCTCTCTCTCTCAGCCGACTTCAGTCTCTATGAATCTTCCTTCAGGAGGAGCAACATTTCAATTTCTGTCTCTCCGTCTCTAGAGTTCTTCTTTATATACAGTACTGGCCTTCTATCTCAACCAATAGCCTTCTTCCAAGTCAACAGGGGAGTTCATGCCTTCTCAACAGGGGACAGGGTTCACACCTTCAATACTTAGCCCTAAGTTACTAAGTGCTAAGTATCTGATAAACTGATTACTATTACACCCATTCAACTCCTTCAGACATTTAGATGCTATAGCATTTGGTACATGTATGCTTAGTAATGCAGTAACTGCATTACCTTTCAGCAACATCTAGTTTCCTTCATTTTAATTATATCTGTTAATTAGATTAAATTAAATAGATTCCTATTAATTAGATCTACTTTTGTTTTTGCACTGTCTAAGATCATGATTACTTCCCCTGCTTTCTTTGCTTTAGTTGAAGCATGATAGATTCCACTCCAGCCCATTTTCTTTACCTTATTTATGTGTATCTCTCTGTTTCAGATGTGTTTCTTGTAAACAACATATTGTAGGATTCTGGTTTTTAATTCATTTTGCTATCTGTTTCCATTTTATGGGTGAGTTCATGCCATTCACATTTATAGTTATGATAACTAACTTTGCATTTTCTTCCATGCTATGTTTCCCTTATTTTTCCTCCCTTTCACTTACCCCATACCCTTTCCCTCCTCAATAATGTTTTACTTCTGAATACTGCTTTCCACAATATACTATCCCTTTCATGACATCTCCCTTTTAGGGATTAATTTTTAGTTAAAATCCGCACCTGAAATGCAAATCATATTGTGACTAGGTAAACTATAATTTAATTTAATTTAATCTTCTCTTGGCCAGCCCTAACTTTCTATTACCTTCAAATAATCTACAAAAGATGATAGCAGGAAGTGATATGGAATATGAAACAGCCCCACTGCTGTAATGAGAAATAGAACCTCCTCCTCATCATTTACTTTCTGATATATTTTGTAACAGTATGGCTTCAAGACAAACCCAACTTATTATTAGTAGGGATTTATATCTGTGATTCAGGGGTTATGGTCATGATGGTTAACCATGGCATAGAATAGCTATTATATAGAGAAACTCTTAAAGCCTATTAGTGGTCTACAGAATCATAGGTTAAGAGCTGGAAGGAAATATAGAGGTCATTTGATACAAGTCTCTCATTTTACAGTGGAAGAAATGGAGGTATAGATGATTCGAATATCTTATTTAAGGTCACACAGGTAAGCGGTAGGTTTAGAATTTGAACCAAGATCCTCTAATTCCAAATACAGCACCCTTTCTACCACACCATAATATCAGTCCTTATTTTTATACTCCCTTCACCCCATATTGGTATCATGGTAATGATACATCTTATGCAACAAGATAGAAGAACATTCCATCCCTTTGAACAGACTGTCCTCCAAATGTAGAATTCACTCCCTCCTTGTCTACTCCTGTCAGAATCCCTAATGCTCAGCTCAAATGCTTCCTCTCACACAAGGTCTTTCCTGGTTTCTCCTGTCTCTTCACTCCTCATGTTGTATATGCATTATTTGTTCATTTACTTTGACTATATTTCACATTTACTTATCTATGAACACGCTTTCTCTCAGTTTAATATCAGCTCATGGAAGGGAGGGAGTATTTTTTTTCTTTGTATTTCTAGCACCTAACAAAGTGCTTGGAGCATAATTGGTACTTAAGAAATACTTGTGGGATTGAGTTTCTATTTTCTCCTTTAAAATACTTTCCAGTGTTATCATAGCCATTAGACCTAGTCTGATTTTTCCAGGCCATGATCCTAAGGAGCTAATCTAATATTCATGACTGCTCCGTAGTGAAGGTACTAGTTGGAATTTGGATTATTGTAATTACTGGTTCAGAAGAAATCCATAAGAATCATATTAAAAACAGCTGATAAATTACATGATTTGAAATTGGAGAGATTTTAGATTGCCTTTTATTTTAACCTTGAAGATCTTTTGAAGATGAATGATTGGCAGAAATCTATCACAGCTTTATTAAGTATGGAGCTTTACTAGTTTCTGCAAGTGCCCTGGTATTCATAAGGAATTAAGATCCTGCCCAGAAGGTGAGAAAGGCAAAACTTTTTTTGTTTGCTATATACTAACCTTATATCTTCCCATCCTCAGCAAAAGTCTTTTAGTCACAAGAACAACCTTTTATTCATCTGACCTTTGAGAAACAAATGACCTTTCTGTGAAAAATAAAAGATTTTTAGTATGAATGAATCCCAAATCAGATTGTCTCCCATGGGTAATGTGAAGAGATCATATAGAACTACTTTTATTTCCCACACTCGCTGGACTCTGTCAAGGCTATCTGCTCCTCTCTAAATAAGGGGCTTATTAATGTTACTCAAGGAAGGCCTAAAACTAGCGGCTGGAGAATGATGGGAGGTACCCTCTTCCCCTGTGATTTAGCTCTCTGTTTCTCTAGTCTTCTTTACTTCAGCCAGCTGGACAGCTCTGGGTCAAGTTGGATGACCTCCTAGGCTACAGTTAGACCACCAGGCAGATTCTATATATGGCATTTTATCTAGATATCTCCTGTAGCCTTCCTTCTTTCTTCATATTTGGCTGCTGTTTACAGAAGAGTGAATTCCCACTTGATTGCCACTGATGTTCCCTTGGCTTGTTTTAATAATCTAAATTTTCTCAGATGGAACTTTCAAGACAGACTCTGTTGGGAAGGAGATTGTGGGAGGTTGAGCAGGGGAGGAGGAAAGAGGAAGGGAGGGGAGAGGAGGGGAAGCATAGGGATGCCTTTGGCTTACCACAGGATCTACAGAGTCTCCCACAAAAGGAAAAATACAAACAAGCCCAGCATTTAGAGAAGCAGGCGTTCAAAGCCAGAGCAGCTGCTGGAAGCAAAGGGGATTCCAGAATCCTGGCTGGGGAACTACAGCAGTAAGATTGTGGTCAAAAACTGACCAGCGCTTCATTTTCCATTTGTTTGAGGATTTCTTTATTCGTTGTTTCACTATTAGCAATCAAAGCACCAGATAGAAATGTTCAGCTCACCTTTCTACTATTCAAAATACAAACTCCTACTTCTGTTTTTTTTTCTCTCATAGGGGAAACAGAAGCTTTCTGTTCATCGGTATCTATACACACACACACACACACATATAGTATACACACATGTATATAGTGTGTATATATGTATTGTATTCATGTATGTGTATCAACAAGGCATATATATGTATAATAAGGTTTTATATATATATATACATATATGTGTGTGTGTAATAAGGTAATATTGGATCATACAATCATGATGTATTCCAACCCTATTATTTTTGAAGCAAGAAACTAAGGAAGTGAGGAGTGGTAGAGCTGTGATGATAATTATGAAAATTTGTCTTCTAGGGAAGTAATAATCTTATGAATTTTAGTGATAACCACTCAGTATATTTGTTTAGACATGCAAGTCCCAGGATGAAAGGAAATTGACTGCAGAATGGCGTGCCTCTTTAATTTTTAGATTACAGTGTACATTAAAATATGAAACATAAAATCAAGGCTTTAGTGCTCTGGATTCATGTACTGATTTTCCCTCTAAATATTATGATCACAACCTTTGGGGAAGATTAATATGTGCATTTTAAGAAAAAGATGCAACTGAGTAAAGAATGAGCTGTGAAAATTAAGCTCCTAGGGGGGCAACTAGGTGGTGCAGTGAATAGAGAGAGCACTGGCCCTGGAGTCAGGAAGACCTGAATTCAAATCTGGCCTCAGACACTTAACACAAAACTAGCCATGTGGCCTTGGGCAAGTCACTTAACCCCAATTGCCCTACCTTTCCCTCCTCCAAAAAGGAAAAAAAAAGAAAAAGAAAAGAAAATTAAGCTCCTGACTCAGCTACATGAATCTACATATTCAAGAGATGACCAAGACTTGTAGAAAAGATGTTTGTTCAACTGTACTGTATGGATTTCACCCATACCTCTTCCTATTCCGTGTTTCCAAATTCTCCTTGATAAGTATTTTCTTTTTTCTTTCTCATATGTTCATATGTGTTCTTTGTATAGCTTGCAGAAAAATCCCACCACCTTTTCCTCACCTTTATATTTTATCTTCCCCTGCCCCAAGCATATTCTTCCCCAAGTGCCACCTTATGAAATTGTTTACCTTCTGAAGTCTCTAGCTAGCTGTGCAGCTGTTTGGCTAGGCTGCTTATCTTGCCACCAAGTGATGCTTGTCTAGCTCAGAAAAGAGGCAGAATTTCCTGTCAATAGGAGAGAGGAAGCTATGTCTTTGGAATAGCCGATGGCTGGAATAGTGATCACTGTGCACTAATAAGGGACCCTTCTTGTTGAATTGACCAAATTTGCATGAAACTTGCTCATCTTTTTAGAGTAAAAGGGAGCTGTTGCAGTCTAGTAGGAACAACATGGTGTCTTTCATTAGATTCGCATATTTTCTAGGCTGCAAAAAACAAAACAAACAAAAACCCCTTCCCCTTCACTTAAACAGACTGCAAAACCCCCAAGCCTTGATTGATAGTTTCTTGAGTTACTAGATTGAAAAAACAAATAGACAAAAATCTGCTAGTCAGTATTCTAATGAAGTATCTCTCTTGGATTAACTAGAATGGTGTGTGTCCATCACTGGTCCTTAAACAAAACCTTTGCAGCTCTCTGGTGTCTGTCTGATACCGTATTATGTTAAAATCATCTCTGACTATCACTTATGTGACATAATGAAGCACTGGAGTAGCACTCAAGAGAAAAGAAGCCCTCATAACCCAGGAATAAAAATGGCCTAAAATACATCAATGTAGAGATTTCCTTTAATAGGTTAAGAAAAGTAGAATAGTATAATAATATTTTGCTTTGAGAAATTCCTTTTCTGATGCCTCATATATTATGATCTTGAGGTAACCTTGAGCTGTCAGTGTGGTGCAGGTTCTCACAGGTTCTACCACGATGGAAGAAATTCTAGTAAGGGCCTGGAAAGGAATAATGGAGAGGCTGGTGATCAATTAATAATTCAACAAGCAATTTGCTAAGTACCTACTATATGCCATGCACTATGCTATGTGTTGAACATAAGGGAAAAAAAATCTTTATTCTCAAGGAGATTACATCCTACCAGAAAAAAATAACCATACAACTGCATAGGATGTGGTCTTTTAAAACCATTGACCTAGTCTCAGAAAAGAGGATGATAAGGAAGAACTACAATATTGTGGTCACTTAGTTAATCCCTTTATGAGGTGTGAACAAGTCCTTTGAGTAAGAAGGAAGTATTGTCATTAGAAAAATGATGATTAGGCACACTGCAGGAAACCTTTAAAACACACAATCAGAGTCTAGATCATTGAATATTAGAGGTAGTTGAGGCAGAAGCTAACAGTTGGAAAAGAAACTAGTTCTTCACTTGAGGAGGAAGCGAAGGGGTTGGGGGGAGAGTAGGAGCAAGATAAAGAAAGAGATTTGCCCTCTTATCCAAATCAGCCATGGCATCTAGCATTGGAACTACTTGCCCAGAAAGAGATACCTAGTCCTAGAGTTGGAGAATCAGTTCAAGAAATGTCAGAGTTGAGTTATAGTTTTATACCTTTGCTTTCAAGTGTTTTTAATAGGAACTAGTGTTATATTTTATGAAAAAAATTTTGCGTATATTGATGTCATATGATTTCATTATTTTTTATTAATATATACAATTATGTTAATAATTTTCCTTATGTTAAACCATCCCTGCATGCCTGGAAATATCCATCTTGGTCACCATTTGTAGTTTTTTTGATATATTATTGTAGTCTCCTGGCCAGTATTTTATTTAGTATTTCAACATCAATATTTATCAGTGAAATTCATTTATAAGTTCCTCTATTTTTGTTCTTTCTGGTTTAGTTATCAGTACCATATTTGTTTCATTAAAGAAATTTGGTAGGACTCCTTCTTTGCCTGTTATTCCAAATTATTTAATGTTGAAATAGTTGATCTTTCAATGTTTGGTGAAATTCACTTATAAATCTATCTAGTATTGATGCTTTTTTTCTTAGGAAGCTCATTTATGGCCTGTTCAATTTCTTTTTCTAAAACAGGTTTTTTTAGATATTCTATTTCTTCTTTTGTTAATCTAGGTAGTTTATATTTTTGTTAAGTATTCTTCCATTTCACTTAGGTTATTAAATTTATTGATATGTAATAGGACAAAATGACTCCTAATAATTGTTTTAATTTTATCTTTATCAGTGGTACATTTGTAATTATTTTCATTTTTTATACTACTGTTTTGGGTTTTTGTCCTCTCTCTTTTTGGATCATATTAACCAATAGTTTATCTATTTTGTTGTGGGGTTTCCCTCATAAATCAACTCCTGGTTTCATTTATGAATTCAATGGTTTTTTTGCATTCAGTTTTATAATCTAAACTTTAATTTTCAGGATTTCAAAATTGGTGTTCAATTGGGGATTTTTAATTTGTTCTCTTTCTAGTTTTTAAAATTGCATACCCATTTAGAGGTATAAATTTTTCTCTGTTTACTTCTTCTGATGAAATAAGTTTTGGTATGTTGTTTCATTATTATCATTTTCTTTCATAAAATTATTTATTGTTTCTGTGTCTTTATTTCTATTGTATTTATTGTTCTATTGTTTCACTTATTATTTAATATCAGGTTATTTAGTCTCCAATTAGTTTTTAATCTGCATTTCTGTGGTCCTTTATTAAATGATATTTTTATTGCACTATCACCCAAAACGTATGTTTAATATTTCTGTTTTTCTGCATTTAACTATAAAACTTTTATGTCCTAATATGTGGTAAATTTTTATCAAGATATCATGTACCACTGAAAAAAAAGATACATTCCATCCTATTCCCATTCAGTCCTTTCCAGATGTTTATCATATCTAGTTTATCTAAAATTCTATTCATCTCCTTGATTTTTTATTAGATTTATCTAGTTCTGAGAGGGAGAGGTTAAAATTCCACACTATTATAGCTTTGCTATTTATTTCCACCTGTAATTCATTTATCTTTTCCTTTAAAAATCTGGATGGTTAGCATTCAGTGCATATATGTTTAGTAGTGATATTCCTTTGTTATCTATGATACCTTTTACCATAATGTAGTTTCTCTGCTTATCTCTTTTAATTGAATCTATTTTACTTTAAATGTCTGAAACCATTATTTCTGCCTCTGCTTTATTTTACATCATCTGAAGAAAAATAAATTTTACCCCAGTCCTTTATTTTACTCTATGTGTGTCTCATTTTAAAATGTGTTTCTTGTAAGCAACATATTGTTGTATTCTGCTTTTTGATACATTCTGCTATTTGTTTCTGTTTTATGGGTAAGTTCATCTCATCACATTAAAAGTTATAATTGATGGTTATGTATTTTCCTATATTCTGTTTTTGCTCACTGTTTATCCTTTTCTGTCTCTGTCTGTCTGTCTCTCTCTGTCTCTCTTCTTACAAACAGCCCTAGAAATTATAACATTCTTACAAGTTACAAATAGCAATTCCCATATAAGAAACAGTTTATTCTTATTAAATCCCTTACAATTATTAGTCTTTCATGTTTACCTTCTTATGTTTCTCCTGATTCTTGTACCTCAAATTCTCTGTTCAGTTCTGGTCTTTTCCTCAAGAACACCTGAAAATCTTTTAGTTTATTAAATATCCACTTCCCTTCTTGCAGAATTATACATGCTTTGATGGGGGGATTATTTTTGGTTGCAATCCCAGCTCCTTTGGTCTTTAGAATATCACATTTCATGCTCTTTGGTCTTTAAATGTAAAAGATTCTAAATCCTGTGTTAGCCTGACTATAGGTTCACAATATTTGAATTGTTTCTTTCTATTTGCTTGTAATATTTTCTCCTTGACCTGGGAACTTTAAAACTTAGTTATAATGTTCTAGTGAGTTTTCATTTTGGGATCATTTTTGAACATTGTATTTTTTTCAATTTCTGTTTTTACCTACTACTTCTTGAACTTCAGGGCAATTTTGCTTAATAATTTCTTGAAGTGTACTGTCTAGACCAACAGTTCTCAGCCTGTGGGTTGCGACCCTTTTGGGGGTCAAATTTTCTTGTATTACTCATTTCTTTTCCCAATTTTTCCTCTACTTCTCTTATTTGATTTTTTTAAGTTTGGTTTAAGCTCTTCCAAGAACTCTTTTGGGGTTTGTGAACATTTTACATTTTTCTTTGAAGCTTTACAAGTAGTTGTTTTTATTTCACTGTCTTTTTCTGAGTTTGAATCCTGATCTCTATCACCATAGTAGCTGTTTATGGTCAGGTTCTTTCTCTGTTCTTTGCTCTTTTTTAATGGCCTGTTTCTTGGGCATTAGCTTTATGTTAGGATCAGGCTCTATTCCCCAAGTGTGGTGGGTGGAGGGAGTGGGTAATGTCTCAGACTTCATTTTTTTGGGGCTCTTGTTTTCTGAGCTCTATCTTGGGATCTTTGACTTTTTGGTTCTTTCACTCTTCTATGATGCAAGGCCAGGTTTGATCACTGCTTCTCCAGCTCATGCCTTGGTTTATTTGTGACCTTTGTTTATTTGTGCTCCTCTCCACCCCTGAGTCACGGCCCCTAGCACTCCTGCCACCTCAGGTACTCTTGTACACTGAGATCCCTCAAGCAGTTGCAAGCATCAGCTCACTCCTCAACATAACTGGAACCAGAGATGCACTCCTGCAAGCAACCACAACCAGCACTTCCTCGATCCTCCCAAACTCTGTTCCTTCTGCAAATTCACTCACTGAGCATTCTGCAGCCACAACCAGGGACCCTGTCTGGTCAGCATTCCTTGGCCCTACATCCAGCACCAGTGGAGGGCCTGCAGTTTTCCCCCATCAGCCACCCAACCCCCACCATCTGTGGGGTGAAAGTTCCTGAAGTTTCTGCCCTGGGGTATCTATACTTCTCTAGGCCAGACCACCACCCCAAAAGATCTGATTTTTCTTAATGTCTTCCCAAGTTGTCTTAGGCTGGACAACTTCTTTACCCTGAATTTTAATTATTTATGCTATTCATATTCCTTTTGAAGTACTATTTTAATTTATTGGTGGTACTGGTATGGGGGGGGGGAAGGAATTTCAGATAACCAGATAATTTCCTGCCTCATTCCTCTATCTTCCCATAATTCTCTCCCTCCACTTACTCTTTAAAAATGATTTTGTTTTAACCCAGTAGAGAGTTTGCATTTTCTGTGACGTGACCACCTAATATGCTTCTTATCATGATATCTTATTTAACTATAACTTGAATAAGCCTGCATAGTCAAAACAACTAAATTAGAGAAGGTTGTATGACTCAGTAAGAAGAACACAGGATGTGGAATCAGAAAGCATAGGTTCAAATCTGCTAGTTAATTCTTGTGTTAGCTTGGGTAGGCCATCAAAACTTTATGTGCCTCCGTTTCCTCATCTGTCAGACAAGGTCACTGAACTAGTTGATCTGTGAGTTCATTTGAGCCATAAAATACCCTGTGAGATAGAGGAAAATTAGAATCAGGTTTCATAGCTATTCAGTGTCATAAATAGAATTTGAACCCAGGTCTCACCTGACACCAAATTTATCACTCTTTCTACCAAGGTCAGACACTTTAGAAGCTATACAGTGCTTTAGTGTTTATAAGACACTTAATCAATGCTGGGGGTAGGTAATTACTATATAGCATTATCTCCATTTTACAAATGAAGAAATTGTATCAAAGAGTGAATGCATGATGTGTTCTTCACTCCAAGACTAGGAAATTTTGGAGTTGGGATTGGAACCAGGGACTTCTGATAGTGTCTTCAATACTCTTTCTACTGTAACAAACTGTCTCTTTCTAGACAACCAACTATAACTGATTCACAGTAGGTGGGCTACATATAGTATCATACTGTAGAATCAGTGTACATGAGAGTAGTATCTAATTTTGAAAGAGAAATCATTCACCTTTCTCATTATTTATAGAGATCAATGGAATAACTAGTTGCCATGGGAACTCATGTCATTAATGATACAATATTTAAATAACGATGATTTTGTGTTATATTTCTAAAAAGTATGCCAAACTAGCATGAATGGTTTGGTTCATTTGGGGACTAATAATGGTCAGAACTTTTTTGGCTCATACCACAGCGTATTTGGTTTTCAAATTTCTGGAAAACTCAGATTTTCCAGAAATATATAATCAGTGATCTAATCTGACAAATATGGTGTTATGTCCTTCAATGAGGCATGTTTCTTTTAAGTCAGAGCTCTTCTTTGAATTAGTCATGAGTAATATGGAGGGCAACATGTAAGTAATTATGTTTAGCATACATCTGGAGAACATTTTGAATCTCTTCTATTGATAGATTTGTACTTTAGTAGCATAAAAGTTTTCAAATTAATTGTAACCCAACATTAAGATGATTAAAGCAAATACTTAAGTTCTGAGGTTTTAATTCAGTTTAGGAATAATACTGGCAAACAACTTTGAAAAATAACATCAAACAGGGCTAGTAAGATAGATACTTGTGTATGTAAACTGAAATGAATATTCAGGGATTGTGTATTTACTTGAATCAGTGAATCTCACAGCCTAATGTCTTCTATGTCCCTTCTCTAGCATGCTTCCTTAGCCCAAAGCCATAATCTGAAAGTAGTGGCCGAGTTTTCCTAGCTAGATATCTAAATATTCTACTTCCTTTTAATGTTTCAAATCTGCTTTTACTTGGAGAGGAGGAAGGTTGTTTTAGTAGGGATGGAGTAGGGTAGGAATCCAGATCTTTACCTTTCATATGCTCCTCATCTTTGAAACAATTCTGTCCCAAGTTCAACAATATCAGATCATTGACCTTGGGTTTTTCATCACCTAACTATTCCTCAAATAACAACATTAAACAATAGTTTAATAAGACCCTACTCATATGTAAGAAACTATGCTAGTCTCTGAGGGAGAAAAATAAAGGATTATATGAAACCTGGTCCCTCTCCATAGGGAGTTTACAGTCTAGAAAATAAAATATATGGAACAAATGTAGATAAATGTAATGTATAGTAACAGACAATGAATCTGAGAGTTGCAAAAGAAATTGTTATATAGTGTCTAAGGAAGAAGAACATTTCTAAGCAGGAGGTCATGAAAGACTTCTTGGAAAAAGTAGCATTTGAGTTTAATTTTAAATGATAAATGGAATTTAAAGGTGATGAGAAAAGAAGATACTTCAGGTATAAGAACGATACACTGACATGAAGGCAAGAGAGCATATATTGTCTTCATGGGTAAGAAAGTGGTTCAGTTTGACTGAACTGTCAAGGGATGGACAGGGAACAATATTAGGTAAGGTGTGAAAAGTAGGATGGTACCAGAATGTGGAGGGACTCAAATGCTAGGGAAAGGTGTTTGAATGATATTTGGGACACACTGAATGCTATTTATTAAGGAGCCACTGAAGATCTTTGAACAGAGGAGTGAAATGAACTGATGTATGCCTATAACGTTAGTTTGGTCAAGTTATAAAGAAGAGACTGGAAGGAAGGGAAAGAATGTTTATTTTGTGGAATAAAGTTTAATTTATACTCTAACACTAAGTTGAGAACTTGGGAAAATCTCTTAACTTCTTTGGGTCTCAATTTTCTCATTTATAAAATAAATGAGTTGGATTAGATGATCTCTTAAATTACTTTCTAGCTCTTGATCCAAAGATTTATTACCCATGATAGTGGAGATAGGAATACCTGTGAGGACATGATTGTAGTTGTTCATGTGGATAGTAACCAATATACCACAATGGCAGGGGAAACAGAGAGAAGGGAGTTGATGTGAGTGATGTGAGAATATAGAATATGTATATCTTGGTAAATGATTGATATGAAACTTATGTAAGAAGGAAAATCCTGGTTATTGTGATCCATCAACCCCCAGCTCATTCTTCCTTTCTCAAGAAAGTTAAAACCTGGATTACAGTCTTTCTTTCCACCCAAACTCTTAAAATTTCAACATATGATAGGAGAGCAGATCTCCTGCACTGGAGGCACAGTTACCACATTTATCAGGCCAGAAGAAAAAAAGGCTAAGAAAAAGGTCAGTGGATTTCACTAAATTTGGGGAAGAGCGGGTCTGGCCAAACTGCTCCCAGGGCAAGGAAGCGGCAGGAGGCAGCTGTAGCTGCAGAAACAGCTGAGAGCAGTAGCGGCCTCCACTGGGCTGCTTCAGAGCCCTCGGCCTGCAGATAGCAGGGGGGCTGAGGCGATTGATCAGGGCCAAGGGCTCTTGCATTGAGCGACCTGGATCTGGATCATGGTCTTGAGTGGTGGTCCTGGGGTGTGCTTTCAGTGAGCCAAAACGGGGGTGGGGCTGCAGCACCCCACTAATAGCTCTGGCAGCTGTGAAGGCCCCAGTGATTTGGGACAGAGCTTTCCCCCTCCAGGAAGCAGAGTTCCACAGAGCTAAAAAAACAAGCAATTAATAGACTGGCCAACATGAGAAAAAGGAAGCAAGGTAGGAACAGTAGTAAAACTATGGAATCCTTTTTTATGGACAAAAAGGATTGAAGCATGGAGTGGGAGTAAGACAACTCAGTCAGAACTCCCTCACCAAATGCTTCTAAGACACTGGAAGAATGCCTACTAGCTATGGATCGACTTAGAAAGGACTTTGAAAACCAAATAAGAGAAGTAGAGGAAAAAATTGGAAAGAGAAATGAGGATGATGCGAGAAAGTTATGAAAAGAGAGTCAACAACCTGACTGAAGAAAACAATACCTT
>CM053597.1:105802136-105835499 GCA_028646575.1 Pseudocheirus occidentalis | reverse complement strand
TCTGGTACAGCTAGGCCACCTTCCTTAACATTTCTTTTCATTAATTGCCTTGATATTCTGGACTTTTTGTTCTTCCAAATGAATTTTGTCACTATTTTTTTCTAGTTCTATAAAGTAATTTTTTGGTATACTTCAATCATTCTTAAAATTAAAAAGATGGAGACTTCACGTGGGCTTGTGTTTTTCAAACCATGTAGTATTTCTTTGGAGATTTGATGGAAAGAGCCATCAAATGCTGGTTAAACCAGGCACTGTGCAAATGCCTGGGGTTACAAAGACCAACTTTTTTTCTAAGTGTCTGCCCTAAGGAGATTCATTCAGGTTTGCTTTAGTGATGTGATGTTCTAGGCATGAAAAGCTAATAATGACATTGTCAAAGAATTAAATGAAGAGAGGAAGATAGATATAGTTTAAATAGCTTTAAATATGAAGAAGGGAATGAAAACTTGTGGGACATTTTCATGCTACCTCCTCCATTCAGTTAAAGTGCCACTTAGAGAGATAAAATAAAAAAGGCTACTCCAGTGAAGAATGCAATCACTCATAGGTTTCTAGAAATGGAAAGAATTGTGGAGATCACTGAGCTCAGCTGTTAGCATCTTATAACTGAGGAAAATGATGTCCAGAGATAGTAGGTAACTTGTCACTGGCCATATGATGACAGAGTTCGGACAAAACAGATCAGATCCTATGTTCTTTTCTCCTACCCCAAGATGGCATTTTAATGTTAATTTTTTTACTGAAGGATTATGGGGTAAGTTCTGTAAATAAGTCACTTCAAAGTGACTTATTAAAAATTTCACCTGAGATTGTAATTATTGATATTTATATATGTTTCTTGCATATTTTAATTTGAGTTTGTCCTATCTTTGCCACTAGATGGTAACTTTTTGAATATAAAGGTTGATAGGCACAATGGGAAGAACGCTGCCTAAATCTTTTGGATCTGGGTTCAAATGTGGATTTTGCCACTTACTGCCTTTATAACCTTGGAAAAGTTATTTTTAACTTACCTTGCCCTCAGTTTCCTCATTTGTAAATGAAGATGTTGGATCAGATGATTTCTAAGTTCCCTTCTGGTTCTAGGTCTATAATTTTAGATCTTATTATGTCATCTCACATTATTCACCTTCTAAAACTTAGGGCATTTGGCAGTCATCATAGATTAGAGACAGACAAAATTAAAGCAGTTAGCAGAATGAGGATTTCCTAGAGTTTTCTTTATTTTCACTCCTCTAACCACAGACTCATCGGAGTGAGAGGAGCCAGTACATTGGGAAAGATTTTTGAAATGCAACAGTCTAAATGCACATTGGCAAAGAGCAAAACATCCTTCATTGCACAGGCTAAGCCTCTAACTATCCAAATATACAAAGCCAGGACCATGTGGTCACATGTCTGCTTATTTAATAAACATTTACAAAGGGATAAATGGATTCAGAAACTGACATGTTTTTTTTTTTAAAAAGGGACAATTTACTATCCATTTTTAGCATAAGCATGATGTGTCACCAATGGTGACATGATTATAGTAAAAGAGTTGGGCATTGAAAAATCTTATATTTCTCACAAGTGGAAGAAAGAAATGAGCTTAGAAGGTCATCTCCATTAAAGGGGGGAGATGGTAAAGAGACAGTGCAGGGGTGGGGATAAGGGGAGGTATGGTAGAAGTTAAGTTCTATTTAGTTATATTAGAGCAGAGTTATTTTTAACCAAGGCACACAATATTTCATATTACTTTCATGTAACAGAATTGGTATGCCTTTCAAGATAGTAAAAATCCAACTCGTTGCTTTCGCTTTTTCAAAATGTGGCACAACTACTGCAAAATATGTAATTAGGTATGAATGTTGTATCTATCTGACCAGGGCCTTTGTTCCTTTGTTTCCCTCTTCTTTCAGCAAGGTATTTCCCAA
Source organism: Pseudocheirus occidentalis (assembly GCA_028646575.1). Lineage (NCBI taxonomy): Eukaryota > Metazoa > Chordata > Mammalia > Diprotodontia > Pseudocheiridae > Pseudocheirus > Pseudocheirus occidentalis. Next base: position 105,833,583 of record CM053597.1, on the reverse strand, counting down.
TGATACCTGGATTCATATTGCTTGTTTATCTGATGCCTCTGTGGTAAATTTATCTTGTATTGCCCCTTCATTTTTCATCATTTGAGAATTAAATTTCACCTTACGTACATAAGCGTCAAAAAAAAGGTGAACGTGAAAAGGAAGCCTAATTTTTGTCAGCTCTTTTAAAAATATATAATTTTATTGAGTAATGTACAAAATTAAAAAATTCTGGATCTATACACAAATTACTAGCCCCTAACATCCTGCAACAAAAGATACCTCATTACACAATATAAGGTAATGTGCATGCACACTTTAATAGCAATCATCATTCTGCCCTTCTTTTAGATGGAAGAATTTTTAAAATTTAAGTGTATTATCATTATAGTTATAACATCAATAATTACAACATATTTCAGAACAATTGAGAAGAAAGAGGGACTTATTTTGTGAAGTAGTATGAATTTATGTAAAGAACCCAGAATTTTTAAGCAGCTAATGAAGGATATATTAGAAATTTAAGAAGCAAATACAGGGTATCTGAAACATTTAACTGCTCAGATCATGAAGGGGATGAGGCAAGAAGGAATAAACACTTCTATACTGCCTACTATGTGCCAAGCTCATTTGATCCTTACAACAACCCTGGAAGGTAGGTGCTACTATTATCTGCATTTTGCAGCTGAGGACAGTAAGGCAAACAGGTTGGTGAATTGCCCAGGATTACACAGCTACTGAGTGTCTGAGGTCAAATTTGAACTACGGTCTGTTTAACTCCAGGTCTAGCACCCTATCCACAAAACCACCAACTGTCTAAAATATGGTTTTTTAAAAAAGTTTTATTATTTACTTCACATTGATCTCTTTTTCATGTTTATTTTTGCATACATTGAACATATACATAAATATACATATAAAGAAGAGATTCTTAGCCAGGTGACAGAGTTATCAAAGGATGTTTGCAATGATGTTGATCTGGCCATGGGTGATGAATTTTTAGCTACAGAAATTTCTGGAAAGTCTCCCACTAAGGCATGCAGGGATTGTGATCTGTACTGGGGGAGAGAGTAACCAAACCAGCAAAATCACAGATCCCTTAACTATGTGAACTATGTGAGGAGTATTTTAAAGTTTAACAAGTAATTCTCTTGCACAAAACCAGTAATGAACCTCCCGAATATGATCATTTGCAAATTTTCCTTTCTTAAACTAAGGTTGTCTCACTTTCCATGAAAACGTTAAATTTTCAGTGGGACTTGGTCTCTGAAGAAGATATTACTCCATAGGAAATTTTGCAACAGTATTTAATGGTTTCCATATTTTCACATGGATGGACTTTGCATTTTCCTGAGATAATTTTAGGAAATCCTGTGCCTATTCATGAAGGTTACTTTTCAAATCACTTTTTTTTTTCAGGAAAATACCATGGCTACAGACAGGCACATCTAGTAGTTGCCAGATCATATCTTGCCAAAGATAATTTAGAAATCCCAGATTGAAAAAGCCTGTGGAACGAGTACAGTTGTGGCAGTGAAATGAGTCTGTTGGCACCAACTTAAACTATTGCAGATCATTTACAGATTTCAAATGTCCGACAGAGTCTAGAATTCCAGAGTGACTTTCTTGATTTTTGTTTTGGGATTTTGTTTCTCTCAGGACAAGGGTTTTAGTGTAACAACAAGACTAATGAATTGAGCCAAAGGAACTCATTCTTGCTTCTGCTGTATTGCCTTGTAGATTTAGAGCTGAGAGATAAGAGTTCATCTTGCTCAATGTTCTCATATTTCAGATGAGGAAACTGAGTCCCAGAGATTTTCAGTCTAAATTAGATACTGAGAGTTACTGCCGAAATTGAACTCAGGTCCTCTGATTTAGAATCTGGTACTCATTCTACTTTACCCTTGTCATTTTACCATTCATTTTGGTCAGTGTTGACACTTTAAATCACCTTACTTGGGCTCTCAACATGGTCTCTCATATCCAATAGTTGTCTACCTTGTAATGGTTTCAAATCAGATGGTTGGTGTGGTTTACTTTGCTTCTCCTTCATTTGCATCAAATTCATTCATCCTCTGGCAAGGTCATTTTTTTTCCCCAAATGGCCTGTTTGCTGTAAACAATTTTTTATTGGCTCTTTCACAGTTGGAAGCAAATATTCATTTGGGGAAGATGCTAAGTCTTTGTATTGGGGGAAGGGAGAATAGTCAATAAAATACCCACCCAGAATATAAAAAAAATCCCTTCTGGAGGTTGAAATCCATTTTATTTATTTTAAAATGATTTTCAGGAGAAGGGAAAAAATAGATTCTTCAGACAATAAGAGGGTAATGTGGCATGCAGATATATTCAGAATAATTGGCCAAACGGGGCACTCCATAGTCTAAAGTTTTGTATTGTTCTGCTAACTTTGCTATGCCAACATCACTCAGTTGTTCCCTTTCACCAGCCTATAAGGTCACAAGGCAGTTCCTTCTTGATTACTCAAACAAACACCAGTCTGATTCACCGAGGGGAAACAAGGATTTGCCAACAGTCAAACCCTATGAAGGCTCAGTCTGCTTTCACTTTTTGAGCCAACCTGATGACTCACCACCCCTATGACTAACTGTGGTGAGCGTTCAAATGTACCCAATTACAGGGCCTCTATTTTATTGCTAAAGAGAAAGCTACCTAAGGGGATGCATGGAATCCAGGCATATAAGGTACTGCTGGGGGAAATTAGACCACCCAGGTGCTTCTCAGAAACAAGAGTTTAATAAATCTGATTTGTTTGAAAGAGATAAGGTCCTCAAAATTAAGCACTAGAAATTGTGGATTCAATCTTAAAACTGCATTAAGACTTTTGGGATACCTTGTATTTGCTTTCCTAGTACTGAGCATGGAGCTTTGCACATAGGAAGAACTTAAGAAACATTTCATTCATTCGTTCATTCTTCCATTCTTTCAGAGAAGGAAATGGCAAACCACTCCAGTACCTTTGCCAAGAAAACCCCAAACGGGGTCACAAAGAGTCAGATGTGACTGACCACCAACACCACCACCACCACCACCACCCATGTTATTTTCCATAAATCCTACATATATAGGACCTGTTCTACACTCTTAAATTCTCCTCTTATTCTTTTAGTATGTTGGGGGCACCAGTGTATCATCTTATTTTTACATTATGACCAGTCTGTATCCTTTTCCAGTCAAGCGTATCTTCCCATAATGGTCTTTAAACCATTTCTTACATGCACATCATCATCAGTAAAATTCTGCAGTCTATGGAATAGGCTCACTATATGTCTCTTCACTGCAGTTTGGCTTGTTTGAAATTCTAATTCTTCTAGGACTGTAGTGTTCCAGGCATCAAAGCCACATAGCATCTCTTGCAGAATATCACTGTGAAAGCAATAGATTTGTACAAATACAAGCTGTTCAGGATCATAGCCCTTGTACTCCTCAGATGGGCTGCAAGGAACTGGGCATCCACACATATGTATATGTGTTTAGAGACGCACACATACACACATATGCTAAATGGTCCAATAGTCTCAGTAAAATTTTAAGCATTAATAGCTTAAACTACATTGTATTTCAACCTACTTAAGTTAGACCCCAGTAGTTCATAATTTGGCAACTGAAATCACATACCTCCAAGCCCCAACAGAAAACGCATACATTCTTATCCTGAGGGTATTGTGGAACACAATTGCTGATGACTAAAAGTTCTCTCCTGGAATGAATTATGAATAAAACCGTGAGTCACAGGCTAAGAATTCAAGTTCAACATGCCTAATAAGTGGCATTAATTGCTTCGGGCTAATGTTTTTTTTTCTTTGAAGTTTTCTAGCTTAAACAAAAAGTCACTTCCAATCAGGAGATTTTTCACACAAGCTTTTTTATTTCATAAGATATAAAATATATCAGTTATGAGTCAATATAGAATTCTTGGGAATGGTAGCAAGTTGGGAGAAAATTTCTAATACATCAAATTTTCTCATTTTACATTCCATTTTGTGGTGGGGAATGTAAAACATGATATAGAGTTTGATTTTGAATTCAAAAGGATCAGAAGAATAGAACTCAACAATAAATCTAATTCCACAAACATTTATTAGAAGTGACTACTATGTCCAAGGCCCTGTTCAAGGAGCTAGAGATACAAAGATCAACCTTGAAATCACACTTGCCCTCAAGGAGGCTTTAATTTCAATTTGTGAGATATAATTCATACGCAGATAATCAGAAAGTATATATAAAGTAAATCCAAAAGGGTACGAAAACTAATAATTGGTCTCCTGGCTGTTTCTCCCATGAGATACTCCATTTCCCAACTTAGAGCATTTTCATTGGTTTTCCTCTATGTCTGGAATTCTGTCCTCATTTTTACCTCTTGACTTCTCTTAGTTTCCTCCCTATCTCAACTAAATTCTCACCCCCTTCAAGATGCCTTTCCTGGTGCTCCCTAATGCTAGTGTATTCTCTCTGAGGTTATCTCCAGCTTTTCCTATATGTCTTGTTTGTATGTGGTTTTTTGAATGTTGTTTCTCCCATTACATTTTGAGCTCCTGGAGAGCAGATACTATTTTAGCCGTGCTTTAACTTTAACTTTACTCAGTGCGTGGCACACAGTAGGTGCTTAATTAATATGTGCTGGCTTGAATTGACTTGGGGGATCATTAAGGACCTTTAAGAGAGAGAGAGAGAGAGAGAGAGAGAGAGAGAATATGTGTGTGTTCGTGTGTGTAGGTGAAACCTGAGATGTGCTGTAAAGAAAGCTGAGAATTCTATCAAGGAGCAATGAAGAGGAAGTTCATTCCAGACACTTTCAGGGGTGACAGGAGGGGGAGGGGATGACATTTATATACAAAAATAATCCCAAGAAAAAGTCATAGGAACTACCAGACTGGATAATGTTGGTCTTGGTCTTGGTCTTGGTCTTCTTCTCCTTCTACTTATCTTCTTCTTCTTCTTCTTCTTCTTCTTCTTCTTCTTCTTCTTCTTCTTCTTCTTCTTCTTCTCCTTCTTCTCCTTCTCCCTCTTCCTCCTCTTCTTCTTCTTCCTCTTGCTCCTCCTCTTCTTCTTCCACCTCCTCCTCTTCTTCCTCCTCTTCTTCTTCCTCTTGCTCCTCCTCCTCTTCTTCTTCCTCCTCTTCTTCTTCTTCTTCTTTTTGTTGTCTTCTTCTTCTTCCTCTTCTTCTTCTTTTCGTTTTCTTCTTCTCCTCCTTCTCCTCCTCCTCCTCCTTTTTTTTTTACATTGTTCTTAACTTTGAAGTTTAACACTAAATGCAGGGGTATTTTAATTAAAGATATTTCATACCAAATTTATTTTTCTCATCTAATCCACCTTGTTATTATGAAGCAAAAGTCTGTGCACTGAGATGAAAGCTCATCTGACTATATTCTACAATACTGCAAAAAGGAAACTGATCAATGACTACTGATAATTTGTTCCTTTTACTTTTCTAGTTTCTTAAAAACAGTTCTGAATCCTGAATTATCTGCATTGAATAGTTGCAGGGTCTCAGTTTATTTTACTTAATTTAAATCATTTGATTTTTTCAATGAAGAAAAAAAATCTATTTTTTCTACCCCTGTTCCTCCCTTAATGAAAATAAAACTAAAAACAAAATATCTTATATCAAATATTGATAATAAAGCAAAACAAATTACTATATTTTCCATATCCAGAAATGAGAGTCTCATTCCAAACCTTAAATACATCACCTCTTTGTCAGGGGGTGACCATTGTTGGTCCCTGCACTGGTCAGAGTTCTTAAGTCTTTCAATTTTGTTTGGCTTTATAATTTGTTGTTCTTGTACAAACTGCTCTCCTGAGTCTACTCATTCCATTCTTCATCAGTTCATGCAAATCTTCTCTGGTTTCTCTAAAACCATCCCTTTCATCATATCTTATAGCACAAAAGGATACCATTACATTCACAAATCACACTTTTTTATTCACTCCCCAATTGATGAGCACAACCTTAAGTTGCCAGGTCTTTGCACACACACAAAAAGAAGAAGCTTCTAAATATACTTTTGTACATATGGGTCCCTTTCCTCTTTCTTTGATATCTTTGTATAATATGCCAAGTGCTGGGTCAAAAGGGGATTATCGTGCCTCAGTTTAACAGATAATGGAGTTGGCTAAAATTGACTTCATCACTGATATAACATTCAATATTTATCAAATCTTAACAAAAATAAGTAACTCAATCCAATAAGCATTTATTAAATGATAACCACATGCAAGTAACTATATAAGGTTATGGGGATTCAAAGACAAAATGAAAATCAATTCCTGCCCTCTGGTAGCTTACATTCTACTAAAGGACAAAACTTACAAACTGCTAAGTATAAATATGATAATTTGAAGAGAAGGGGAAAGAGATCCAGCAGCTACAGGCCTCACGAAAGGTAATGGGAGAGACATCAGGATAAATAAGACTCAGTTCCTACCCTTATATAAAATATAAAGCTTATGACCTTCAAGAGTGAATATAGACTATCAATCTAAGAAATGAATATAGTGAAATCAAAGATAATAAATATCAGTGGGCTGGCACTGACATGTTTGTGAACAAAAGTTAAGTAAATTAAAATGGGAATTATAGAAAGAACTGGATTAGAAAGAACACTATAGAACTGGGTTAGAAATAACCTATCATTCTATTTCATTCTATAAATGAGACATATTTAAGTTTGGAAGTTATTAGAATTTTTACCATTTTAGCTTAATAAACATCTCCAATGAAAGAATTTGGGAAAGTCATTGTGTTCACTATTTGTGAGGAGGAAATGGATTTTATAGCCCAAATCAGGGTGCATAAAAACTTTAATTGGATATTTGGGAGAAATGAGGAAAATGAACTGAAAACACTAAAAACAACCTTGTGAGACTGACCAAGATGTCCTTCAAGACTCCACATTAAGCCATAACCAGATAACTTTGTTTAAATCTCTTAAAATAAACAATCTCAGTCATAAGTGGTATCTTATAAAAAGCCAAATGCCAGCAATATTAGCATATTTGCTTAGAGTACAATAGGAATTTTTTAATTATACACTTACAGCATTTATCTGATTATACAGGCAAAATATTTGGCAGGTTTGAGAAGAGGTATAACTTAAAATTCATTGCTTAAATTGATTTTTGATCATAATTATCTAAATTAGTTACAGAAATTCTCCCAGTTTCACAGATAATGGCTTAATTCTGTAATAATATTATATTGCCTTTATATTTCCTCATATATACCACAATGCCAGCTGGATGCCTTGTACATAACAGAAACTGTAGTCAATTATTTCTTCAATGAAAAATATTCAAATTGAAAAGAGAACTAGCATCACAAACTAACCACTAGAGAGCAGTATGGAGTTGCATGACTCAACTACACTTTTCTACCTTTGAGAGGCATACATAGGACTAGACAAAAACAGAATTAATTAAAAAAAGTAAAGCAGTCCTATTTTTTTCTCTTTACTCTCATTGAATTATTATTTACTCACAACCATTAGGTGTCTAGTATTGTTCTTTCTGGAACAATTCTTTGAGGAAGGATTTAATATCAGTCATTTACACTTTAGTGTGACTATAAGTCATTGGATTTATTGACTTTTGAAGGGGCATTGGTGCCTAATACTTTGGGCTTAATTGTGGAATGGAAAGATGTATTCTTGTAGAAGGAATTTAAATAATTTAGGTATAAGTGGAGAAGACATTTTTCTATGCGAGGAGGCCTGCTTACCAATATTACATTAATTACCAATATTACACCACATTGTTGTCAGCCTTCTCCAACTGTGTATAAGACTGATCTTCATGCTAGTCAATAAAATGCCATGAAATAAGTGAAATAAGCCTATACTATTGCTTTGTATTTTTTTCCACCTGAAATGTCAGGGCCAGCTAATCCTCTTGACAAACTAATATTCAGACATAAACATGAATGTTCTTAGTAAATTCTAATTTAGAAATATTTACCAAGGAAAGGCAATATGATCATATAAAATATGGGCCACAAAGAGGTGTAAACCTATTTATAAATAAGGTCTACTAGGGTGGGAGCTAAGTGATATGTAATGTTAATAGTTAACTCAATCAATAAGCACTTGTCAAATGATAACCATGCGTGGGTAACTATATTAGGTTATGGGATTCTACTGTCTCAAAGAACGTTTGCTGATATTAAATGATGCTTAGCTCTAAGGGGAGGAAGTTGTTGCTAATAATATGATTTATCTCTGACAAATATGTGCAACCGTACATAAAACTATGACTTAGGGCCCATTTTAGTTATTTTAACAGCAAATGATTGCATATTGTTATACATCCAGGATCTATCATTTTTGTCTGTGGAATCACCAGCATGAGAATTCTTTCCAAAATGCTGATTGCAACCTTTCTAAAATTTATGAATTTGGGAAATTGTAAGAGACTCAAAGAGGTTAAGGGATTTGCCTCTAGTCAACAGTAAGTGGCAAATGAGAAACTTGAAACCCCCATTTGCCTGATTCCAAGCCCATCATACTATCCATAATTCCGCTATAAACTGTTATGACAAAAGACAATTTTCTACGGAGTGAATGTGACCTTATTAGATAAAAGTTCATTAAAGAAGAGCCTTTGGGCATGCAAATATTCCCTGGGTATCACTGAATTTATGGGTACTAAGTACCTGGATTTATTAATGGGTAGTTGTTGGATTCCTACAGTACCTTTTCTGCCATCTAAAGGCACCATGCTGGCAATATTTAATAAATCAAGCAGGGAGTATGAAAAAGGGGAAGTACAGAGATTCTGCTTTTTAGTTATCATATATTTTAGGCATTATAGAGTAAGAAATATATCACTATATAGAAAATTCTGATGTTGCAAATATCTCTTATTAATCTGTAAGGCTTAATGCTCTTTAGATTATTTGGAGGTGATTCACATGAGCATATTAGTGGTTATATTAATGATATTGATAGGAGTTGTTAGGTCATGCAGCACATGAAGCAACGGGTTTGGAATCAGGAAAACCGGAGTACAAATCTGACCTCAGACACGTGCTAGGTATGTGACTCTGAGCAAATTGCTTAACCTCTGTATCAATTTCCTCCTATAAAATGGGGGTAACAATGATAGCTCTTACCTGTCAAAGCTGTTGTTAGGATGCAGTGAGATAATACATCTAAAGCACTTGGCACACAGTAACCACTATGTTACTGCTGGCTGTCATCAGCAGCAGCAGCAGCAGCATCATTATCGTCATCATCATCATCGTCATCATCATCGTCATCATCATCATCGTCATCATCATCATCATCGTCATCATCGTCATCATCGGCATCATCGTCTTCATCATCGTCATCATCATCATCACCATCATCATCATCAGCAGCAGCAGCAGCATCATTATCGTCATCATCATCATCGTCATCATCATCATCGTCATCATCGTCATCATCATCATCATCGTCATCATCATCATCGTCATCATTGTCATCATCGTCTTCATCATCATCATCATCGTCTTCATCATCGTCATCATCATCATCACCATCATCATCATCATCACCATCTGTTAGAGCCTTATATATAATCAAAGGATCCTTTTAAGTCTTTTAAGTCCCTTTGTCCTGGGTCGTCTTCTCCTTCTATGCTAGTTCATCTGGTGATCTCAACAGCTCCCATGGATTTCATTACCATCTCTATGCTGATGATACTGAAGCCTACCTATCCTGCCCCGATCTCTCTGCTGACCTTCCTCCAATCTCACATCTCCAACTACTTTCAACTGGATGTGCAGTAGACATTTTAAACTCAATATGTCTGCCCCAAACCTCTCCACTCCTACCTTCCCTATTAGAGGCCACCCCTCCCCCAGTCCCTCAGGCTTCCAACCTAAGAGTCATCCTGGATTCCTTATTATTTCTAACTCCACTCCAGCACCATCTGCCCCCCCCACCCCATTTAAGCTGTTGCCAATATCTGCTGATTTCACCTTTGTAACACCTCTCAAATAAACTCCCTTTTCTCTTCTGACACTGCCACCACTCTGGTGCAGGCTCTCATTACCTCACACTTGGATTATTTCAATAGCCCGCTGGTGGGTTTGCCTGCCTCAAATCTTTTCCCAATTCCAATACATCCTCTATTTGGCCAGTAAAGTGATTTTCCTAAAGTGCAAGTCTGATCATGTCATACACCCACACACACCCCTACTCAATAAACTCCAGTGGTTTCCTATTGCCTCCAGGAACAATACAGATTCTGTTGCCTGTTATTAGAAGTCTTTTAAAACCTATCCCTCTTCCTTTTCTTTCTTTTCAATCTTCTATCTTACTCCTTAACACATACTCTTGGTAAAATATTTGCATATGGAATTGTATGTGTTTAGCTAGCTCCTATTAATTCTGTCGGGAGGGCAGGAGGAAACAACATGGGATGTTTTGGGTAGCTCTAGACTGGTTATGTAAAGTGGATCACTAATCTAAAAAATCTGGATTATAATTTAGAAATAAAAATGAAAGCATTTAGATAGTTCTTAGATTATTTTGAAAGTTGATGATGCAATAATGGTAAATACATAAATTGTAGTTTAAAATAAGGTGAGGAAAATGTGTTGTTTCAGAATCCACTTGAACTTTATGGCTTTTACATAGGTTAAGGACAAATCTGATCTTCACATATTCTTCTGACTGTATTTTGATCATAAAAGAAGTCTTAGAAAGGTCACTGGACCTCAAATAGGTCTTACAAAACTTTTGGATGAATTAAGGACAGAATAATGAGGAACACATGGATTGAATTTCCCCTGAGATTTAAAATCTAGGGGGAAAATGCTGGAGAAGCTATATTTGAAGTTTTAATAGGAAATATTTGTCAAAAAAAAGATTTGTTGAATTTTAAAATATTGATGAAATATCCCATACCTTAATACTTTTAAAATGAAACAGAAAATTTTGCTGAAGTCAAAATTTAGGAAATTTGTCACTTTAACTGATCTACAGATGAGAATATCAACACAAGATCAGCATACTTCAACAAAGAGCATTTAGATTATTTGTCAATCCTACCATGCAAAACTCATGTTGAAAATTATCCTGCTAGACAAATAATTTCATATCTCTCTCTCTCTCTTTCTCTCTCTCTCTCTCTCTCTCTCTCTCTCTCTCTCTCTCTCTCTCTCTCTCTCTCTCTCTCTGTCTCTCTCGACCCAAAGCTCAAATTTGCACGTTGACTGACTGAGGTTAAGGGCATAGCATGTGACCATGAAACAGCTGGAATTTATTAGTCTTTACAAAGATAAGGTTGGAGACTCAGGCTTCACTAACATTTACTAAAAATATCAATGATAAATGACAATAATTTTATCTCACCAGAAACCTTAACTGTCTCAAAGAGCTTTTATTTCTAAGATTGCTTATTATTTTCAATATTTTCAGCAAGGTTAGTGAGTCACTGAATAGATAGTCCACCAAATATTCCAAAGGGCATTTATAGTTGGTTTTAGAGGTACTCTGTGCTGCGCTGGCAACAGAATAACCTTCTCCATTGTATTTTCCTAAAGTTAATGTGCTAAAGAGTTTATATTCTATATAGATGCTTTAGCTAAACAGTTGAGACTGAAGAGTATTGAGCCATATACCCCAAAGATAAGATGGTAACACAGAGCAAACAACACTAGACTCTCAGGGGGCATGGACTTAGATTCAGCCCCTCCCCCTTCAGATGCTTTTTACCTCTCTGACCATATATAAGTCATTTATCTCCATTTCCTCATCTGTAAATTGAGGATAACATGAACACCCATTTTTTATCAGTTTGTTGCAAAGATCAAACAGGGATAAGGGACATAAAGCACATTGAAAGCTCTATCATGTTATAACATTAGGAAAAACTGGCCCAAGATTATATTCACTTAGATAATAAAGAACTCACTGTATTGATATTAGCTTTATGACCATTATGGTCTTCCCAAAAGGCCTACTCTTCTACATCATGGTGAAGTAGAAATGACCCTAGACTTTTTTTTTTCTTTTTGGAGAGCAATTGGGGTTAAGTGACTTGCCCAAAGTCACATGGCTAGTTAGTGTGTCAAGTGTCTGAGGCTGGATTTGAACTCAGGTCCTCCTGACTCCAGGGCTGGTGCTCTACTCACTGCGCCACCTAGCCACCCTGACCCTAGGTTTTTGAAAACAATAGTAGTATAGTTTAAGTTCTGGAAAGTCCTACCCACTAGAGGTGGAAGAGCTTCACACTTCTAAATCTGATTATGAACTGTATTGTTGTCATCTGGGAACCAACTTAGCTAATTTTACAGAGGCTCATCAGTAGCTTGCCCTCAGGGAGACACATTATTGGATTCTAGAGATTTTAAAAACCTTTTTACTAAGTCCTAGAGGATTATTAGCGCTGGAAGGAAATGCTACACAGAGGAGATTTTTAAAAATTATAATCATAATACAATTTTAATAGATATTTGCATACTGATAGAAATTTGAGGGATGTATAAAGAATATTTTTGAAAGAATTGAGAAAAGAATGCAGATCAGAGTGATGGAAGTCATAGGCAATTGGAGCTATACAACTTTCAATTCATATTGCATCCTAAAGGAATAACACGACACAGTGGAGTTAACATTATACTAATTATGTTTCTTTGTCTGATTTTCATTTTTGTGAAATTTGAACGACAAAGTAAGAAGTTTGGATTTTATTCTATAAGCTACTGCTTACTATTTGGGGAAATGACAACCTCTGCAGACCTGTTTCCTCACCTGTAAAATGAGGGGAATGGACCTGATGACGTCTAAGGGCCCTTGTAGTTTTCAGTACTATAAAAATGAGAAAAACCAATCATTTCTTCTAAATTTTTTTGCAGTAATAGGGCCACTTACATATTTTTCAGAACAACTGGATTCTGAATATCACAATATTATACATGGCATACTCAGTGAGAAGGATGTCCTCCTAGTAATATCTGCTTGCGATCTGAGCTGGTCGTAACAGCTCACCTTGTAAGGTGAATCACAGAAATGCCGGTTTTTTCCTTTTCTTACAGCAATTGGTATTTGTGAGGCAGTTTGGGACAGTAGAAAGAGGCCTACTTCAGAAGTCAGAGATCTGGGTCACATCTTGTCTGTGATGCTTGTTACTTGTATAACTTTAAGTAGGTGATTTCTCTCCAGATCTTATCTTAACAAAATAATGACTAAGAAAACCATGACTACCAATGCAAACATCTATTTTCCCAACTCCACAAATCAAGGTTTGGAAATGATATTCCAGAGTTTTGTTACAAGCGCCCAATTTACTCAAACCCATTGTACTTATTGTTTGTTGATTATGAAAAAGCATTTGATTTACAAGAGCAAAATATCACTAAAAATTCTCTTCCAGAAAGGTGTCTCTCATGCATACATCAAAAATATGTAAGGCTGAAATTGAAGGAGATTTCCCTGTAGATAAAGGATTCTTAACCAGACAAATCAGAAAAATTTCAGAATGTCTGTGAACTTGGATATAAGAAAAAAAACATTTTATTTTCATTAATCTCTAACTAAAACTTAGCATTTCTTTCATCATGAGTATGATTTTGAAAAGGGATCCAAAGGTTTACCAGACTGCCAAAGGGTTTTATTACCTACATGCATACATACATATATACAAACACTCACACATAAACAGACAAACATGCGCTCTGGATGCTCCTATATGTAGGTGATCTTGTGCTTATTTCAGCAAGCTCTATGATATTTCAACACTTGTTAGATAAGATCCCTAATCACTCAAAAGATTTTGACAACCATCCAAAGAGAAGTAAAGTAAATTGACTGTCTATTGCCTATATTGTGATATGTGGTTAGATGGAGAAACAGTAGTACCTATCATTATATGTGATTATACAATATATATTCATATGCATATATATAGATATAGGTTTAGATAGAGATAGGTAAATATACAGAGAGATGCAGATAGATAGATAATCTTGGACAGGTACTACAAATAGACCAGTTGAGCCTAGAATTGAATAAAAGTAGGAGAGTGAAATTGATTGCCTTAAAACACTACTATAATAATCTCTAATTTCTTGCTTGAGCCCATCTTTTTAATTTTTATTGCCACTATCGGAAGGATGTTTTAAAAAATGATTTTTGTTTTATTATTATAATCTTGATAAATATTTTTAGAAGACTTGTAAATATCCATAAATGAAGAACAGAAAAAGGGGGCTACATGTGAAATTATGAATCTCTATTACATGCTGCTTAGTGTTATCTTTTTAAAATATTAATTAAATTCACCAAAGGCCCTTTCCTTCTGTCCTTGACTTCCTAGAATCAGTGAGTAAGCACATCTCGGTCACTTTTAGAGTTTAGTTGTAAATTATTTGCAATGGTTGGGCCAATTCACAGCTCTATCAACAGTGCACCAAAGTGCATATCTTCCACACAGCTCTTCCATTTTTGTTTTTTACATTTTTATAATTTTTGACAATGTAATGGGTAAGAAATAGAGAAACTCAACTATTTTCTGTGATTAGGGATCTTACCTAGTAGATGCTGCTGTGTTCTAGGGTTTGGTGCAGTAAGTAAAAATGTTGCTAGCAAACAGGGGCAACTGAAGGAACTCTCCATTTTCTTTCCAGCTCCAATTCTGAATTCTTCTGGATTCAAAACCATGCCTCCTCTACTGCTGGCTAATACAGTAGTATACAGAGTACTGGACTTGATGTCAGCAAGGTCTGGGTTCAAATCCTGCAATGGATACTTATGAGCCCTGTAGTCTCAGAAAAGTCATTTCGCTGTTCTATAACTGAACTATCTGATCTGTAAAATAAGGGATTGAACTTGATGATGTCTCGGGTGCTTTTTCAGATCCGAACTCAAATGATTCTCCCTTTTTAGTTTTTTTTTTGTTGTGATAATTGTTTCATTCTTTGAAACCCTCTAAACTGTCCATTATAATTTTCCCTCTACTATTCAACAGTGCTCCTCTGATGCCTATCTGGGGCATGGTGATGGCCCCCTGTTTTTAAAAGCTATGTCATCAGGGTTCAAGCTCTGGTGCAGTCCATAAAGCTAGAAAAATTTGTGAGTAAAAGCTGACAATCAATTGCATGCTAGCATCACTCACTCATGGCTGGAGAGACACCCTCACCAGGTTGACCACATGGTGATAAAGTTGCTAGCCAAAGCAACTCTTAAAGACCATCTACTACAGTGTGCAGTACTTTTGATTTCCATTAGTGGAGATGAGTATCCATACTTAGGAACTGATCAATACCTAGAACTCCGAAGTGAACAACAGTCATCATAGAGAAGATTTTTTTCCTTACAAATCAACTAAGAAGCGACATAAAATGAAGAGCTGGTGCCCCTGAATGAGGTGGTGTTTTCACTTTATTTATTACATATAATTCCTAGAGCTGTAAATTATGATGGAGTTGACTGCCAAGACCATAAAAATTATGGACATGTCTGATTCTTGCTAATCGCTGAAAAAATGACAAACTATACAAATTAAATTATAAAAATGTATTCTTAGAAGTGAGAGCTGTGAATAAACTTCCAAAGTTATATTTCATTACTAACATTTACACAAATGTCTCCAGTGAGTTTATATGCTCTGATTCCTTCCTTAAAAGCTGTTCTTTTCTAGGCCATAACTTGGGAATATGCAAATAGAAAATGACTCAGCCTATCCAAAAATATGCTAGCAATCATGCCATAATACTCTAACAAAGAGGTAATTAATTTCCCATTCTAAGAAGCCAAATTCTCTGTGAGAATCATGTTGTGTTATTTTAGTTACTGTTTAATTATTTCATTGTAAGTTGTAGGCATCTGGATCACATCCTGTTTATCTTGCGAAGCAAGCAAAACTCCTTTGCCTAATTCCTGATAAAAAGGCATTTCTCTGGTCTACCCAGCTAAATCAATCAATCAATTCAAAAGCAATTGTAGATATATAATCTTTTATGACCTTGACTGGTACCACAAAAAGAGAACATTAAGGAACAGCGAGGCAGAGGGCAATTATGGGAGAAACAGCCCCAGGTAGAAGGTAGTCAAAGTAATCTAGACCCCAGCACAAGGTTAAATCATTGGGATTGGGAGGGAAGGGCTAGTGAAGGGGTAATAGGTGCTACTGACTAACTAAAAGAAGAACAGATGTTACTCCTAACACTGGTCACAATACATTAGTGTCAGCTTGGTGAAATGCCAATGATTGGGGCAATGTTACTCAGGGTTTGCCTGTACTTAAAACGATGGAATGGTTATTTTCTGGTTGTGCTCCCATGGTATTATTATTCTACACTGCCACACTATAATAAAAAAACCAAGAAAGGATGGGGTTTCAGTGATGACAGGATAAAATACCCCAAACCCAAAGTTTTGATTTACACTCAGTTATGAACATAAAAATCAACCATTGTAACCACTTTAGAAGTTTTGTGGGTTGTTTTTCTTCCCTTCACAGGAGTAAGGGAGCAAAAGCTGTGTGTGTGTGTGTGTGTGTGTGTGTGTGTGTGTGTGTGTGTGTTTGAATTTGGGTGGAGGAAAGAAGGAAGGAAGATTGTTTTAAACTAAATTGATAACCAAGTTGCTAACTGCTTTTCTTATTCATGTTTGATTTTTTTTTTCATTTGCCTTGTTTAGTAGGGGGAAAAAACATATACATATGTTTCCAGTCACCAGCTTTTTGTTTATTCCAGTCTTGGCAGGTCAACATGATCCTGGCTAGGAGAGCACTATTAGATGAGGAGATAAAGTCAGAATTCTAACATGGTTTTGGATATGACCCACCACATGAACTCGGAGGCTAGGTGAGCAAAAGGGAAGAGAATAACACTGAGTTATCTAAAAAATGGCCATTGTTTTACCCAAGTAAGTATTATATTCGACATATAATTCTCTTATGCACTTTATCTGGCCCAAGTTCACTAACAAGACTAAGATGGATTCTTCCCAAGTTTAACACACTAATCAAATTATTACATTTTAAAACTTAGAGTACTTTATTCAAAATAATCTAGGGTATATACCTTCCTACTTATATCTTTCAGGAGGTTTCTATCTGCGGCAGGTGCAGTGATTTTCCTCCTTCTACAAAAAAAAAGAGTGAAAAGAGCAGTAATTATACTGAGTGATGGAAGATGGAAGTGGAAATGAGTCACCAAGAGTCAACAATGACAGAAGTAGCAGCAATAGCAGTAACAAAACACATGAAATCCCTGCAACTACCGACAGGGAAATCACACTGACAGTAGCTAAACAATGATTAGAGGAAAAAATAAAAACAAATTATACAGTGTTGAATGCCCCCCTACTCTATTAAAGAATTTTTTTTACCATGTTCTTTCTTTGAATTTGCCCCTCTTTCTTTATGGTGTCCTTCAGTAGGTTTTATCTATCAGGGCAGGCTTTTAGCTATTATATTATTCAACTTGTATAATAATTCAGGGTTAGGAAATTTATAGCTGGAGCACTGGAAAGGACTTCCTGTTTGGGGTACCTCCTGTTTCCTCTTTGGTGAAGTGTTTATTCATTCTTTTAAAAATAGCTGTGTGTACTTTAGAGTGTCTTCTAAAAAAAACTTTAAATTATTTTCTTAATGTAGTTAATAAAAATTTATTAAGCACCTACTATGTGCCAGGTATTGTGCTAAGAACAGGCAATACCCAGAAAGGTATATAACAGTCCCTGCCCTCAAAGAACCCACAATCTAATAAATGGGGCATCTCATTAAAAGAAGCTGAAAAGCCAGAAGCTGAAAAGCCAGGGGAACTGCTGGGGTCAAGGGAAGCGTGAATTTCAATGTTAATTTCATTTTGAAGAATGATGAGTTTCTGGAGATCGTGTAATTCAAAAAGTCAGCCATGTGAGAAACAGGAAAAACTGTAGAAAATCATGTTTCATCTTAATGTTAACAGTCAATTATGTAAAATAGGCTCAGTATCAGGGCAGAAGCACGGGAGAGGCAATTCATTGGCCAGACAACAGCAGTGTTGCATGAGAAAAAATTAACATGTTCCACTCCTTTCTGTTCACTCCAAATACTGATATGCATGCACACGCTATGTGGCACAATGGATAAAGTGTTGGGTTTGAAGCCAGGAAGATGCTAGTTTGAATCCAGCCTCAGATACTTACTAGCTATGTGACCCTGGGCAAGTCACTTAACCTATCTCAGCCTCAGCTTCCTAATCTTTTAGTGTCTTCATCTATTATTATGCCTGTCTTCCTAATGGGATAATAATAGCATCTACTTCCCAGGGTTGTTGTGGAAATAAGATAAGAACCCTTTGTAAACCTTTAAGTACTATATAAATGTTAGCTACTGTAGTACTTATTGGTGGTGTTTATTTTTCCTCCTTAATTTGAATAAAGTACCTCGTAGCATTATGGGAATAAACAGTAACAACTGGAATAGCCAAGCCACCCCTGTTTCGCTAGGTGTGGTCTCTTGGGGAATGATACTTTACTCTTTTCTAACTGCGTTTGAAAGGATGCTAGTTTTGAAGAGAAACATACTTCTAATGCCGTAGCATGGAGATTGTGAAAATCATCTTTGAGTTAAGTGAAAATATGAACAAACTTTAAAGGGTAGGGATCTGCCACTCTGTGAGGAGACACAGAACACAGACAGACACAGACACAGACACAGACACACACATACACACACACACACACACTCCCCAATTTAGTGTTTTAAAACCCAGGATAGTAAGATAGCAGATTTTTTTTTTTTTGCTTTTTGGAGGGCAATTGGGGTTAAGTGACTTGCCCAAAGTCACACAGCTAGTAAGTGTGTCAATTTGAACTCAATTTGGTCAAATTTGAACTCAGGTCCTCCTGGCTGGGGCTCCATTCACTGCATCACCTAGCTGCCCCAAGATAGCAGGAATTTTGCTAAAAGAGTTTAACAGTTCTGATTATTTTGACTGAATCTGAATGGAATTGCCTAAAGCATCTAAGGATGACTGTCAACATTAGATGGCTTAAGGAATGCAAAGAAGACCAGAAGACCACATGAGATCAGGTTTCAACTGAGGGTAATAAGCAGTTGATGTGGGGATAGCCTCACCAGAAGAAGAGAGAAAAATATTTGGGGATATAATACTAATAGTGAACAAAAAGTTGATACCAACATAAAAAGGCATCCTTCTTCTAGGAATTGGGACATTTAGCAATGCATAATGATGAATATTATAGAATTTTTTGTTGCTATTTAGTTGTTTTTCAGTTATGTCTGACTCTTTGTGACCACATTTGGGGTTTTCTTGGCAAAGATACGGGAGTGGTTTGGCCATTTTCTTCTCCAACTCATTTTACAGTCCAGGATATTGAGGTAAACAGGGTTAAGTGACTTGTCCAGGGTCACACAGCTAGTAAGTGTCTGAGGCTGGATTTGAATTCAGGAAGATGGGTCTTCCTGACTCCAGGTCCAACCCACTGTCTAGCCACTGCACTACCTGTCCTGCCTCAGTACTTAATAAATGTTGGTATTCTTTTTTTTTTAATAAAAATTGGTTTTGGTATGTTGTGGTCATAATGTTTGCTGCTGGGAGCTGACTTTAGAATACTCAGCTATCTATTAAAGGGACATACTCAGATTTCTCAGTCAGATAACTACAAACTAACCTATATTTTTCCTTTATGAATACTGAATGGTAAAGTGACTCATTATTGAAAATAGTAATACTTTTAGATTCGCTGGTGTTTGACTTACTTTTTGATGAGATTTTATGTTGGTTTGCTATGTCATTCAGACTTTATTACTAGATTAATCACTGGTTAATAGGATCTTTGGAGGCAGCTAGGTGGTTCAATGGATAAAGTGCTAGGCCTAGAGTCAGGAAGATCTGAGTTTAAATCCAGCCTCAGATACTTACTAGTTGTGTGACCCTGGGCAAGTCACTTAACCTCTGTTTGTATTAATCTGCTAGAGAAGGAAATAGCAAACTATTGGGTTTTCATGATGTACTGCAATGTAACCATCTTAAAGAATTCAGAGGCAGACTACCTGTTCAAATATGTGAATTGGATCTGAAAGTAGTGGTCAGTTAGGGGCAATGGCTAGGATCCCATCACATACACACACCTGTTGTTCTGGTGAGCAGTGAGGTATATATAAAGAATT
This sequence comes from Pseudocheirus occidentalis, assembly GCA_028646575.1. NCBI lineage: Eukaryota > Metazoa > Chordata > Mammalia > Diprotodontia > Pseudocheiridae > Pseudocheirus > Pseudocheirus occidentalis. The sequence continues at coordinate 105,813,471 of CM053597.1, read as the reverse complement.
TAGGATATTGAATGTGTATGTAGGGGCAGTGGCTCTGCTGTTCAGCGGGGCCTATAACAAAGTTAGAATATTGGGGATGGGTGCAGTTTTATTAGGATTCCATCAAAATAACTCCAGTACCTTTGCCAAGGAAAGCTCATGGACAGCATTGGTGTGTTTTGGTACATAAGATCACCAAGAATTGAACGTGACTGAACAACAACACAACAATGGGACCTTTGACTAATTATGTATTTATTCATTCATTAATCCAATGTATATATTTTTAAGTGCCTACAATGATTAAGGTACTGTGCCAGGCTAGAGAAGATACAAAAACATGATTATTCATTGTCTTTAAGGAGTTAATAATGTAATAAGCAAGACCAAAAAATTATATATATATATGTGTGTGTGTGTGTGTGTGTGTGTATACAAATTAATATATATATGTATATATGTATGTCTATACACACACATATATATACACATACACACACACATATAAAAAACATAAAATAGAATGTAACAGCAAAGAATTCCCTATTTGACTTGACAAGAACTGCTAGGAAATCTAGCAAGCATCAAATTTAAACCAATGCTTCCTACCATTTCCCACAATAAGTTCAAAATAGATACTCAAACTGAATGTGAATGGTCATGTTATCCAAAAAATATTGGATATGAGATCACTTAATTATCACATTATTGTAAAGGGGAATGTTCTTACCCAAACAAGGGACACTGATCACAAAGATAAAACAGATAATTTTACTTCATAAAGTAAAAACTTTTGCATTAACAAAATTAATGCAACTAGGATAAGAAGGTAAGCTAATAATTAGGAAAATATGTGTGTCAAATGTCTCTGACAAGGGTCTGAAACCTGACATCTTTAGAGAACTAACAAAAACAAATGAAACCAAGAGATACTATTCAATGAATAATCAATGGATATGAATAAACATAGGAAGAATTACAAATTATTTATAATCTTATGAAAATTTGCTCCCATTCACTAATTATAAGAGAAATACAAGTAAAAAAAACTCTGAGGACTCACTTTTCTTACTTTCTACTTCCTGTAAAATGGCAAAGACAACAAAAATGGGAATAGACAACATTGGGGCTTGGAAAGATGCTACGTAAAGATAGATGCTGTTAAAAGACATATGTGACTGCATTCGGGTAGAATTGTGAATTAGTTCACCCATTCTGAAGGCAATGTGGAAATATGCTTAAAAAGCAACTACCACAACCTTTGATCTAGACTACTATGCCCAAATCCCATATAGGTGAAAACCTAGGGACTCTTGAGCCACATTTGTGGATGCCTAAACACAAGCTATATTTGGAGATTTTACCAGAGCAAATCCAAGGTAGGGACAATATAAGTCAAGAGCTGAGTAATCTTTTAGGGTCATACTCTCAGATCAAATGCTGTTGGTCCAACTCCAAAGTTTGTTAGTTATGGTGGCTGTAGGTTACAATTGGAATTCAAGGTTAACACATAACACAACACACACACACATATAGATGTTTTCCATCTACGTTTGAGTATTTTGGTTTCCTGCATCAGTGTCAATATAAGTGTCATTTTTCACTGGCATCAATGTACTTCCCTTGAGGAGCCTTCTGCCCTTCTTCTACTCTGTGGTTTCGAGTCTTCAGTGGACTAGGAAAACAAATAGTGAATCTTGCTAACAGTATAAGATAAATTAGCATGAGTAAAACTCAGAGAAAGGCTAAGGATTTGGCTTTGCTGCATGAGGGTTTTTTCAGGCAGTTATTTTGGATGTTCAGAGGTCTCTTTCATTACTTTCTGGTTTGGGGCTATGTTCCAGAGTTGGGATTGCCAGAAATCTGGCTTCCAATTTTTTTTTAACTGGACCTGTAATTTCAATGGCGTATGGAATTTCTGGTAAGAAAACTCCCTTAACAATCCAGATCAGTCCTAGTCAATAAACATGTATTAAGTGCTTATTATGCTCCAGGCACTGTGTTAATGAGTGAGGACACAACAACAAAAAAAGAAAGAAAGAAAAAAATCCCTGCCTTCAAGTTGCTTATATTCCAATGGTGGGACACACACACACACACACACACACACACACACACAGAGTAGATAAAGATAATATGAAAGGAGAGGTCATTATAGCAACTAAAGAATGATGATGATGAAAATGATAAAAATAATAATGATGGCTAGCACTTATATATAATGCCTACTATGTGCCAGGCATTGCACTATCTCTTTTGATTCTCACCATAACCCTGGAAGGTAGGTGCTCTTATTATACCATTTAACAGTTGAGGAAACCGAGGCAAACAGAGGTTAAGAAGGATACCAAAGGTCACCAGTGAGTGAGTATCTAAAGCTAGATTTGAATTGAAATCTTCCTGACTCCCAGTTCAGTGTTCTATCCAGTGAGCCACCTACTCGCCTAACAGATAAAGAAGGGTCTCCTGCAGAAGGTGGGACTTGAGCTGAGTCTTAAAAGCTGGAGAAACTATGAAAAAGAAATGAGGAAGTAGAACATTCTAGGCATGTGGGGCAGACTATGCAAAAGCATGGGGAAAAGATGATGGGATATGTTTGAGGCCATATATCCAAGCAGGACGGTGTTGCTGAATGGAAGCTGTTGTGGAGGACAGTAAGATATAAGAAGGAAAGGGCCATATGATGAAGAGCTGGACATGACTCTGTATTTGATCTTGAAAGTAAGAAGAGAGGAAATGGAGCTCATTCAGCAGGGAGTGACATGGCCAGACCTATGTGTTAGAAAAACCACTTTGGTAACTGAGTGGAAAATGCATCAGAGTGAGGAAAGACACGAGGCAGTGAGGTGGGTTGGAAGGCTCTAGTTTAGGATAGAGGTGATAAGGGATTAACCTAAAGCTGTGGTTAAGTGAATGGAGAGTCTTCAAGCCTCAGGTACTATAATATTAAGTCACTTCTTCAGCTGGTGTGTCAGAGGTGGGACCTGAATCCAGGTCATTCTAACTCCTGGTGTAGCTCTGGATCCACCAGAGCATGCTTCTGCTCAGTAGTGCAAATCATAGAGGATTGTTCAAATATCCTCAAGAGAAATGATTCACTATTTTTAAAAAACATAGTTAGCATAGCAATTGAAAAAGGCAGTTTTAGTAACAATATTCTAAGTTAATCAATATGGCTGAAAAAAGAAAGATTGGTGAGAGAGTTATGAGTTATTGTAGTCCAAGTGATCATGACTTTCTTAGAACATGAATCTTGATAATGTAAATTAATATAAAAAGAATCATAGAATTAGAAAAAGTAAGATTTCATAATATAAAGCATGTGAGGAGAAACATCAAACCATCAAAGAGTAGCAGATGGCTCCAGGGCTTTGTGTGGAAAAGAGAAAGGTCTTGTGGTTATCTCCAACTGGACCTGAAAGAGAGCATTCCAGGAGAAAAAAAAATGAGTTCTTTCTTCCTTGCTATGTTTAGTATGAGGGAATGGCAAAATATCTTAGTGTAAGATGTTTTTAAAATAACAGAATATGTGAGCTGGGCCCAGGGGCAGATCTTTATGTTATATGTTTGTTAGTTTTATACATAAAGATGACCCTGGAATGGCCTGTAGAGAAAGAGCAAGTATCCCAGGTGATCTTTGAAACACTGGAATAGTTCACAAAAGGACACAGTTCTGACGGAAAAACTAAAGGAATTTTTGGGATAGGCCAGTGTTTTTGATGCGGACCGCATGGAATTTCCTAATGGAACTATCAAAAAATGACCATGGAACTTTAACCTTTTAGATAACTGACTATACACGAGATACAGCACACCTGCTGTGTGGGAGAGCCAAGAAAAAATATTCTGCTTTCTGTATTTAAAACTGATACTGCTGACTTCACTATCAGCACATGCATAGATTAGTTGTTTATTTTTTCAGGATAGTGATATATTTGCTCTAAACAGTAATCAGTCAGTAAGTATTTATTAAGAGCCTATTATGTGCTAGGCACTATGTTAAACACTAGAAATACAAAGAAAGTCAAGGGACAGCAACTGCTCTCAAGGAGGTCACAGTCTGATGAAGGAAATAACATGGAAACAGTGAAGTACCAACCAAGCTACATAGACACAATAAATTGTAAGTAGTCCCAGAGGGAAGGCACTAGAATTAAGAGGAGTTGGAAAAAGCTTCTTGTTAGAAGGTAGAATTTTAGCTGGGATTTGAAGAAAGTCAGGGAAGCCAGAATGTAGAAATAAAGAGGGAAACCATTCCAGGCATGGGAGATAGCCAGCAAAAAATGCCAGGAGTTGGGATATGGAGTTTCTTGTTGGAGAAATAACAAGGAGGCCTGTGTCACTGGCTTGAAGAGTACTAGGAGGCGTGTAAGAGGTAAGAAGACTGAAAAGTTGGGGGGAACCAGGCTATGAAGGGCTCTGAATGACAGAGAACTTTATATTTGAACCTGGAAGTGATAGGAAATACCGGTGTTTCTCAAGTTGGAAAGAGGCATAGGTCAGACCTGACCTTTAGGAAAAACAATTTGGTAGCTATGTGGAGGATGGATTGGAGTGCAGAGAGACCAAAGGCCAGGAGACCAACCAGGGGGCTATTTTAGGGTGATGGTGATGTCAGAGGAGAGAAGAGGGCCTGTGCAGAGATGTTACAAAGGGAACATCAACAGGGCTTGGCACAAAATCAGAAATGGGGGGTGAGACAGTGAGGAATCAAGTACAACACCCAGGTGGTAAGCGTGGATGACTGGGAGGATGGCAGCATCTTTGATTAGTATAAATAACCCAAATTAACTACAAAGCACCTAGGAAGGAGGATACTATCTGCATCCAGAGAAATAACTGATAAACAAAAGTATGCACAGAATTATTTTAAATATGTGTATATATATTCATACATAGATATACACATTTGTGTTTAGTGACAGCCATCTCTGAGGGGGGGAAGAAAAAAAGGGAAAAAATGATATTTAAAAGGAAAGCAAGTTGTAAATAGAGTTGTTTCATGTACAATCATCTTTTTTTTATTCTTCTACATTATGGGAATGCTTGTTTTATTTCTTAAGTTCAGAATAAAATAAACAAAAAGTTTAAAAATAATAACAGGGAAGTTAGGAAGAGCAAAGGGTTTGGGGGCAAAAACAATAAATTCACCTTCTTCATTTTAAGTTTTAGATATCTACAAAACAACCACTCTGAGATGTCCAAAAGGCTGTTACAGATCCAAGACTGGAAGTCCACAAGGAGGTTAAAGATGAATAAGTAGATTTAAGAATCGTTAGTATAGAGGTGGTATTTGAATCCATGTGATCACTAAGGAAATAATATACAGGGAGAAAAGAAAGGGGTCCAGGACAGATCTCTGTGAGATACCCATAGATAGGCATAAACTTGATGAAGATCCAGCAAAGGAGACAGAGAAGGAATGGTCAATTAGGTAGGAGATGAATGAAATTCTCTTGTGACTGGGATGACATATTTGTAAGGGTGCTAAAATAAAGATTATCAATCTGTGATTATTACCTTGGGAAATTTAAATTACTCCATTATAACGGAGGTGTAAGAAGGGTTGCTCAGGTGAATCCTTGATTACTTTGAAGAGACCTTGATCAATACAGTGAAGTCTCAGGACATGAGACTTTTGTTTTTGAGTCCATAGAGTATGGTTTTGTCACTGGTGTCTTATTTAGAAAACATTGGATCATTCGAATCTCTTTGGTTTTCAGTGACTAGGGCTGTCTACAAAAAGGTTAGCTGACTGAGACCTCAGAGGACAGATTGTTGTTGGAGGAGACACCTGTTGCCACGGTTTGGGATGGGGGATCTGACACCTTGAGGCCACAGGTGGCCTCTAAGTCCCCCCCGAGTGTGACCCTTTGACTGAATCCAAACTTCACAGAACAAGTTCCCTTAGTTTATAGCTGAACTGAGAGACCAAATAGCCCTTTTGCCTTTTCCCTTTTCAGAAAATAATGTAACAAGTAACAGAAAGGACCTGAATTCTTTGCAGGCTTTCCTATATATTTGCATAATTTCCCAGTCTCCTTACTCCCTCCCAGTGACTGTTTTAGGGTAAAAACTCTTGGGACTTATATGTGTGCTCATCCTGTAAACTCGAGTCAGAAACTAAAGCTCTATTGAGTAGGCTTTCCCATTTCAAAAGATGAAAGCAGCTATTAAAGGGTATTAGTTGAGTTTCTGTAAAAGCACATGGTAAAACCAGGTAGAAAAACCCCTGAAAGGGTAAGTCAGTGACAGTGTCCTTGAAACCTCAACTTCTGTGTAAAGGAGAAGGCTGTAATTTTTTTTTTAAATTTCCTAAGTAGTATGATCCAAGAATCTATTCTTCTAGCTAGAGAAAAGAGATTTCCTGGGCAGTACTCTCCATGGGAGTTGAATCATGGATGACCCTAAATTCCAGAATTTGAAAATAGGAAAACTTGGCTTCTAGAATGGGAAGAAGACATGCTGAGAATTATAAATGTAATCGCTGAAAAAGAAGGAAGATTACCCATATGGGCCCCCATGGCTGGAGGAACAGTGAAGAGAAATTGTGACTTTGGAAAGCCAATGACATAGTTCTGGCCACACCCTACCATTTTAGTCATTCAAATGACAGCTCCAGTGGGGAGAAGTATTCTTTGTTTAACAACTCCAAACCAAGATTACTTCCTGGGCAGTCAATTTGAGTGCTTGATAGATTTTTCTGTATTTGCATATTTCCCTTGAGTGTCTTGTTTTCTATATATGTTAATGAGATTTCTTCAGCAGTTAGGGGGTTTGGTGGATAGAGCACTGGGGACTGAAGGTAGGAAGACCTGAGTTCAAATATGGGCTAAGACACTTGCTAGATGTGTGACCCTGGGCAAGTCATTCAACCTGTTTGTCTCAGTTTCCCTCAGCTGTAAAATAGGAAGAATAACAGCACCTACATTGTAGGGGTGTTACTGGGATCATATTAGATAGTATTTGTAAAGTCCTTAGCTCAGAACCTTATACGTAGAAGGTGCTATAGAAAGGCTTACTCCATTTCCTTCCTGTTTTCTGAGTCCTTTGGCTGGTCTTCATTTTCTGCAAGTTAATATAAAATCTACCTTATCATCAGTTTGCATTTATTGCTTTCTTTTATGGAAGCTAAAGACCCTGTTACCCATATTTGGGGTAACACGTAGTCAGTCATGAGCTACGCCTGAGCTATGTATACAGATCTGAGGCTGCAGTAGTAGAGTTAGTTCTAGGGTGGGGGGTCAACAAGTCACCAAAAATAAAGAGAAAAGAAAAGAAGGGGAAAAATAAGCTGAACCTTCTTAGATCAGTCCCTAAGATCCAACCCAATCCATATGAGCCCAAAGGCTTTGGAGGGTCTTAGGCCACAACTATTTAGAGAAAAAAGTCCTGTAATATTCTCATAGAGTATTCCATAGCACAGAGGGCCCAGGATAACTCTGAGGAGTAAAGGCAGTATATATATTCTTTAATTTATTGACTTGTTTATTTACTTTTAGTTTACAAGATTCAATTACAGAATCACTTGAGTTTCAGATTTTCTCCCTTGGTGGCATACAATCATGTATGCAGTATATTCAAGGCAGTATATTTTAATGGAAAGAGCAATGAATTTCAAATTGGAGGACCTGTGTTTATATACTGGTTCTATTACTTATTACTCTTATGATGTTGAATAATTCTCTTAATGTGTCTGAGCCTGAGTTCCTACAAGTCTGACTATGAGGTTACACTCATGCTCAAACTCCCAGTGGCTCCTTATCACCTTCAAGATCAAATACAAAATGTTCTCTTTGACATTCAAAGCCCTTCAAAACTTAACTCCCTCTTAGCTTCCAATCTTCTTACACCCTATTCCCTGCCATGTATTCTTTGATCCAGTGACACTGGCCTCCTTGATGTCCCATGAACAAGACACTCCATCTCTTGGTCTCAGGTATTTTCTCTGGCTGGTTTTCTTCCAGGTCAGGAATACTCTCTCCTCTCATCTCTATCTCCTGGCTTCCTTAAGTTCCAACTAAAGTCCAACCTTCTATAGGAAACCTTTCCCAACTCCTATTAATTCTAGTGCCATTAATTATTTACTATTTATCAAATATTTAATGTATTTCTTTGCTCCTTGCTTCACCTAGTAGACTGTGAACTTTTTGAAAGTAGGGACTGTCCTGTTGGTCTTTACTTGTGCCCTCAGTGCTGAGTACAGTAGTACAGTATCTGGCATACATGCTCATGGACTCAGTTTCCTCATCTAGAAATGTAGTGGGTTGGACCAGAATATCTATAAGATCCCTCACAGCTCTAATTCCTAGAGTATACGTATTGATTTTTGTCTTATTTGTACCAGCTGGACAACCTAAGAAAAAGTCTTGAGTCATGATCACAAGCTCCTTTCCCACTAATTAGCATCCACCGCACAATATTACAGAAGAAAGTTTTATGAAAAAGAGAAAACAAAACAAAAAATCCTGCATCAGGAACAATTAGTCCCAGAGGTCTAAATAAATCTCCTGTTTCTTTATAGTCTCACATATCAGTGCATTTTGACTAAGGGTGCTTCAAAGTGCCAATTACTCTCTGCTGATCACTAAGAACAGGAAATGCTTTGCCTTCTTTTTCGTTATTCATTCTGCCTTTGTTTTGGCATTGAATTCCTTACCAAAACCCTATGAGGTAGGTTATTAAGAAGCTAATATTTATCATAAATATCATGACCACTAATGCCATAAATCTGCAATTACTGAGTCTCTCTGTACTTATCTAGGTTAGTCCCCAGACATCAGGTGCAGGATACTACTTGGACTAGACTCTGTGATCCCTAACTCCACAGTTACATGGTTCTTCAATGCCTGGCATAGAGTAGGCATTTGATAGATGCTTATGGATTGATCAGACTATCTACAAGCATTACATAATAAGCCTCCTGATCTGTGCAACCATCTCATCTCCCTGTCTAAATAGACAATGAACACCAAGACTGTATTAGCAAAAAAGGTTTGGGTTGGGGTTGATTAGAATATATGCTTATAAGAAAATCACTGGAAAAGAGAGCTTCCCAGAGCATGTGATACAGAATACAGGATGTGCAAACCAATGGAGAAGTTGATTAAAAGAGAGACAAAGTGGTTGTCAGTACATACTCAGGCTCTTCCTTGTCCTGGAGTGTATGAACTAGTTTTAATTCCAACCATTTCTCCTTAATGAAACTTTAATGGTGCAATGGTGAACCCTTTGGGCATGAGCCAGATCTGTGGGCATACAGTAAATGCATGTGAAGCTGAACAAGAAACAAAACACATGCCAAGATCAGAGCTAACAGCTCCATTAGTAATGAAAATAATAGTAATAGCTAGTATTTCTACAACAATTCAAAGTTTGCCAAAAACTATGTCTGTGTGTGTGTATACACACTCATTTATATGTGTGTATATGCACATATCTAGATCTACATTTTCTCATTTACTTCCCTCAACAACCCTGGGAGGCAGGTTCTATTATTGTCTCCATTTTACAAATGAGGAAACTGAGGCAGACAGGTCAAGTGGCTTGACCAAGGGCACACAGCCAATAAGTGTCTGAGGTTAAATCCAAGCTCAGTTCTTCCTAATTCCAGGTCCAATGCTCAGACGAGTAATGAGCAGAGTAGAGACCAATGAGGACGAGCTGCTCTATGGTAGAAACCAGCCAGTATCTAACCTGACTGTGGGTCACTGAATATTGGATGCCTCATCAACCACTAAAGTAGTAAGAGGGGGTAGTTTGGATCTGAGCACCCAAACTGTGTTCCTTGGGTTTTGAATTGCTTGCTGAAAGAGATAAGAACCAGTCTGAGGAAAATTACACAGACTGGACACTCGAGGTGCATTAACATATTTTCAAAAATGATTTCTGATGCTATAAGATTGAAGAGCTTCATGGAATTATATCTTTGTAAATAACATCAAATGAAATGAAGCAGGGATTGTACAAAGGGAAATTGGGCAGGGCACACAAAGCCAAGAATCAGATTTGATAAGTCCATAAACAAACTATAGACTACAATAAGGAATACGGGAAAAAACCTTTGAGGATGAGCCAGAGGGGTGAGGAACAGCAGCTGTAGTATTCTGAAAGAGGCCTTGGGAGCTGTGGAACTTGTTACTGAATGGAATCAGGTGTTGTCCACAATTTATCCCATCCTAATCTTGTCAGCATGTAAGTCAAGTCAACAAGCATCTGTGAAATGCCTAAGATGTGCCAGGCCCTTTGCTAAATGTTGGAGACACAAAGAAAGGAAGAGATAGTTTCAATTTTCAAGGGGCACACAGTATGATGAGAGAAAAGGGAAAAGGGAAAAGGACCTATTTGTACAAAATATTTATAATAGTTCTTTTTGTGCTGGCTAAGCATTGGAAATTGAGGGGATGTCCATCAATTGGAGAATGACTAAACAAGCCATGGTATAATGATTGTAATGGAATATTATTGTGCTATAAGAAATGACAAGTAAGATGATTTCAGAAAAACCTGGAAAGACTTACACAAACTGATGCATAGTGAAGTGAACAGAACCAGGAGAACATTATACTCAGTAACAGCAATATTGTTTGTTGAAGAACTGTGAATGACTTAGCTATTCTCAGAAATACAACGATCTAAGACAATCCCAAAGAACTATGTATGAACAAGATATACACAGGATAAATTGGAGGTAGTGTCAAAAGAAAGTTTTTTTTTATTTAAAAAAATTTTAAAACATTTTTATTTAGAGTTTTGAGTTTCAGATTCTATCCCTTCCTGCTCCCTGAGATGGTAAGCAATCAGATATAGGTTCTACATGTGAAATTATGAAAAACATTTCCATACTAGTCATTTCGTACAAAAAGACTCAAGTAAAAGAAAACAAATAAAGGAAATAACATGAAAAACAGCATGCTTCAATCTGTATTCAGTTAATAATCAATTCTTTCTCTGGAGACTGACAGTATGCTTTATCATTAGTCCTTTGGGATTGTCTTGGATCATTGTATTTCTGAGTATAGCTAAGTCATTCACAGTTCTTCATCAAACAATATAGCTGTTACTGTGTATAATGTTCTCCTGGTTCTGTTCACTTCACTATGCATCAGTTTGTGTAAGTCTTTCCAGGTTTTTCTGAAATCATCTTACTTGTCATTTCTTATAGCACAATAATATTCCTTTACAATCATTATACCATGACTTGTTTAGTCATTTTCCAATTGATATCCCCTCAATTTCTAATTCTTAGCCACTGCAAAAAGACCTATTATAAATATTTTTGTACAAATATGTCCTTTTCCTTTCTCTTGATATATTTGGTTTTTTCAGCAAGAATGCTTGGAAGTCCTTTGCCTCA
>CM053597.1:105753512-105802036 GCA_028646575.1 Pseudocheirus occidentalis | reverse complement strand
CTCCCTTAATCTCTGGAATATCATATTCCAGGCCCTTTGATCCCTTAATGTAGAAGCTGATAGATTCTGGGTTATCCTAATTGTGTTTCCACAGTATTCAAATTGTTTCTTTTTGGCAACTTGTAAAATTTTCTCCTTGATCTGGGGACTCCAGAACCTGGCTATAACATTCCTAGGAGTTTTCTTTTGGGGATCTTTTTCAAGAGGTGATTAGTGAATTCTTTCAAGTTCTATTTTGCCCTCTGATTCTAAAATATTGGGGTAATTTTCCTTGAGAATTTCTTGAAGGATGCTTTCTAGGTTCTCTTTTTGATCATGGCTTTCAGGTAGTCCAATAATTTTTAAACTGTCTCTCCCAGATCTATTTTCCAGGTCAGTGGTTTTTTTTTTTCAAGGAGATATTTCATATTGCCTTCTATTTTTCATTTGTTTCATCTGTTTAATAGTATCTTGATTTCTCATAAAGTCATTGGCTCCCATTTGCTCCACTCTAAATCTGAAGGCATTATTCTCTTCAGAAAGCTTTTGAGATTCTTTTTCCATGTGTCAAATTTGACTTTTTAAGGCATTCTTCTTCTCATCGGCTTTTTAGGTCTCTTTCGTCATTTGAGTTCATCTATTTTTTAAGCTGTTATTTTCTTCAGTCAGGTTGTTGACTCTCTTTTCATAATTTTCTTGCCTCATTCTCATTTCTCTCCCATTTTTTCCTCCACTTCTCTTATTTGGTTTTCAAAACCCTTCTTAAGCTACTCTATGGCTTGTAACCAGTCTACATTTTTCTTGGAAGTTTTTGGTGTGGGAGTTCTGACTGTGTTCCATGCTTTGATCCTTTTTGTTCCCCCAAAAAAGGAATCTAAAGTTGGATTGCTGTTCTTACTTTGCTTTCTTTGCCTGCTCATGTTGCCAGTCAATTACTTGATTTTTTAGCTCTGTGGAACTCTGCTTTCAGAGAGGAAAGCTCTGTCCCAAATTGCTGGGGTTTTCACAGCCACTGGAGCTATTAGGAGGCTACTTCAGCCCCCACCAGCTTTGGCTCACTGAAAACGCACCTCAGGACCACCACCCAAGACCATGATCCCGATCCAGGAATCTTAGGACAAAAGCACTTAGCCTCTGAATGATTGCTTGGCCCCCCTGCAATCTGCAGGCCGGGAGCTTCTGAAGCAGCCATGTGGAGGCAGTTGCAGGGCCAACACTTCTGCTGCTTCCCTGCCTTGTAAGCAGTTTGGCCAGACCCTCTCCCCCAAATTTAGCCCAAGTTCCACTAACCTTTCACTTTGTCCTTATTTCTTATGGCTTGATAATTCTGAAAAATGCCACAGCTGCCACTGATCCGCTCTCCTGAAGGCTCCAGCTGCAGCTTGTCCTGGCGGCAGGAAGGTGGTAGATTATGAAAGGCTTTAAAAGCCTACTAGAGGATTTTATATTTGATCCTGGAAGTTATATGGAACCACTGGAGTTTATTGAATAGAGAGGGAGGGCAGGGAGAATGGTATGACGTGACCAGATCTGTGCTTTAGAAAGACCAGTTAGATAGCAGAGTGGAGGATGAACTGAAATGGGAAGATATTTGATGCAGGGAGAGCAACCATTACATTAGCTTTCATCAGAATGCAGGCTCATTGCAATCAAGAAGTGGTTTGTTTTTTGTTTTTGTTTTTTGCTTTTCTTTGTATCCATACTTCCCACAATGCCTGGCACATAGCAAGCTTAAGAAATACTTGTCAACTTGACTTGCTGCACATTGGCATAATTAATTGAATCATTAGAATCTAATATGTAAAAGGCCTAGTAGCATCATGCATAGAGAGCCAAGAATCAGACAGGAAGCCTTGGCTAGGAGTCTTGCCTCTGACATCCACATGCTTTGTGACACTGGGCAATCACATAACTTTACTGTGGCCCCAGAAATTCTCTAAGACACTAAGTTGCAGAGTAATAACTGATCTTGGTTGGTAGAGGAGGTTTCCTCATGGGGAATTCCCTACACCATTGAAATGATAGGTTCAGACCAAAAAAAAAATAGGTCTTAATATATAATCCCAAGAACCTGATACACAACTGGAGGAAATGAAACAGATTCTTCTTGACATTCTTGCTGTAAATAAAATAAAAAGTTATAAAGAAGTGGTAGCTAGTTGGAAGAACTGCTCACAGATTCTCCTCTGAGAAATATATAAAAGAGAGAGGGAAGCTGCTTTCATCTGGCACTCCAAGCCAACAAGGAACCACATTTCATAGGCCATTCTATGATATTGAACATAAACCAACCAACATGTAGATTATTATAGTTAGTGGATCAGCATTTTTTTTCAAATGATAAATAAGTACAGAAATTTTAAGAAGACTTTGACCAAATTTATTAAACTCAGTTTACATTCACTTTATATTTGGTGACTTCAACAAAAAACCCAACATATTAGATATTGGAAAATATGGTTTGATCTCAAAAAATAAGTGGCCAAAGTCTTGTGGATTATGGAGAAACTAGCACCTACTATCTTTAGTAATCTATTTAAGAAAGAAATCAGAAGATGAAGGATAAGCTATCAACATCACCCAAAAATGGAATTTATATTAAAAATAGAAGAAATAGTGATAAAAAGAAAATTTATTTCAACTATGTTTATAAACTGAAATTATCATTTGAAGCTATCCCTTCTCCCAAAGGAATATTCTAAAATAATGGAAAAGTGTTGTACACAGTATGGAGGGAGGGAAAGGTGAGCACAAAGGTGTGAACAACTACAGAAGGCACTGAACCTGGAGTCAGGAAGGTTTGAGTTCAAAAATGGCTTCAGACATTTACTAGCTGTGGGAGCCTCTATCAGCTTGTTTCCTAATCTGTAAAATGAGGTATAATAATAGCACCTAGCTCCCAGGGTTATTGTAAGGATAAAATGAGAGAAATTTGTCAAGTGTCTTGCAAACCTTAAAATACAACGTATGTGTTAATTATTATCACCAAATTATATGACTATGGAAAAACAAACAGGAAGGTTTTCACAGATGAATTTCTGTAACATGCTATATCTTAACAGGGATCATCACACAACAAAGAGAGGGATACAGAATATAAGGTCCCTCTATGTCTATTTTTTGTTGATAACCAGCCGTACCCCATCCTAAATATTGACTTGGCAGGGAAAAAAAAACATCTGTTGTAAAGGCTTTTCTTGAGTAATGTGTCTCCTACATATTACCAATCATACAAAGTTGCCTGATAGATACAGACATAAAGGTAAAGGTGGACCTGAATTCAAATTTGACCTCAGATGCTTAATGCAAAACTAGCTGTGTGACCTTGGGCAAGTCCCTTAACCCCAATTGCCCTGCCTTCCCCCCTCCAAAAAGCAAAAACACAACACAACAAAAACTCATGGACTCTGAATGCAGATCAAAGCATATTTTTTTTCATCTACTTTATTCTTCTTCATGTTTTTTTCCCCTTTTGATCTGTTTCTTCTTTCACAACAGTGACTAATATGGAAATATGTTCTACATGATAGCACATGTATAACCTAGATCAAATAGCTTACCATTTTAGGAAAGGGGGAGGGGAGAAAGGGAGAAAAATTTGGAACTCAAAATCTTGTAAAAATGAATGCTAAAAATTGTCTTGACATATAATTAGGAAAATACTATTTTAAAAAGATTAAGGAAAGAAGAAAAAAAACTACTTCTCCCAGCCTCATTTCCTTTCCTCTTCAATGATATTTTTATTTGATCTCAATACCAAATTTTCACTAAAAAATTATATTTTCATTCCCTTAATCCCTTAAGAAACAGTAAAACTGGGGTGGAGCCGAGATGGCAGAGTAAAAGCAGGGACTCACTTGACCTCTTCCCCAAACCCCTCAAAATACCTTTAAATAGTGACTTTATGCAAATCTAGAGCAGCAGAACCTACAAAAAGATGGAGCGAAATAATTTTCCAGCCCAATACAATTTAGAAGCTTGGCAGGAAACCTCTACCTCACTGGGGTGAGAGTGAAGAATAGTCCCTGGCCCCGGCAAATCAGGAGCAGGCCTTGGGAGCCACTGAATCAACAGTGGCAGCAGCTGTTTCCAGAGCTATCAGCCCACAAATAGTAAGGAGGTCAAACAAGCGGTCAGAATGAGATTATAGGGGTCTCTTTGCTAGCACTGAGGCAGGATTCCGTTGCTTTGCTCGTATTTTGATCCAAGTCACAGTCCTGGTTGACAGTCCCAGGGCAAGGAGGAACATTAGCATACCACAGCTTGCTGCAGCAATGGGGGAGGGACCCTTCTCATAGTTTCAGGGCAGAAAAGAGTACTTGTGGTCACTCACAGACTAGGGCACAGGACAGGAAAGGAATAAATACTCCTTATATCATATCAACTTGGAATAACTGAAAATTTATAGGTATCTAGAAATATTTCTAAAAATAGCTCTAAAAACCCCTAAAACTTGGCACAACACACCCTCCACCCTGGAAGCAGAGATCTACTTTAACAAAGTAGATCTTTAACAAAGAGATCTACTTTAACAAAGTCAAGTAATAGGCTGAGAATATGAGCAAATAACATAAAAAAAATTCTGACCATAGAAAGTTACTATTGTGACAAGGAAGGTCAAAACACATACTCAGAAGAAGATAACAAATTGAAAGGTCCTACATCCAAAGCCTTCAGACATGAATTGGTCTCAGGTCACTGGAGAACTCAAAAAGGATTTTGAAAATCAAGTAAGAGAGGTAGAGGAATAATTGGGAAGAGAAATTAGAATGATGCATGAAAATCATGAAAAAGAAGTCAATGGCTTGGTAAAGGAGACATAAAAAGTGCTGAAGGAAAAAACAGACTACGTTAAATGGAAAAAGAGGCACAAAAATTCAATGAAGAATAAAGCAACCTAGAAAGTAGAGGTGGCCAAATGAGAAAGGAGGTACAAAAGCTCACTGAAGAAAATAGTTTCCCAAAAATTAGATTGGAACAAATGGAAGCTAATGACTATATGAGAAATCAAGAACAATAAAACAAAACCAAAAGAATGAAAAAAACAGAAAACAATGTGAAATATCTCATTGGAATAACAACAGACTTGGAAAATAGAGGAGAAATAATTTTAAAATCATTGGACTATCTGAAAGCCATGATAAAAAAGCTTAGAAATCATATTTCAAGAAATTAGCAATTTGCCCTAATATCTTAGAACCAGAGGGTAAAATAGAAATTGAAAGGATCCACTGATCATCTCCTGAAAAAGATTCCCAAATGAAAACTCCCAGGAATATTATAGCCAGAGCATCCCTGTCAAGGAGAAAATATTGCAAGCAGTTAGAAAAACAGTTTAAGTATCATAGAGCCACAGTCAGGTTAACACAAGATTTAGCAGCTTTAACACAAGATTAAAGGATCAGACGGCTTGGAATATGATATTCCAGAGGGCAAAGGAACTAGGATTATATCCAAGAATCAACTGCCCAGCAAAACTGAGTATAATCTTTCAGGAGAGAAAATGGACATTTAATGAAACAGAGAACTGAATAGAAATAAACAGATAAATATAAATCTGAATAGAAAATTCGGTCTTCAAATACAAGACTCAAGAGAAACATAAAAAAGCATAGAAACAGGAAAGGGAAATATAAGAGAATTAGTAAGATTAAATTGTTTCTATTCCTACATGGGAAGATGATACTTGTAATCATAAGAACTTTCTCATATTAGGGCAAATAGAAGGAGTATATATATATAGGTCACAGGTGTGAGTTGATTATAAAGGGATGATATTTTTTAAAAAAGCAAAATTAAGGAGTTAGAGGAATGTACTGGGAGAAAGTGAAAGGTAGAGGTAGAATGGGGTAAATTATCTCACAAAAAAGAGGAAAGAGAAAGTTTTTACAATGGAGGAAAAGAAAAGTGAAATGGAACCTTTTGTCAGAGTCGGCTGAAAGAGGGAATAACATACACATTCAATTGGGTATAGAAATCTATTTTATGCTACAGGAATGTAGGGGGTAAGGAGATAAAAGATAGAGATGTGAAAAGAGGGGAGGTCAGACTGGGGGAGGGGATAGACAGAAGCAAAACACTTTTTAGGAGGGATGGGGTGGAAGGAGAGAGGGGATAGAACAAAGAGACGAGGAGGAATAGGATGAAGGGAAGTAGTGACTGAAAAAAATTTTTTGAAGCTTTGTTCTTTTTCCAATTTATTTGCTTATTTTTAGTTCTCAACATTCATTTCCACAAGATTTTGGGTTACAATTTTTTCTTCCCATCTTTTCCCTACGCCCACCCCATATGCACACACTCACATACGTATTTATGAGCACATACACCCTCCTATACCTACATATATATGTATGTATACATACACACACACACACACACACACACACACACACATATATATATATACAGATATATTCCCTTCAACTGTCCTCATACTGAGAAAAGTCTTATGCATTACAATTATTGTTGTTCCATGTAGGAATGTAAATAGTTCAACTTTAATAAGTTCCTTATGATTTCTTTTTCTTGTTTACTTGAAGCTTTTTTTCTGATAAAAACCTCATTTCTCAAACATATAGAGAATGGAATCAAATTTATAAAATAAGAGCCATTCTCCAATTGATAAACGATCAAAAACATTAACAATTTGCAAATGAAAATATGGATAGCTAAAGCTATCTATAGCCATATGAAAAAGTGCTCTAACTTACTACTGACTGGATGCAAATTAAAACAATTCTGAGATACTACATCATACTATTAGATTGGTTAATAGGAAAGAAAAGGAAAATGACAAATGGGGGAGAAGATATAGGAAAAATGGGGCATTAATGCACTGTTGTTGGAATTGTGAATTTATTCAATCATTCTATAGAGCAATTTGGAACTATGCCCAAAGGACTATAAAATCACGCATACCTTTTGACCTAGCAATACCACTACTAGGTCTGTATCCCAAAAGAGTTAAAAAAAAATAATAAAAAGGGAAAGGACCCATCTATACAAAAATATTTATAGCAGCCCTTATCTCATGGCAAAGTACTGGAAAAAATTGTGGAGGATGGTTGAACATGATGTGGTATGTGATTATGATGGAATACTACTGTGCTATGGGAAATGATGAATGGGATGCTCTCAGAAAAGCCTGGAGAAACTTTCATGAGCTGATGCAAAATCAAATGTACTATGTACAAAGCAACAGCAATATTGTAAGACGATCCAGCTATCAATGCCTTAGCTACTCTCAGCAATACAATGTTGCAAGAAAACTGGAAAGGATTTATGATGAAAAGTGCTATCCATCCACAAAGAAAGAACTGATGGTGTCTGAATATTGAATACAGATTGAAGCGTATTGTTTTAAACTTTATTTTTCTTGAGGGGTCTTTTTTTGGTTTGTTTTCTTTCACAACATGATTATTATGAAGATGTTTTGCCTGATTACAAATGTATAACCACTGCTGAACTGTTTGCCTTCTCAATGGTGGGGGGGCTGTGGAGCAAGGAAGGGAGAGAATTTAGAACTCAAAGTTTGAAAATGAATGTTGAAAATATTTTTTGCATGTAACTGGAGAAAACCAAAATACTAAATAAAACTCAAAAAAAGAAAAGGAAAAGCCTCTAAAAGGCCCTAGCCTGACTCTACATTTTACAGCATAATTTAAAACATTGGTGTTTCCATGCTATATGGACATGTTTATCTTGTTTCTTTTTCATGAACTACATACCAAATTTCTAGATATTTGATTTCTTCAGTAAAAATGACTCAAATGCTTTTCTCTTCCCAAGAATCAATTTTTCTTTCCTTTTGGTTGTTAAGTTCAACTTCATGGCAATTATTTTTTATTTGGGTTATAAAGCAATTTCCAATATTTTTCAGAATGTCATATTCCAGCATTTCTTTTATTTAATATTTTAAACAAATAGTCTTATACAATTAAGACTGATATATTTGATAAGTAAAGATCAGTTCCTTGGGTGTTTACAAGGTTTTTTCTTAAATTGTTCCTTTTTTTTTTTCTTTGAGGGAGGAAGGCAGGGCAATCGGGGTTAAGTGACTTGCCCAAGGTCACATGGCTAGTAAGTGTTAAGTGTCTGAAGCTAGATTTGAACTCAGGTTCTTCTGACTCCAGGGCTGGTGCTGGTTATTTTACTATAATTACATCATCCATTTAACCCAAGACAGAACCACAATACCTAACTAACCATCTTGACCAAAGAGGGCCACAACAGCTAGCCAATCAGATGGCAGCATGACCAGGATGTTTGACCACCAAACCACAGAAGGGGCCCTTCCCCTATTACTAAATCCCTTGACAAACCCCTCTTGCCTTTTTAATATTCATAATTTCTTTTATATAATTGCATCTTTACCCTATAAAACTCCATCTTACTTTCTCTGAAGTTGATGGAACCTAGCCCCCTTCTAAGGGGTGTCTATCCTCAGTAAATGCCTGTACTTGGATTAGATATAGTCTGACTCTGAATTCTTTGAGATGGTGCCACCATGACGCACCATGAAACTGAAACACATTCCTGGGTGAGTTAAATTTGTAGTTCCTCTCTGCAAGCATTCCATTCTTATTCAGTCATGTCCAACTCTTCATGACCCAACTGGTGTCTTTTCAATAAAGAAATTGGAGTGGTTCTCATTTCCTTCCCTAGTTTGTTTTACAGATGAGGAAACTGAGGCAAATATGTTTAAGTGACTTGTCCAGGGTCACACAGCTAGTGTATATCCGATACTGGCTTTTAACTTGAGAAGATGAACCTTCCTGACTCTAGGCCTGGCATTGAATTCCGCTAGAATTCCATAGATTAGGATAATCCATACTTTGCCTCCTATTTTTACTACTTCTTAATTTTCTTGTATGATTTCATGAAGTATTATATTCAGATTTTTTTTGTTTCTTTGTGTTTTTCTTAGGAGATAATAATTCCTTCATTGGCTTGTCATTTTCTGTTTTTATTGTCAATTACTTTGACTTGTAAAGATCTCAGCTGTTTTTCTGATTCTTTTCTCTTTGATTTTGTTCAAATATCGATTCTTCCAACTCTAGTACTTAACACGATGCCTAGCATATAACATACACTTCATAAATATTTGTTGACTGCATTTCTGAGTTACGCAAATGCTGATCACTTTTTCAGAGAGTCATATACTTTAATGAGATTTCCCACTATTCAAAACAGCTGATACTCTCATTCGTCTTTGTAAATTTTTCTGTGAGAGCTCCATTGTCTGTTCTAACTTCTTTTCTTATTTTTCCCGCACTTCTTTTACTGAGGTAATAAATCATTCTGAAGACTCTTATGGTTGGGGTGGGATGGGGTGTCTAGTTGCTGCTGCTGTAATATTACTCTTCTGAGGGTTGCTTCTTGTTTTCTTTTGTCCCATAATATTTATCCATTGTATTGAGATCTATTTTGTCACTTTTTTGGCCTCTCTGCTGCTTTTTTTCTTATAATGAATTCTTTTCTTTCTCTTATTTTTTGTTGTCCTTTTAACATTGTTTGACACATTTTCTTCCTGTTTTGAACTGATGACAAGGAGCATGGACACAACAGTCATCATTCGGCCATATTGCTGGAAGTCATTTAGAACATTCTCAAAAAAAGATCCTGTAGAACTCACAGGGTTAGGTACGTGAACTGGTCAATCTCAGTGTCACATGTATCTCATCCTACCTTTAAAAAAACAATAATGCCACATAATCTGCCATTCTTTTTATTCTTCTGGAATTTTCTCTTCTTTGAGATATTTTGCAAATGACTTGAGTTCTTCTCATCTTTATTTTAATTTTTCTAATTCATTTGTTTTGATTGTATGTATATTTTGATTAATTTGCTTTTTAAATTTTTAGTATAATCTTTTCATAATTTTAGTGCCCAAAGGCAGTTAATTGTGAAATGATTCTCATAGCAGTAAGCCGTCATTCCTAACTGTTAAGATCTAGTTAATTTCATTTATTTCCTGATGTTGCTCAATGTTTACCATATGTAGTGCTTTCCATTCCTTTCCTTGAAAAAAGTAGAGAGGCTGCTGAAGAGTCTACAAGCCTTTATGTCTTTTACTGACATTTTCAAAACTCTTTGTTCCAAAATACTTTTGCAATAGACCCATTTCCCTGAGTCTATCTCCATAGTGAAATTAATAAATCAAGATCATGTTTACTTGGTCTGGAAGACCTTGTTTAATCGTTCACGGAATTCCAATGCTTCTTTACCTTCTGAAACAAATGCTGGCAGAGAAGTTTCAAGTATTTTTGAGATGGTCTCTTCATATCACTTCAAAGTGAGATAACCAAATGTCATTACTTTTTCTTTAGGGTACAGAATGAAATAAAATCTACTGACAACTTAGCTGTTTCTACAAAAATAAACTATGAACTGTCTTTTTATTTAGCTGTAGTTTCTTAATGCCTTAATGACTTCTATTTTTTCTGCATGGAATTATGTTAGTAAATTTGGTAGTTTTTGTCATTACACAAAAAACCTCACATTTAGAATATCAAGAAAAAATTTTGTGTGTACACTGTATTTTTAAAAACTGTGTAACTCTTAGTACCTTCTTTCTTCTTTTCTGTCACTACAGTCAAAGCACTTCAGAAACATAACAGCATCATGCATGACCGCAGAACATTTTGCATTTTATCTGTTTTTCAGGACACCATATTTAAAGAATTTTTCACCTATGGGCCCACCTTCTTTCCAATGAAATTTCTTATACTTATGTAGTCTGGTCCTTGGATGATAGACTACATTGTCTGTAGCCAGAAGCATATTTAAAGTCATTTCATCTTGGAAGAACCTACTGGCTGTGCTCTATTGACACAGTCTATGAGGACCCCAAATTACTTTTATATTACAATGGGATATAGGATTAGGACTTTTGGAGTCCTATTCGCCTTATATTAAGAGAAGTAAAGTATCTAGAACAAGATATTATTAGTGGGGTCATGCTTAAATGGAAAAAGAGCAAAATCCATCAATTCCTATTCATCCTGTGCTACTCTTGCCCATGTTCTCCCATAATTTCTTTACAGAAAAATCTAGCCTTCATGCCTTGACATCAAAAATATCCATCCAACAAACTAGTTGTTGGTTGTTGGTTATCCTTTGCTCTCATTACATGAGTAGCCCATCTCTTTTTCAATAGTAAATTTTATTGCTATCTTCCTTCTTCACAATTCCTTTTTTTGGAGGGGAAAAGGCAAGGCAATTAGGTTTAAGTGACTTGCCCAAGGTCACACAGCTAGTTAAATGTCAAGTGTCTGAGGGCAGATTTGAACCCAGGTCCTCCTGACTTCAGGGGCAGTGCTCTATTCACTGTGCCACCTAGTAACCCCTTTCTTCACAATTCCAGAATGTCTATGACTATATATTTCTTTAAGGTGGCACAATGACACTGGGCCTGGAATCAGGAAGAACTGAGTTCAAATCCAACCTCAGACATGAGTTGTATGACCTTGTGAAAACTGACCCTCTTTCTGCAATAACTATCAGAAAAACTGAAGGGTTTGGTTCTACTAATAGAATAAAACTGGGAGCTAAAGTATGGTTAAAACAAAAGCCAGATGATATTCTAAAGGCTGCAGAAATTATAGCACAGTGGTTCTCAACCTTCCTAATACCACGACCCCTTTAATACTCTTTTGTGGGTGTATCTGCATGTGGGAGGACCCGCCTGGAAACAGGTAGAGGAGTGGAGTCTTGGTTCCTAAGACCATTGGAAATATGTGTTTTCCAATGGTCTTAGGCAACCCCGTGACCCCTGAGAAAGGGTTGTTCAACCCCCAAAGGGGTTACGACCATAGCACATGGGAACGACAATATCGCAACTGTTGCTTATTCAGGAGATCATTGTTGTTCAACTTCTATTTACTTCAATTTCCTTAACTATAAAATGGATAGAATAATAACCTATCTCCCAGGGCTGTTGCAAGGATTAGATAATATTTGCAAAGCACTTAGCACACATTAGGTGATGGATAAGTGTTGGTTATTCTTCTTATCATTATTTATATGTATAATGTAACAGTCTGCTAATATTCACTTCTCCATGGCCATTTTTTTTGTGGTTGCTACTATTTTCAAATGACATTGTGCTGACTATATCAAGCCCTGGAATACTGAAAGAAACCTTCTAAATGATATTTATACTCACTCTAAAGAGTTTGAACGGGGCAGCTAAGTGGTACAGTGCATAGAGAACTAGCCCTGGAGTGAGGAGGACCTGAATTCAAACCTGGCCTCAGACACTTAACACTTACTGTGTGATCTTGGGCAAGTCACTTAACCCCAATTGCCCTGCCTTCTCCCCTGCAAAACAAAACAAAACAAAACAAAACAAAAGAGTTTGACCTAGGTATCCACATAGGAAAACCCTATTGCCCAGATTACTGCATGCATTTTAATGAACAAGCTATAGAACTTTTCCATCAGTATTTCTATCTTGGGAAGATACTATGAATAGACAAAGACTTGGACTTACAGCTGAGAAAGAGGAGAAAAGGGGTAGGACTGTCTTTGGAAAACTTCACAGTTATTTTAATGACCATTAACGTTTCCCTGAAACAAAAACTCATCTTTTAAATATTTATGTTCTTCTGGTGTTGTGAGCCTATGAGTCACGGAGGAGTATAGTTGCCAAATGATTGAAACTAAGGATCTCGCAAAGAACCACCATATCATACAACATGTCACTCTAATTCAATAAACATTTATTGTTTCTCCAACACTTAAAAGCATTGTTTAAGAATCCAAAAAAAGAGACAAATGAAGAGAAGAGTAATCATGGAAGATTTTAAACAAAGGAAGGATCTTAAGTGAGCTTTGAAGGATGGATCTTGTTTGTAAAGGCAGAGGACTTTTCATGGAAAGGGGAAGAACATATCAGAGAATAGGCTTGATGGCATATTTGCAGGCCACTGATGAGACTAGTTTGACTAGATCAGAAGTTTCATGTTGGAAAATAATAAGAAATAAAGTTGATCAGGTAAGACAAAATTTTGGAGGTTCTTGAGATCAAGAGATTTTGGACTTCCTATGCCATGGTATCTCAGTGACTTTAATAGCTAAAACATAGTTTTTAAAAGTTAGGCCATCTCATTTTGATCCAGTACTCATATCATTCCTTCTCTCATCCCTCATAAAGCACCTGTTTATAACAAACAGCCAACTTACTTGCCAATTTCTGCTGCAGCTGATTATTTTGGACATGTGGAAGCTCATGATCAACTTAATTTTATGCATGCCTCAACAGAAGCTGGGAGTTTTGAGAATGCATTTAAAGATCACTTTATTATTTTAATCTGTCTCATGGACCCTTTGGCATTTAGAAAATAAGGTCTTATGGTTGTATCTTTAAAAACAGAACTAGGTCACTGGACATAATAGAATGAATTACAGTACTAGTGACTAGAAATATGTAACTTTCTAGCACTAGCCAGTAGTTATAGGCAGATAACAATTGTGTGCTTTGAGTTGTTATCAACAACCTGGAAGAATGACCTTCAGTTTCAAAATTTTTTCAAACTCTTCTAGTCCAAGTCCATATTTCACTTTTCCATCACTAAGTTTGGCCCAGAGTCTTCTCTAGTTCTGAGACTTCAGCACACTGCGATCTTCTCCCCCTTATAACATATCCGTGGAGAACTGTTACAGGTCAGCTGAATGATGCCATTACTGTTAACTTGTTGAATAAAAGAGGGTGCTCAGTGAATGCTCAAATTACCCTTCTGGCTAGCATTTCAAGTTCTTAGCTAGAATCCCTTTATGGAGCATGTAAGGTTCCTTCCTTAGGACTGCACGAGGGGACAGCCTGTGCAAAACCAATCAGCCCCCATACGTCAAGCAGTGTTTGTATATGTTTCAGCGTATCCAGGCAGTCTTTTAACTTTCCATCCTACGGGCTGGAGCTGTAGTTTCCTGAATGGCAGCCAGGAAAAATTTTGTAGATTTGGCAGGAAGACTGTGGGAAGCCTGGTGTAAGACCAGCCTGAGAGTTGGAGCAGGCTCTTTCTACAAAGGACAGACCATCGAAACACCTCCCTTTGTTTCACCCTACAAGGGAACATAAATGGAGCCCCAAGATCACAATCAGGACCTATTGTATAAACTTGGGGTTTCCATGACCAGTTGCATTTTTTGGCACCAAGTGCCTTATTATTTTTCAACTGGAAAACTAATTAGAAAGGATTCTTTTTTTATCTGGGTGTTAATACTATGGCTCTGGCCCACTTTCTGGCTGTTGGCCACATCGTTGTAGTCCCCAGGGCAATGCCTGACAAATTAAGATAAAACCGTTACTTAATGTTTTCCTACTAAGAGAAAACAAAAACTGTTTCCTGCTCTTATTAATTGGATGAAGTCAATTTCCAGGTTTAAAAAAGGGGGGAGGGAGGAGGCATAATCAGGGTGTCAACCCAGAACTCTTATCTTTCTCTCTACTGGTTCCTTTGCAGGAATGTGAAGAGGAGAAAAGGTTGTCAGGTTTGACCCCAAGCTTAAGGTGTCTTGGGAAAAGTCCTCAAGGTAAACATAGTATTTATCAGATGTTGGCTTTTGCTACCCAAGGTCTCCCACTAGACTCTACATTGTCATGGTGAACTGATTTACCTGGGGATGGGAGGAGGGGGCAGGAGGACTTTTCAGAGACTGGGAGAAGATTCCAGCCATGACAAGTCGATTAGTCATAGCAGTCCAGAGGGCACTGCCCAGTTTGAGAAGAGTAAACAGAGCCAAATTTCCTCTGTTTTGAAAATAGGTTAAAAGGAAATTCACACTCTGGTGATGTAGTTTGTGATTAGGGTAATTTTTATTTTGCCTGCTGGCTTAGGACCTCTGAGCGAACATGTAGAGGAAGAAGAAAGGACAGGGGGAGGGCCCGAGGTGGTGGTGGCAGCGAGGTTTCTATCCTTTAAATTTTTCTTTATGATAAACAGCCTTTTCCATGGCAACCCATGCTGATGCCACAACTAAAAGGAATGTGAGGCCTCCAGTGAGCAGGCCACAACTTAGGAAAATATCCAGGATGATGCAGAATATTTAGAGGGGAAGCATAAAGCAAACAAAAATAAAAGAGCAGCAACATCATTGCTGTTTAAAGTCTACAGCAACAAGACATGAAAACAGAATTTGGGTGTGTTTCTAGCAGGGGCTTTGTCTTGGGTATGGAGGGTACAACTCCTTGGGCTAGAAACAGATCAAGAAAGGGTCTGCTGTTTCCCTTTCAGTCTTTCTTTGTAAATTGTGGGCGGTGGCTGGTTTGGGCTTTCTAAAAAATATATAATCTATCTGAAAGGCTGCCATGCCATTTTGTACACTTTATCCCCCTATAACAACAAAGTCTATTCTGGAGCAAAAATCATTTAACAAGGAAGCTGTGTTCCTAGTGTTTTCCAGCTTGATTATGCAAGCTTTGCTGGCTATTGCTATGTTTGGTACTAAGATTAAAAAAAAGTCATCTGTTTAACCCTGAGAGAAGGCATTATCATTCTGTGATGGGAGATTAGGATACATTTGCTTAGCTACTAAGAAGCTATTCTCATTCCCACATTCCCCACCTGACCCAGACCCTGAGATGGAGGACTTTCTGTCACTTCCCACATGAGTACCAATCTTAGGGACCACTTGCAATGCTACATGAAAGTGATCCAGGAAACTCTAGCAAAAGGAATACAGGGGGCGCCATTGTGCCTAGGAGACTGGCCAGTAGAAACCCATAGGACTGAATCCACCTAAGCACCAACAGGACCATGAGGACAAAAGAATTATGGAAATGAAACCATCAACAACCAGACCAGTCACCTACACTGTGCATGGCATGTTTGTGCAAGTGAGTGTATTGGATGAGGTTGGGTAGGGACGGAGTAGGGGGAAAAGGGGCAAAGACTGAGGTTCCTTTGGGATATTGAAAAACCACTTTAAGGATGTCCTTCCTGAATGTGTCGATGCCCACTGCCTGACCTGCAGATCAGTGAATCATGGCTGTCACGAGCCCAAATCTGTTCATAATGTTTCTTTTTCAAATGTAAGTCACGTTTTCACTGGTACTGGACGGCATGCTGCTATTTCAAAGAGAGAGATACATACGTCTCCTTTTTTTGTGCAGAGCAACTGAACAGGCTTTGCCCAGAGGAGTCCAAATCAGAGACTTACAATCATTTCATAATGCCACTAGCTATACTTTGAATCAGTTATTTGGATCAGAATGAAAATTCTTTGATCTCTTTATTTATCTGTTTGCCTGTGAGCTGGGCCAAAAGGTAGACTAATTTTGGCAACTTCCCTTGTATACTTTTATCTAGAGATAAAAGGAACACTTGGAAGCATAAACAGAAGGTGAATTTCCTGAGGCCCACCAGGAACCAGTGAGACAAATAAAAAATATAGAGGTACATGCTGGCAGTTAGCACAGTATTGTTGTGTACTTCCCTGGGTTCTACTTCACTACCAGGAGAGAACCAGTTAATTTCCCCCCACAACCCCCATTTTCTTCATCCTTTCTTCTAAAAATGTATCTGCCCCCCAAGGCAAAAGCAGCTCACACTCCCTTAAACTTGGGAACTGCCACCTGATAGAGTTTCCAAATGTGGCCATAGATTACACTGTTACACTAGTTGGCTACCTTGCCAGTGTTTGTGGTTGATCAGAGCAGAGACTGGACAAAGTAGTTGGGAATGAATAGCACATTAGTGGAAAGCAATGACCACTAAAGAAAAATAAATTATATGTGCATAATAAATGAATGAACGATAAAACATTCATACAGAGCTTTAAGGTTTATAAAGTGCTTTACTTAGTAGAATCTACAAATGGGTCATCAAGAAACATTTGGTAAGGACTTCTTATGTGCCAGGCAGTGTGTGAAGCTCTCATGATACAAAGAAAAAGCAAAAAACATTTTCTATTTATCTTCTAATGGAGGAGCAATATATAGAATTCAGAAGTGAGATAAATACACTGTGACCAGGTCCAGGTGGGATTGATAATAGGAATGCAGGACTTGCTCAATGTTAGGAAAATTATCGGCTCAATTGACCATATCAATAACAAAACCAACAAAAATATTGTATAAATAGATGCAAAATAAACTTCTAACAAAATACAAGTCATTTCTATTAAAATACTAGAAAGAACATAAGAATAAATACAGCTTTTCTTAAAACAGTAAGTGGTATCTATCTAAGCATAAAGCAAGCAATATCTGTAATGGGGATAAATTAAAAGACTTCCCAATAAGATTGGGAATGAAGCAAGGATCTGCATTATCACTACTATTATTCAGTATTGCATTAGAAATAATAGATAGAACAATAAGACAAGAAAAAAGGAATAAGAATGGGCAATGAGGAAACCGAACGATCAATCTTTGCACATGACATGATGGCGTACTTACAGAACCTTAGAGAATCATCTTAAAAATAAGCTGAAATAAATCACAACTTTAACAAATTTATAGGATGTGAAATAAATGAACAGATCATCAGCATGTCTAAATACTACCAACAACACCCAGCAGAAAGAGATAGAGAAATTTCATTTAAAATACTGGTAGACATTTTCAGAAAAATAAATTTTAAACTATTGACATTCACATGAAAAATATTGGTTAGAGAAATGCAAATTAAAATAACAGAGATACCACCTCACAGTTATCAGATCTGGCTAATAAGACAGACAGGGAAAATGACAAATCTGGAGGAGTTTTGGGGAAAAAAAGGCACACTAATGCACTGTTGGTAGAGTTGTTAATTGGTCATACCATTCTTGAGGACAATTTGGAACTATAGCAAAAGGGCTATAAAACATCCTTTTACCCAGCAATACCATCACTGTTTGTATCCCAAAGAGATCAAAGAAAAGGGGAAAGAAACCATTTGTACAAAAATATTTATAGCAGCCCTTTTTGTGGCAGCTAAGAATTGGGAATCAAAGGGATACCCATCATTTGGGGAATGGCTGAATAAGTTGTGGTATATGATTATGTTAGAAAACTATTGTGTTATAAAAATTGAAAACTTTTATGAACTGATGTAAAGTGAAATCCTCAGAACCAGAACACTATACATAGTAACAGCAATATTGTAACAGTGATCAATTATGAAAGACTTAATTGTTCTGATAATTCAAGATAATTCCAAAGGACTCATGATAAAAAATGTTTACCACTTCCAGAGAGAAAACTGATGAGTGATGAATGAAGACTGAAGCGTACTTTTTTCATTTTATTTTTGTTGTTTTGGGTTTTTTGCATATGTATGTTTTCTTTTGCAACATGGTTAACATGAAGATATGATTTGTATGACCTCATGTATAACTGATATCATACTGTTTTCCTTCTCATGGAGAGGGGTAGAAGGGAGGGTGAGAATTTGGTACTCAAAATTTTAAAAAAGTGAATGTCAATAATTTTTTAAATGTAATTGGGAAATAGCTAACAAATAAATAATAATATATAAAACCACAAAATAAAGGAAATTACTGCAGACAATGTAAAATACTTGGGAGTCTAGCTGCCAAGAAAAATTGAGGGACTTTATGAATAAAATTACAAAACCCTTTTTCACATAAATAAAGACAGATCTAGATAATTGGATAAGTAGTAATTGCTCATAGGCTGAGCCAATGAAATATAAATGACAATTCTAAGTTAATTTACCTGTTCATTTCCAATCCAATCAAGTTATCAAAGAATTCTTTTATACAACTATAAAAATAATAAAATTTATCTGGACGAATCAAAGGTCAAAAATATTGAGGTAATCAATTTTAAAAACATGTGATGGAAGGAAACCTAGTAGTACCAGATTTCAAGCTATATTACAAAGCTCATAACTTTGCCAATTCTGTCTCACTTAAATCTAATTCATGTGTAAGTCAAGACATCACTCTATGATGTCATTGGTCCTCTTTGAAAGTGAAGGATGAAAAAACAACAAAGCAATAATCATCAAAACAATCTGGTACTGGCTAAGAAATAGAGTGGTGGGTCAGTGGAAAGATTAGGCATACAATAAATAATACTAAATGACCATAACTATGTTTGATAAACCCAAAGATTTAAACTGTAAGGATAAGATCTCATCATTTGACAAAAATTTCTGGAATTAGATAGCAATTTGGCAGAAACTAGTTATAAACTAACATTTCACATCACATCCTGAGATAAGCTCAAAATGGGCACATGATTTAGAAATAAAAAGTGATATCATAAGTACATTAGGAAAGGATGGAAAACATTTGCCTGTAAAGTCTATGGATAGGAGAAGTGTTTGTGACCAAACAATAGATAGAGGGGATCATGGGGAGTAAAATGAATAATTCTGATAACATGAAATTAAAAATGTTTTTTGCACAAACAAAACCAATGCAGTCAAAATTATGAGGAAAGCAGGAAACTGGGGGGAAAATTTGTAACAAATTTCTCTGAAAAGGCCTCATTTCTCAAACATATAGTGAATTTAGTAAAAATTATAAAAATAAGAGCCATTTCCCAATGAATCAGAGAGTTTTGGGGACAAGAAATCAAAGCTATCAATAATGTTCTAAATGATTATTGATTAGAGAAATGCAGATTGGAACAATTATGAGGTACTATCTCAACCCCATCTGACCGGTGGCTAATAGAACAGAAAAGGAAAATGACAAATTTTAAGAGTATTTGGAGAAATAAGTGTCTAATGTAATGTTGGTGGAGTTGTGAACTGGTCCAATAACACTGGAGAACAATTTGGAACTATATCCAAAGGGCTATAAAATTCTGCATACCCTTTCCCCCAGAAATATCTTTGCTAGGTCTGTACCCCAAAGAGATCAAAGAAATGGGAAAAAGACTTCTATTTATAGCAGCCCTTTTTCTGGTGGCAAAGAATTAGAAATTGAAAGGATATCCATCAACTGAAAAATGGCTGAACAAGTTGTGGTATATGATTGTGTTGGAATACTATTACGCTATAGGAAATAATGAGCAGAATAGTTTCAGAAAAACATGAAAAACTTACTTGAACTGATGTAAAATAAAGTGAACAGAGCCAGGAGAACATTGTAACACAGTAAAAACAATACTGTAATTATGATCTATGAAACTATGAATCTATGATCTATGAAAACTATGAAAAAAGATCAACACAACATTCCAAAATATTACAAAGGATCCATGATGAAAAAAGCTCCCAGAAGCCATCACTGACTTTCTTTTCACATAACAGTAATAATGTAGGAAAAGAGTCTATTTCACCATACCCTGAAAAACTGATTAAGCGTTATATGAGATATTAGCATCAATCAAGAAACCATCTTGATATTCTCCCAAGAATGACTTTGTGTTGCCACTGTCTCTCCTCCCAATATCTCAGCACCCTATTTTTCCTTCTTGAGCTTCTCTTCTACTTGAGGATTTCTTTGGTATGTTTAGCACCTTGGTGGCTATGATTTCCAATTCCCTCATTCCCAAGAGAGAGGGAGAGGAAAAAAAGAGGATGTCTCCTACTCAACAGGTGGACAATTCCTGTCCTATTGTCTTTTCCTAAAGTGGTCCCATGGGGTGAGATATGACACGAAATATCTACCTATCAAGTAGTCCAATCTGGTTTTCTTTACTTTTTTCTTTTTAAAGAACTCTCAAGGTGACAATCAACAATATTTCCATCACTTTACAATTTCAATTGCTTTCTCTTATCTCTTTTTCCAGTGGCACTAATATATGATAGTATAAATGGAAAACACAAGAATGTAAAGGAAAGATCTACCCACATAAATCCAGGTGCTACAAATACCTTGATATAAATTTGAAAAGAAGTCTCAAGTGAAATGCCCTAGGAATATGTGCAAGGTCCAGTTCTGTGAAACTTCTTAAACTGATGATTTAGATTAAAGGCAATCAAATATCAGGTGACACAAAACTAGCTAACAGTGCATGACAGAATCAGAAGACAAAAAATGTTTCTCAGTGGGTTAAAACATTAAGTCATATATAAGTAAGGTGAAATTTAATGGGGGTACATGTAAATAAAGTCTTACTCTAGATTCAAAAAATCAGTTTTACAAGTACAATATGTGAGAGGCATAAGTAGGTAGTAGTTCACTTGAAAAAAAAGATCTGGGGGTTTTAATGGATTGTAAATGTAATATAAGTCGACAGTGATAAGACAGCTAAAGAAAAAAGAAACCTGAAGGGGATCTTAGGCTGTACATAGAGACATAACATTCTGGAAATAGGGAAGCAATAGGCCCATTGTACTCTGTCCTACTCAGAACGATCTAGAATATTGCATTCAATAACAAATGTCATGTGTTATGAAGTTGTTGAGAGGCTCTCAAAGACTGTACATTGTGCAGCAGCAGTAAATTCCATTGGCATAGACGGTTTTCTCATCAAAAGTTCCCTACACCAATTAAACCATACATCTGAGGGGAAAAAGGATGCATCCAGAGGCAACTAATCCAGAATGGTGAAGTATCTCAATCAAATGTCAGTAATGTCAACTGAGTATCAGCTGAAGAAACTTAGGGTATTTAATTTGGAGAAGAGAAGACTTAAGTGATATAGAGCTGTCTTTAGGTATGAGAAAGACTATAGTTTAGAAGGGGAGGATTGGACTTGTACGACTTCGTCCTAGTGAGTGGGAAAGAAGAATGAGTACCAAGAGACATCTTTAGGCTTGATATAAGGGAAACCTCTCCAAATAATTAGAGCTATTCCAAAGTAGAAAGAACTACTTTAGGAAGTAGCAAATTCCCCCTTGCTAGTTGTTTTCAAGCCAAGGCTAGATGATCTCTTGTTGGTATGTTATAGAAGAAATTCTTGTTCAGACTAGAGAACCCCTGAGGTTCCTTTCAAGTCGAAGATTTTGTGATTTTTATTGTCATGTTTTCCCAAATTTCTGGTACAGGTCAAATATAATTTTTTTCTTCAGGGATTTTATATCCTGCCCTGGAAGAGGAGCAGATTCTTTGAGTCAATAGATATTTTCCATTCTAATCATCAGCAATACAACACTGAGAAAACTTAAAATGAAAACTAGATGAATCAAAAGACATTAGCACCCCTATCATGATCCAAATGACACAGAAAAATCATTTTCAGCTTCACTGCTTCCACACAATTAATTTCTATTCTTAGTAAACTCTGGGCCTCCAAATAATATTGAATACTCAGGGTGAGGTTTTTCTTCCCTAGAAACATGAACACGGTGCAACAGATTTCCTTTTTGTTCCTAAGCCCTTCAGACTACAAGGCCACACTTCCTGTAGGAAGGAATCTTTGCAAAAAGAAATCTGTCTCTGGATTTATTACTTCATGTTGAGTTTCTCTTTCCCTAGTTCTGTAAGTCTAAAGGAAGACAGAGACAAGTTAGTATTCTGATGATCTGGTCTTTCCATTTCTAACAATCAAAATAGTATTTTCTCTAACTGTATATGTATGTCCAGCATACTCATTTTGGCAATTCTGTTTGCTGATTTTTTTGTGCTACTGAAGATGACTACATCTCCAGTTTATTGATAGTCATAGTTTGATATCCAGAGATGAACACAATATTTTAGTTTATTATATCTTTTGTTGTGCACAATCTACTTCAATTAGCTCAGCTTAAGGTTAGCTTTTTAGCTGCCATATCAAAATAATGATTCACCTTGAGCATGCAGTTGAGTAAAAAAACCTAAAGACTTTTTTCCCCAATATGAATTACTCATAATCCAGATCTCCTCCATCCTTTACTTGTGCATTTGACTTTCTGAAGCTAATCATATGGCTAAACATTTATTCCAGGTTGATGATGACACATCAAATCTAAAACTTGACTTTCCCTCTATATAACAATAATATCCAATCCTTTTGTGATTTAGAGTATGAATACCTACTATAACTTTATTTAAATTGTTAATTAAAACAATGATCAGGACAGGGATAAAGATATATTCTGCTAAATGCTTCTCCATTAGTTAACGAAAATCCATACTATAGTTCTTCCTTTTATCTTTCTGAAATATAAGGCTCTATCAGGTGACACTTCCCTAAATTCTTTACAGATATCAAGATACTTTAAGCCTAGAACATTTACAAAATCTAGCTAATAACCACACTATTGAAAAAGGAAAATGAAATTAGTTTAGTCTGACTCACTATTACTGATCAAACATTGGTTTGCTACGTGGTATAGTAGATAGGGCATTGGATCTGGAGTCAGAATCTTCTGAATTCAGATTTGGCCTCAGACACTTAACCATATGTGTGACTTTTGACAAGTAATTTAACATTTATCTGTTTCAGTTTCCTCATCATAAATACCACCTACCTCCCTATGTTGATGTGAGGACAAAATGAGGTAATAATATTTGCAAACTGTTTTGCAAACCTTAAAATGATATAAAAATGCTAGCCGTCATAATCAGTATCATTAGTTTCTTTTCCCAAATGTTCACAAACCAATGATTTTAAAGTCCATTCAAGAAAATTTCCAGATATCAATGTCAAACTCACCAGTCTCCATTCTCAAGAATCATTTTCCACCCTTGAAAATCATGACACTTTGATGACTCATATCTAGCAATCCTATTTTCCAGAATTCCTCAAAGATTATCAATAATCATGAATCACATCAACTATTTTTTAGTAATTTGTGATATGTTATTTAGACCCATTTTCCTTAACTCATTTAAAATAGTTTTATTCTCTCTTCATAGATCTAAGCCTTCAGTCTTCTCTTGACCACATCTTTTCTAACCTATTTATGATGATAATAATAATAAATAATAATAATAATCACTAGCACTTATATAACACTTTAAGGCTTGGAAAACACTATACAAATATCTCATCTAATCTTGAAACAACTCTGGAAGGTAAGTACTGTTATTATCCCCATTTACAGATGAAATGGAGGCAAATAGAAGTTAAGTGACTTGCCCAAGGTCACATGAGCAACAAGAGGTTGAGGCAAAAATCTAATTCCTATTTTCCTTATTTCCTTATAGTGTTCTATCCCCTGTGTCATCTACTACATAGAAACTGAGGGGTTGAATGTTTTTTTTTCTCCATGTGATAGATACATGCTATTTATTCTATGTAGGGGTCTAGAATCATAAACTCTCAGAACAAGAACAGATATCTAAGATCAACTAGTTCAAACCAGACTTAAATAGAGATAAGGTTAGGTATAGGGATTGAACCTATTGGATTCTAAAAGTATTGGAAACTCCTAGGTCATAAAGTTCTCTCTACCAGTGCACGTTGGTTTCTTCTCTGCAATTTACAGTCTTAGAGAGTTACCTAGAGCACTGAGGGATTCTAATTTTCCCAGAATCACATTGCCAGTATGTGTTGGCAGTCATATTTAAATGTAATAGGTCTTCCCACCTTTGAGAGTGACTCTATCCATTGTGCAACACTTCCTCTTCCAGTAGGAATGTCACAATATATTTCCAGTAAATTTCTATCCATTGTCAGTTTCTAGATCTTCAGCAAGGATGAACTCGCTATCTCCTGAGTAACCCCACTCCAAAAACGTAGGAAGTTTTCCTTATGTAAGTGGCATAGCGAATAGTGTTGGACTTGGAGTCAAAAAAGCCTGAGTTCAACTTTTGATTCAAACACATACTAGCTGTGTGACCCTAGGCAAGTCACTTAACTTCTCACAGTCTCAGTTTCCTCATTTGTATATTGAGAATAAGAATAGCACTTCACAGGACTGTTGAGAAGATAAAAGGAGATAATATTTATAAAGGATTTTGTAAACCTTGAAGTACAATGTAGAAAGTGCTCTGAACCTTCAATTTCAATATAAATGTTAGCTTTTATTGTCATTAGTTTTATGTATAGCTGAAATACGTCTCTACAATTTTTTTCTCTCACTGTTTATAGTTCTATCCCCTTGGGCAAAGAAAACAAGTGTAATTCTTCTTCCACATAACAGTCATTTAGATATTTGAAGACTGCAATTATATAAAAATACCCGTAGCAACCTTGTCTTCATGGAGCCAAACATCCTCATTTCCTTCAAATGAAACTTAGATGGCATTATTTCAAGTCTTATCATCCTGATCAACCATTCAAGCAAAAAGCCTTTTTAGAAGTATCTACTATGTAAAAGATAAGTGCTAAATGCTGGGGTGGACATCCAAATATGAAGCCATCCTTGCCTTCAAGGAAACTACCTTATATAGAAAGAGACCACATATATAAACACAGGTATGTAAGAGGTTATTTTAGGAGGGCACTGACAGCTTTGGAGAATGAAAAATACTTCATGTAAAGGATGCTTGAATCGAGTTTTGAAGGAAGTAAGGAATTCTAGGAAGCAGCAGTGAGAAGGTGGGAATATATTTCAGGTGTGGACAGAGCTAAAAAGGCCCTGAGGTGGGGGATAGAATATTATGTATGAGGAATAGCAAGACTAGTTTGATTGGACCATAGAGTAGAGAAGGAAAAATAATGGAGAATGAAGCTGGAAAGGTAAGGTTGAGGCCAAATTCTGAAGAGTTTTCAGTGACAAAGAGGAGTCTGCATTTTATCCTAGGGGCAATAGAAAGCCACTGGAATTTACTGAGAAGAGAATGATGTGATCAGATCAGAACTTAAGGAATTTCTCTTTGACAGTTCTCTGGAATCTGGATTGGAGTGGAGAGAAACTTGAGGCAAGAGTTGGGACCCTATTGTACCCTTCTACTGAAAGTTCAGCTTTAAAATGTTCTTCCTAAAATGTGAGACCCCAGACTAAACAATACTACAGATGAGATCCAAGTAGGGCAAAATTCAGTGGCATCATTCAATTCAACAGTGATTTATGCTATGGGCTTATATTCTCCTGGGGATGGAATACAAATTTGTACACAAATGAGTTTAACAGAATATAGATTTACTGGGGCAAAGAAAAGATACAGATTAAGTGCCCTACATGATCTTAGAGAGAGGGGGAAGAGAGATTTAGGACTATGGCTAATTAGGCTAATATGATCTAGTAAAGATTATTTTTTAAGGATAAGGAAGATGTAGGGATGGTCATAGGCAGGCAAGAAATATTTGCTAGGAAGAAGACTGAATGTTAGAAAGAAAGAGGGGATGCCAATAGGACAATTTTCTGGAGAAGAAAAATGAGGGAGTTAGATCACTTACTAAGATTCTATTCTAATAATAGCAACAACAAGTGGTCATCTAATCTAGCATCTTTTTAAAAATGTCACATAAAGGGAAAACCACCCCCTAGAGCAGCCCATTCTCTTTTGGGCTTTTGTTTTTCCTTTCATCAAACCTAAAATCTACCTTACTAAATTTCCTCCTGTTGCTCCCAGTTCTTTCCTATGGGGTCAAGTAAAGAAAGTTTTGTTCTCTTTTTGCATGTTCTTCAAATACTTAAAGACAACTACTGTTTATATCTTTTCTCATAAATTTTCTCTTGTTCATGTTAAACGTCCCTAGGTTCCTTAAATTGATACCTTTTTTTTTTAGCATGATTGATTTTTGGATTCAGAAGTTCACAATACCTCAGCTGTCTTCTCATCCTAGAAGATACTTCCACCCATAGAGACTCCTCTTTCCACTGGTTAATTCCTCCAGGAAGCACCATTTGAGGGAGTGTCCAAGTCAGTTATTCTTCATTTCTCTCCTGGCTCTGTTTTTGGTTCTCTAGACTTTGCCTCCATGCTTTCTTCCTTCCCCTGCCCCCTGGCTATTTAGCTCCCTTCTATGTGCCCACTACTGTCATTGGAACATTAAGCTCCTTGAAACTGGGGACAACTTTTCTTTTTACTTGCATTTTTATTCTTAGTACATAGTACAGTGCCCAGCACATAGTAAGTGCTTAAAAATGTTTATTGATCTGTTGATCTGGTCATCCATCCTCTCACTATCCAGGATATCCTTCTCTTGAGGTATCTCAGCTTGTCTACATCCTTCCTAAAATGTCATTCATGAAAATGAACAGAGTGACCAAGAAAGACTACAGGAGAATTCTGTCTTCCATTTTCTGCATTCCATCTTTCTCTAACTCAGGCTTGCACAAGATATTGATGATGATTGGTTGCCACAGGTCACATGACAGCCACCTGAAATTCTTTGGTGGCTATATGTTGTGTAGACCTGCTCTGAATCCAGGATGGTATATTAGCTTTAGATTTTTATTGATATTTTTGTTTTTATATCATCTACAAAGATAAAAATTCCTTGTAAAAAGAAGATGTATAATCAAGAAAAACAAATTCCCTTCTTGAATGTGTCTGAAAGCTATATCTCATTCTTAACTGTAAAGCCATCGCTTGTGTCAGGATATAGATAGAATGTTTCATCACTTGCAAACTATGGATGATCATAGTATAGCTTTCAAAATTTGTTTTTAGACTGTTATTCTTATTGTATAAATGATCGTGGTTCTGGTTTTTTTACTCTTCATTAATTTATACAAGTTTTAAAATGATTCATTTTCATAAAACTGATTTTATAGCATAAACTATTGATCTGGTTTTATCCATTTTACTCTGTATCATCAGTTCATACAAGCCTTTCCATGACTCTCTGAAATAATCTTTTCCCTCATTTTTCAACAAAGTAGTAG
Source organism: Pseudocheirus occidentalis (assembly GCA_028646575.1). Taxonomy (NCBI): domain Eukaryota; kingdom Metazoa; phylum Chordata; class Mammalia; order Diprotodontia; family Pseudocheiridae; genus Pseudocheirus; species Pseudocheirus occidentalis. The sequence goes on along the minus strand of CM053597.1, from coordinate 105,774,506 downwards.
TGATGATGAGGATGACTAGCATTTATACAGTGTCTACTATATGCCAGACGCTGTGCTGATCACTAGGAATACAAAAAAGAGAGACAGTCCCATCAGAAGGAACTTACAATCTAATAGGAGAAGTTAGCACACAAAAGGAAATTGAAAAATAGAGGTGGGGAAGACTGGGGGTTATGATGATCTATGGAGTGGGGACCAAGTGGAGGTATGGATGGAGAATAAATACCACCACAGAAAGAGCTACTATAGATATTTTTGTACAATAGGAACTATTCTTTATTTGCTTTGACTGGGCATGGACCCAATATTGGTAAAGCTGTGTCAAAGCATTTGTACTCATTAGCAAAATTTTGTGTATAATTCAAAATTTCTTTTCAGAATGGTTGTTCTGTAAATATCTAAATATTCAAAGCTTCTCCAACAATGTGCCCATATTCTGACAGTCTCTCTAGTATTTGTCATTTTCTCTTTTGTCATCTTTGCTAAACTAACAGGCTTGAGGTAAAACTTTTAATTGATTTAATTTACATTTCTTTAACTATTAGTAGTTTGGAGCTTTTGTTTCCCTTACTGATCATGGATAGCTTGAATTTCTTTCCTTGAGAACTGTCTTTTTGTGTCCTTAAATGATTTATCAATTGGGGAATGGCTATTATTCTTTTTTAAAAAATAACTTTCATTTATTTTTAGTGTACATCATTCATTTCCACAAGATTTTGAGTTACAAAATTTCTCCCCATCTTTCCCCTACCCACCACCTGCAAACAGCAATCCCACTGTATACCCCTTCCCCCAATCTGCTCTCTCCTATATCTTCCCCCATCACCCCTCTGACTTTACAGTAGGGCAAGATGGATCTCCCTACACCAGTGCCTGTATAACTTATTTCCCAGTTGCATGTAAATAATAATGATACTAATACTAATACTAATAATAATATATTTAACACATTTGATTTTAAAACCTTAAATTCTAGATTCTTTCCCTTCCTCCCTTGTCACCCATCCTCACTGGAAAGACAACATTTCAATACAGGTAGTATATGGTTGGTTACACAAAATATCTCCACAACAGACATATTGTGAAAGACTGACTATATTTCTCTCCATCCTATCCCGCCCCCACTTATTCTATTCTCTAATTTGTCTCTGTCCCTTTACAGAAGTGTGTGCTTCTAACAACCCTGCCCCAATCTGCTTTCCCCACCATCATCTCCCCTCTCATTCCCTTCCCCCATACTCTCCTGTGGGGCAAGATACCCAATTTAGAGTGTATGTCATTCCCTCCCTTACCCAAATTCAATGAGAGTAAGGTTGACCCATTCCGTTTTGCCTTTCTGTTCTTCCCCTCCATTGTAACAGCTATCCCTTGTCTCTTCTACATGAGATGATTAACCCTATTCGTTTCTCCCTGTCTTCTCTCATTCTATTCCTCTCCTACCTCTCAGTTTCACCTTTTAATATATCATCCCTTCCTATTCAAAATTGATCCTGTGCCCTCTGTCTATGTATAACTGTACACATATTTACACATACTCACATATGTATTCACACACATATATACCTTCCTATATAGACATATGTGTATGTATACATAGATATATACACACACATGCACACAGATATATATATATATATATATATACATATACACACACATTTATATTCCCTTCAACTAACCTCATGCTGAGAAAAGTTTCATAAGTTACAATGATCATTTTTCCATGTAGGTATGTAAATAACAACATGCTTTGATCCTTTTTGTCCCCCCAAAAGGAATCTAAAGTTGCATTGCTGGGCTTGCTTTGCTTCCTTTGCCTGCTCATGTTGCCAGTCAATTAACTTGACTTTTGAGCTCTTTGCCACAGTAGAAATCTACTTTCAGAGGGGAAAGCCAAATTGTGGGGGGTTTTTGCAGGTGCCAAAGCTATTAGGAGTCCGCTGTCTCTACAACTCCCACCAGATTTGGCTCACTGGTCACACACCTCAGGACTACCACCCAAGACCATGATCCTGATCTAGGAAGGGTAAGGCAAGAGCCTTTAGCCTATGAACTGTCACTTGGCCCCCCTGCAATCTGCAGGCCAGGAGCTCTGAAGCAGCCATGTGGAGGCAGCTACACAGCTGCTGCTTCTGCCGCTTCTGGCTCTTGGGGCAGTGGGCTGGACCCACTCCTCCATGCCCCCAGATTTAGCCAAGTTCCACTGACCTTTTAATTTGTCTTTGGCATTTATGGGTTGATAATTCTGGAAACCTCCATAGCTGCTGGTGATCCACTCTCCTCAATGCTCTAGCCATGGCCGGTCCCAGCCATTCTGGGGCTAAAACCACAGCTCATACTGGGCTGGGCTGGGCTCCCAGTGTGCTGTGATGAACTCTTCCTGTCTGCCTGCCACGCTGCCTTCAGTGGGAGATTTGTTTCTGTCACTTTGAGGGTTCTGGAGCTCTAAAATTTGTTTGGAGTCATATTTATAGGTATTAGAGGTGGTTATGGGGGGAGCTCATGGAGTTTTGCTGTTTCTATGCCACCATCTTAACTCTACCCCTCAATGGCTATTATTCTTATAAATCTAGATCAGTTCCTTATATTTCAGAGATGAGAACTTTATTGGAGAAACTTGTTACAAGATATTTTCTCAGTTAATTTTGTCACTTTTAATCTTAATTTTAGTGGATTTGTTTGGGCAAAACCTTTTTAATTTTATGTAATCAAAATGTTCACTTTTCTCTTCCATGATGCTCTCTATCCTTTTGTGGTTATGAATTTTTCTTCTATCCACAAATCTAAAAATGATTTCCCTTTGTTTCTCCAATTTGTTTTTAAAATGAATTTTTATATCTAGTTCAAATATCCATTTGAACCTTATCTTGATGTAAGGTGTGGGATGTTGGTCTTAATCTATTTTCTTCAAAACTGCTGTCCAGTTTTCCCAGGGGCTTTTTTTCTAATAGTGAATCATTACCCCAGTATCTGAGATCATTGTGTTTAATGAATACTAGGCTCCTATGTTCATTTGACTCTGTAGCTAATCTGTTCCAGTGATGGATATCTCTATTTTAAAAACAAAGTTGCATCAAATTGTAATGAATTATTTTGAGAATTGCTGGTTTGTAGTATAAAGATCTGCTACTGCTGAACCCACTTTTTCTCACTATTTTCTTTCAGATTCCTGAACTTTTTTTGGACTTCCATATGAATCTTATAAGTAATTTCTTGGTAATTTAATTATTATTGCATTGGATAAGTACATTTATTTAGATAGTATTGCAATTTTTATTATATTAACTTATTCCATCCACAAGAAATCAATTTAAGACTTTCCAATCGTCTAAGTTTATCTTTATTTCTATCAACAGTGATTTATAATTGTATAAATATCATTCTTACATGTGTTTTGGTAGGTAGACTCATTAAGTATTTTATACATTCTGTACTTATTTTATGTAGAACTCCTCTTTTTATCTCTTCCTGATGAGTTTTATCAATATATAGAAATGCTGAAAATTTGTGATTCATTCTATATCCTGTAACACTGCTGAACTTATTGATTTTTAAAATCAATTTTAGGTCACTATAAGGTGCTTTATAAATATACTAACTTCCATGTCATCTGAAAAAAAGTAATTATATTGTTCCTATTTTAACTTATGATCTCAGTTTCTTTTTCTTGCCTTATTGTTATAGCTAGCATTTCCAGAGCAAGATCAAAAAAGAAATGGTAACAACAGACATCATTGTTTTACTACTCATTTTACTGGGAAGGATTATAGTTTATCTGCTTGAACTTCTAATGATAGGTCTTGGTTTTAAATATATCCTATTTGTCATTTTTTAAAAGGTGAATTTATTCCGACATTCTCGTGTGTGTGTGTGTTTTAACAGCAATGCATGTCACATTTTGTCAAAAGTTTTTTCTACGTCTATTGGTATATGATTTTTGTTGATTTTGTGTGGCTAGATAGCAAGATGGATAGAGTACCAATCTGAGTCAGGAAAAACTAAGCTGAAATTCAGGCTCAGACACTTACTTGCCCTGTGACCGCGGGAAAGTCACTTAACTGTTGTCTGCCTCAGCTTTCTCTTTTAGAAGATAGGCATAATCATAACACTTATTTCCCCATATTGTAGTGTCGTTAAAAGATAATATTTGTAAAGTACTTTACAAATCTTAAAGAGTTATGCAAATGGTAGTTAATTTTATTAATCTTGTTAAAGCCAACTCCACATTCCTGGTATATATCCAACCTGATGATACTGTATTGTTTTGTGATAGATAAATTTTAGCCTCCTTACTAATATTTTGTTCACATTTATTGCATTAATGTTCATTATTAGTTTTTCATCTTCTTTTTTGAATGTATCAACTTATGTATCAACTCAGCTCAATTTTATCAGTGACTGTAAATTCTGTGTCAGCAGGCAGATGGAGGTTCAATAGTCTATAAAAGACATCAGTGACTCTAATTGTTTTTCAAAAGTTTTCTCCCTCTTTAAAGCAACTGTATTTTCTTTATATTATATTATTATTTCAGAGGAATCCACATAATTTATTTTCTTGCTCTCTTTTTCAATGCATAGTTTATCACTTTCCTTTAAAGTATAATATTTATGTACTATTTTGTAGTCTTTTCTGAAATACTTGCTTATTTTTTGTTTTTTCTTTATAAATTTCACTATTGGTTTATTTGCTTAGGGGCTGTGCTTATATAGAATTTTCTCTCTTAAACATGTCTTTCACTTTTTTCTTTGTATTCCTAGCACCTGGCCTGGCACACAGAAGATGCTTAAAATGCCTGTTTACTGACTGATTCACCTTTTTCATCTATTCTCAATCATTTGAATAAATTTTCCCTCCACACTGTTTGAAGTCTCTTATGACTGTCAAGTTCTACATGTTTTCTCTTACACAAATCAACGGGGTTGAACAGCCTCTGCCTCTTCCATATGGGGATGTGTGTGGGTCCAGGAGGGTGACTCCTATATGTAAACATCACCCCACCAGTAGAGGCCTGCAGTGAATTTTATAGATCCCTTTCCATGAGGCATAAAAAACATCTGCCCCCTTTATTTTGTGTTGTTGGGAAAGTTTGTTTTTGCTCATTGTGGTAATTTTAAGATTCATTTGAGTCACTTTCTTGGCACATCAGGTAACATTCAACCATAGCCAGAAATTGAAATGAAAGTCTATCACGTTGTCTGTTGTCATTTTTACCAAAAGTCACTTTTGGGTGGTAGGTAGTTAAATGAACAGCACTTCTCAGTGGTTAGACACAACAAGAAGAATAAGAAACAGTCAACTAGCAATAAACCCCTTGAAGATGGAGACCATGTCTTATTCATTGCATTTTACCAAATTAATAGCACAAATATTTGCTTGTAGTAGTGCTAAATAAATTTTTATTAATTGTTTTCTAGTGAGGTGGAGCCAGGATGTTGGGATAAAGGTAGGAATTTGCCTGAGGTCTCACGAATACCCCTATAAACAACTTTAAAACAAGGCCTTGAAATGAATTCTGGAGTGGCAGAACCAATTAAAGGAATGTGAAACAACTTCTAGCCCAAGATAAATGAGAAGTTAGCAGGAAAGGTCTGTCTTACTAGGTGAGGGTTAAGCACAGCCTAGTCCCTGGAAATCCAGCACCAGGTCTTGGAAGCAACTGAATTGGCAGTTGGGGCTTCCACAGCTCTTAGCCCACAGACAGTAGGGGATTAGACAGCTGGTCAGAAGTGGATGAGAGGGGTTTCATTACCCATACTCCATTCCAGGCCATAGTCCTGGGTCACAGGATGAGGAAGAGAATACTAGCATAATAGAATGAGTAGTCACAGGGAAGTCAGGACCCTGGCCATAGTTACAGGGCAGAAAAGAATACTTGTGGACAATCATAAACCAGAAAACAGGACAGGAGAGCAGAATTGGAAGAATTAAAAACTTATAGACTCCCAGAACTAGCTCAGAAAACAGCAGCATGAAAAATCTGAAACTTTAGACAGTGTGCCCCTTTCACTCCAGAAGCAGAGCTCTAAAGAAATCATAGTGATGCAAGAAAATAATGCAAAAAGAGTCAATAGCTTTGTAAAGGAGGCACAAAAACAGTGAAGAAAAGTACACGTTAAACAAGAGAATAGTCCAAATGGTAAAAGAAGCACAAACATTCACTGAATAGAAGAACTCTTTAAAAAGCAGAATTGGCCAAGTAAAAAAGGAGGTACAAAAGCTCACTGAAGAAAATTAATTCCTTAAAAATTAGAATTGGACAAATGGAAGCTAATAGCTCCACAAGACACCAAAAACATTAAAACAAAATCAAAATAATGAAATAATAAAAGAAAATGTGAAATATCTCCCTGGGAAAACAAATGACCTAGAAAATATATCCAGAAGAGATAATTTAAGAATTATTGGACTACTCAAAAGCCATGATTGAAAAAACCTAAACACCATATTTTGAAAATTATCAAGGAAAAATGCCCTGATATCCTAAAACCAAAGGGTAAAATAGAAGTTGAAAGAATCCAGAAATCACCTCCTAAAAAAATATCCCCAAATGAAAACTCCCAAGAATATTATAGCCAAATTCCAGAACTCTCAGGTCAAGAAGAAAATATTACAAGTAGCTAAAAAGAAACAATTCAAAAATTGTGGAGCCACAGTCAGGATAATGAAAGATTTAGCAGCTTCTATATTAAAGGACTGGAGGGCTTGGAATGATATTCCAGAGGGCAAAAGAGTTAGAATTACAACTAAGAATCACCTACTAAGCAAAACTGAATATAATTGTTCAGGAGAAAAATGGATATTTAATGAAATGGAGGATTTTCAATCTTCCCTGATGAAAAGACAAAGGCAGAACAGATCGTTTGACTTTCAAATACAAGAGAAACAAAAAAAGGCAAATATGAAAGAATACTTATAATGGATTCGATATGGTTAAACTATTTACATTCCTACATGTAAGATATTTGCAACTCCTAAAAACTTTATCATTATTAGGGCATTTAGAAATAGTATACATAGACAGAAGTCATTGATATGGGCTGACTTTAATGCGATGATAGTTAGAAAAAATATAATTAAAGGGTGAGAAAGAAAGATGCAGTTGAAGAAGAGGGAAGGAAAAGGTAGAATGGGGTAAATTATCTCATATAAAAGAGGTACAAAAGAGTGTTTATAGTGGGGAAGATGGGGTAGTTGTGGCAGACAATGCTTGAACCTTTACTTTCATTGGAATTGGCTCAAAGAAGGAATAATAAACACATGGATTTAGGCATAGAAATTATCTTACCCTACATCAAAGTAGGGGCAGAAGGAGACAAGAGAAGCAGGGGAACTGATAGAAGGGAGAGCAAATTGGGAGAGCTGGTGGTCAGAAGCAAAACACTTTTGAGGAGGGCCAGGGTAAAAGGAAAGAGAGAGATGTATAAATAAAGAGAAAATAGGATGGAGGGAAATACACAATAACCATAACTGGAAAAAAATTACAGCAAGTTTCTCTGATAAAAATCTTATTCCTCAAATATATGGAAAACCAAGTCTAATTTATATGAACACAAGTCATTTTCCAGTGGATAAATAGTCATAGGATATGAACAGGCAGTTTTATGACAAAGAAATTAAAGCTATAATGTCGTGAAAAAATGCTCTAAATCACTATTGATTAGAGAAATGCAAATGAAACAACTGTGAGGTACCACTTCACACCTACCATATTAGCTAATATGACAGAAAATGACAAATGGAAGGGATGTGGGGAAAATGGGACACTAATGCACTGTTGGTAGAGTTGTGAACTGATCCAATCTTTCTGGACAGAAATTTGGAAATATGCCCAAAGAACTATAAAACTCTACATACCCTTTGACCCAACAATACCCCTACTAGGTCTATATTCCAAAAAGCTTTTTCTATTTAAAAGAAAAGGACCACTATATGCACAAATATTTATGGCAGCTCTTTTTGTGGAGGCAAAGAGTCGAACATTTTGGAGATGACTATCAATCAGGGAATGGCTAAACATGTTGTGGTATATGATTGTGATGGAAGACTATTGTGTTATAATAAATACTGAGCAGGATGTTTCAGAAAAACCTGGAAGATTTAGATGAACTGAGGCAGAGTGAAGTGAGCACAACCAGGATAGTACACATAGTACACAGTAACAGCAATATTGTATGAAGATCAACTCTGAATGATTTAGTTCTTCTCAGCATCCAATGATTCAAAACAATTCCACAGGACTTAGAATGAAAAATGCTATCCATCTCCAGGGAAAGAACCAATAGAGTCTGAATACAGATTGAAACATCTTTTTACTTTCTTTTCTTTTCTTTCTTTCTTTCTTTCTTTCTTTCTTTCTTTTTTGGTCTGCTTTATTTCACAACATGACAAATGTGGGAATATGTTTTGCATAACAGCACATGTGTAGTCTATTTCAAATTGCTTTCTTCATGAGAGGGGAGGGGAATGAAAGAGAGGGAAAATTTGGAACTCACAATTTTAAAAAATAAATATTAAAAGCTGTTTTTGTATGTAGTTTTAAAATATTTTTAAAAGAAGTGAAAAAAGAAAAAGAAAAAATTCTTTTGTATCTCTTGGATCAAGACAACTATGATTATGTCAACTAAAGACATTCTGGGTCTGGCAGATCAATGAAAAAGCAGGGCAGGATTATTGTTCCCCAGTTTGAGTGTTCAGACACGGTTTGGAGCATAGCATCACAAAAAATCAGTTTATCCTCTTTCTGTATTCCCAGATTGCTTATGATCATCTTTTTACTGGAATGAGGTTCATTCTTTCTAACCACCCACTGCCATGATTCACAATGAAGAAATTACAGTGTCTCCTTCATCACAGACATGTTCTATAAATGGGGGTGGAGAGAATGAGGTGTGGGAATCCCCTGGGGAAATCATTCAGCAGGCCCCCAGAACTCTGATCTTGTGACACATCTTAAGCTATATCTCACACAAGTTCACAATGCAGTTTGAGCCAAAGAACAAGTTTCATGTTCAAGCTTCGTGTTTTCTTTTCAAGATGACTGATAATGATGTTCCCAAGATTGTCTTCAATTTTACACTTATCAATATGACCTTCTTAAAGTATTACTAATGAAAAATTAATTTTTCAGATGCCTTCATTTTCCAACTGTGAGCCAATAGCTCAGCTGGGCCTTCACTTCTAAGACCCTGACTCAATGACTTAGAGGGCAGTTTGCTCACATGAACTATATGAGCTGGAAGACAGATGAAAAATTATGTTTTTCACAATGCTTGTCAAATGATGTTATAAAGAAAGGACTGAAGTCTTGTCATATTACATTAAGATGGTCATATTTTTAGGCATATCCATTTTTTACTATCCTTGATATGTGCTAAAATGACTACATATATATATATGTCAAAGATTTATATTTCAACTCAATGACTGATATGCTATGTATATGAAATGTTTGGAGTTATTAGCTATTAATAAATGGTTACATTTTGTAGGAAGATAAGAAAAGCTTCCCTGAACTTCCACCATGGTTTTCTCTTGTGTCTTCCAATTAAATCATTATCAGAATTAAAAATACCACTTGTTTAGCTTTTCTTTGTGTCCTGTGAACATTTCAGTAGTAAAATACTTAGTGACAGCATATTAATATATAGTGGACAAAGTGCTATCCTTGTGAGGAAATCTGTGTTCAAATCCCAGATCAGACAATTACTAGCTTTGTGACCATAAGTAAGTTGTTTAACCTCTCTGAGGTAGGGTTACCTTATCTGTAAAATGAGGAAAACAATACACCAATTCAATAAAACTTTATTAAGCACCTAATGTATGCAAGGCACTATGCTAGATGGAGGATGTGGTAACTCTGTAGCTTACAGTTTTAGGGAGTAGCTTGGGACACTGACAGGTTAAGTCACCCAGCCAGGGTCTTATAACCAATACATATTGGAATTGAAGCTTGAATCCAAAACTTTTTGACTCTGAGGATCTTCCTCTATCCCCTACACCATCATGCTTCTAAGACTAGGAAACACAAAGACATAGAAACTATATATTTTCCAACAAATGCTCATATAAATAAATATCAGCAGATACAGTGAAAGTTGTTTGAAGAGAGTAAAAATTAACAATTAAAGGGATCAGAAATGGCTCTGTAGAGGAGGAAGAATCAGTTGAACTATGTTTGAAGGAAGCTAGGAAATCTAATAATGCTGGTTTGACAAAAGTAAATCATTTTATAACTAGGTGCTATTATTAGCAAATAAGAGAATGGAAAACATAAGGAGATCAGGAAAATATTTCTCCCCTCTCTTATTTTGCAGATAAGTAAATCAAGATTCAGCGAGGACTTGTCTAAAACTCCACAGCTAGCTAGTGCCAAAGCTAGGACTAGAACCCAGGTCTTAGTAATTCTCAGTTCAATGTTTTATTTTCTTTCATCAAACCATATTGCTTCTTGTTGATTGTGCTATTAAAATAATTTTATGCTTATGTCAAGGGTGTCCCAAAAGCTTAAAGCTTTAATAGCTTAAAATAGTAATAAGACTTTTGAGATACCTTGTATAAAAAGTGTCTTTTGTCGTCTTGGACTTCAAATAATCAATCTGCTGCTACCTACTATGTGCCCAGCACTATGATTGGTACTAGGGAAATAAATACAATAAATGATCATTCTTACAAGGAGTTTAAATTCCAGTAAAGGAGGCAGTCAGAACATATCTGAATATTTATTGAATAAACATAAGGTAGTTAAATCAAGATAGTCTGGGAGAGACATTACCGGGTGGTGAAATCAGGAAAAATGGTGCTTGAATTATGTCTTAAAGGAAAGTGAGGATTCTCTAAAGTGAAGAGGCAGATTCTAGGCATGGGGTATGTCCAGAGCAAGCCACCAAAATGTGACAGTTTCATGTGTAAACTAGAAGACTAGTTTGACTGGACTGGAATATGTGTTAAGGAGAGTAACATACAATGAGGTGAAAAAGATAGATTGAGGCTATGTTGTATAGGATTCTTCAATCCAAATAAAGGTGTATTTGATCTTTGAGATATTTGGGAGCTACTGAAATTGATGGAGTAGAGGAGTCATACAATAAGATCTGCATTTAAAGAAAATGCAGCGTGTAGGAGGATGGACTGCAGTAGGGAAAGACTTGAGACATTAAAACCCATTAAGAGGATGCTGTAATTGAAGAATGAGATGATAAAGGCCAAAACTAAGGTTGTAGCAATGTGAGGAAAGAGAAGGGATAAGATGTAATAGATGTGAGTGTAGACATAGCAAGACTTGGCAACTGATTAGATATGTAGGGGGAAGGAGAGTAAAGAATTGAGAGTAATCTTGAGGTTATAAAACTAGGAGCCTGGAAGAATGACAGTGCCTTTGACAGAAATGTATTTTGCTTGGGAAATATTGAGTTTGGGGTATTGCTAAGGCCGTCTAGTTTGAAATACAAGAAAAAATAATTGGTGATGAAGAAACAGAAGCTCAAGGGAGAGACTGGAGCTGGATACCAATATCTGGGAGTCATCCACGTGGAGAACATAAACCACGGGAGCTGATGAAGTCATCGAGAGAGACTGCAAAGAGAAAAGAAGATGATTCAGGACAAAATCTCATGGAACACTTTCAGTTAGGAAGCTTGATAGGGATGATGAGGGAGAAATGGAAATGTATAAGGAATAGTTAGACGGGTAGGAGGAGAACCAAAAGAGAGTGCATTCACAAAAACCCAGAGGGGGGGAGGATTCAGGAAGAGGGGGTAGTGAGCAGCATCTAGTGCGGCAGATAGGTTGAAAAGGATAAGCCCTGACCTAACACCATAAGATCTGCCAATTCAGAGGTAATTAACCACTTGTATGTTAGCCTGTGAAGTCCTTGAGATCAAGGGCTACAGCTTGCCCTTCGGATTCCCCAGCAGTGAACAGTTCCTGACAAATAGTAGGCACTTAATAAATCTTAGTTGATATGTGTATTTACCTTTTACAAAAGGCTATTTACTGAAAAGACATAGCAAAAATCAAAGAACAAACACATTCCCTTAATCTAGGGCATATTCTCTCCTGTTCTACCTTGGTTTTTGGTAACTTTGGAGGGAGTGCTTTCAATTGAGCGATGAAGTTGGAAGCCAGATGGCAAAGGGTTGAGAAGTGAGTGAGAAAGATGGAAGTGAAAGGGAGGACAGATAGCTTTTTCTTGAAGTTTGGCTGAGAAAAGAAAGTTATTTACTGATAGTAGTATGAGTTAATAGCATTCCTATACAGACAAAAATGTCAGTAATACATCATAAACATATTATTAATGCTAGGAATATTTCTGGTTAATGGGGGGCATATCAAAAGGGATATAAAAACAGTGACTCTCCTAAGTAGATACAATTATCCAAAGAAAAAGTATAATACTGCTATTCACAGTAACCTAAGCATATCAAAGAAAGGGAATCTACTTTTGGGAATGCTACCCAATCTAAAGATAATATAGCCTACCAGAAAGGTCACTAGTGTTGGAAGACCTCTATACTGTGTTATCACTCATGAACACAATCATCACTTGAAATATCTAAAAAAACTTTAGGGTAGATTGGTATTTCAATTTTCAAGTAAACCAGCCTATCATACTTATCAAAAACATTTGATTCAGTCCTCTCTGGTCAACCAGGGTGAAGAGTGATTTAAATTTAACTTTCCACTACACTGCTTTGCAAATGTTTTTAAGGTACCAGAGGAAATCTGACTGGTAATCAGACACAAAAATGTGAAAATGCCTGTGTACATATTTCTCTGTAGACTTATTCTATGTCATCTCAGTATATTCTGGGTCTAATCTCAGATTACAAACCATTAACAGAATCCAATATGTATTTATTAAGTAGCTACAATCCAGCTTTCATCCTTGCCTCCTCATTCTCTCTCTTCTCCTACATACAAATAGCTGTCTGGTCCTACCATTATACCTCTTGTGTACTATCCCTTGTCTGCCTCTGACACTGCCTCCATCCTGGTGTAGGCTTTCAGCACTTCACACTTGGACTCCTGCAGCGGCTTGCTGGTTGTTTTCCCTGTCACAAATTTCTTCCCACTATAATCAGTCTCCATTCAGTTGTCAAATTGATCTTCCTAAAATGCTTTCTGACCGTATCACCTCCCTATTCAATAAACTCCAGGAGGTCCCTATTACCTCCGGGATCAAATATAAAATCCTTGGTTTTGCTTTTAAAACCCTTGATAATCAGTTTCTTTTCTATCCTTCTAGTCTTCTCATGCCTAACTTTATTCCATGTACTCTGAAGTCTAGTGACACTAGCTTCCTTGCTCTTCTTCACATGTGACAGTTCACCTCTGGACTCCCAAGCACTTCCACAGACTGTCCCCAGTGCCTGGAATGCTCTCCCTCCTCATCTCTAACTCCTGATTTCTTTCAGATCTCAGATAAAGTCCTTTTTTTCTGCAAGAAGCCTTTTCTAGTCTTCCTTAATCTTAGTGCCTTCCCTTTAAGACTACCCCCCAATTTATCCAGCATATTTACTGTTTGTACATAGTTGTTTATACGTTGTCTTTCCAATTAATCTCTGAGTTTCTCAAGAGCAGGAGCTGGTGTTTGTTCTTTGCAGGTTCCCCTCACCCCCAAACTCATTTCTCTGTAACCGATGAGGCTGCACAGTGCCTAGTATGCAATAGGTACTTAATAAATTCTAGTAGACTATCTGATTACTGTCTGACAGGCACTGTGCCAGATTCTAGGGGTACAAAGGGAAGAAAGACCTGTGATTTCACCGATAAAGAGAATTTATGTTTGAAGAAGCTTTCCCTAGTAATAAAAGTTGGACATTCCTGTGACTCCTATATTTTTAGAGAGTTGTCTAGAGCACTGATAGGTTAAATAACATACCCATGGTCACACATGTAGTATGTGTCAGAGATGGGATTAAGCCCATGTCCTTCTTGTTCTGAGGACAGTTCAAGACAAGAAACAGTCTCTGACTTCCAGTAGCTTATATCCTATTGAAGATTTACTAACTTTTAAAGTCTCTCATAAGCCAGGTAGATTTATAAAAGGATCTTCAGGCAACCACCTCTTATTACTCCCCAATACCCTTAAAAATACTGGGAGTGGATGTGCCTATTCCTTTCAGACTTGGAGTCTCATGTAGCCAATGGTTCTTGTACACTATTTCAATCACTGGCTTTTAGAATGGTCTAATGACATAATTTCAACTGACTAAGTGACATAATTTGGAGATGACAAAGAAATTATGTCTAAGTGTTGCATTTTTACCTAAAGTTATTTCTATAGCGAACATACGAGCTATACATTTTCTATAAATCTGGGAAACTTTCAGGGGTTTGGATGTCCACACAGTTTGTTCTCCCATGGTCTCAAATGGACCTAAGAAAAAATCTCTGAGTTTTCCAGTTTTATTGATGTTGTTTTTAAAATGTATATATGCAGACCTATAGTGTTACACGTAATATTGTTCTGGGAGGCACAATAACCCAGATCCAGTGCTGTCTGAGCAGCCACATTTGCCCTTTTGCATTACTTCTCAGAGTTATGCAACCTCAGGGGAACACCAATCAATCAATAAACATTTGTTAAATGCCTAATATGTGCCCCTCACTGTGCTAAGTGTAGGGAATGCAAAAAGAGGCAAAAACACTTCTTGCCCTTGAGGGGCTTACAATCTAATGGGGTAGACACTATACACACTCACACACATAACCACAGACACAAAGCAAGCTATATACTGGATAAATAGGAAATGATTAAAAGAGGGAAGGTACTAGAATTAAGAAGGCTGGGGGTTTTCAGCAAAAAAGGTATTTTACTTGGTACTTAAAGGAAGTCAAGGTCTTTCAGCCAGCTAGTAGGAAAGCTGAGACTCAGGTCTAGGGGTCCTGATTCCCAGTCCTGCTACAGCATGCTGCCTTCTTATATCCAGGGTAGAAATGCTAATGTGTCTTCTGCTGACTCAACATTTCTGGCTGTTCTAATTGACTATTATGACTACTTTCATATATGATGGATGTATATATGCATATGTGTATGTATGTACATACAAATACATGTATGTATTTGTGTGTGTATGTATAGGAGCCAATGTGGAGTAGTAAATAGAGAGCCAGTCTTGAAGCCAGAAAGACCTGGATTTAAGTGCCACCTTTGATGCATAGTAGGCAAGTCACTGAAGCTCTTTGTACTCTTGGGAGCTTTCAGAGATGACAGTGACCTGCATTAACAGAAGAAGTACTTCATTTGATGCATGCTGAATACACCATGGAATCACAGTACTCTGTCTATGAAGGTTAAAAAAATCTATTTTCATTTGGATATATTAGTAAATATGTTACTGTTTCTCTGTACCCACTGAATACATGTATTCACCCTGCTTAACTGCTTCATTGAGTGAGGATTCTCCATGATTTGTGTGAGTTACAGTGCAAAGTGAGAAGAGCTCAGCTGCAAAACAGTAGAAAGCCACTAATTACATCAGTGGCTTTCTAATTGCATCAAAAATTTCCCATGAATTATTCAAGTGTAAAAGCCTCTAAGATGTAGGGGTAGACTTTTTTCCCTTTTCCAGTATGTATAGCCTTTCCCTTTTTTTCTGCACCACTTAGTTCTATATTGTCATTTTCTTTTCCTGAAAAGAGTCGATTTGATTTTGCCTATCATTTGGCAATTCTTGGAATCAGGCATTTGAAACTTATTGAATAGAAGTTCCTTGTTGATGGTTCATGACCTGAGTTTTAAATAACCCTTGACTGAGGCAAAAGTGTAGTGGAGGGGATCACTTGCAGGATTGAGCATAAAAGGACATGGGTTCCAATCTTGTTTCTTTGACTTACCACCTACACAATATGAGGTGTCATAAATCTCTCTAAGCTTCAGTTCCCTCAATTGTAAGATGAGAGGGAAGGATTTGATGACCTCAACAATCCTAAACCTATGATTCTGAGGGAGGAAAGATTTGTCTGCACTAATGTGATGAAACATATGCACTCATTCTCGTGAAAAATCTTACATTAGAGCATAAGCTTATTAAGGACAAGATATGTCTTGCTTTTGTATTTGTATACCCAGAATCCAGCACACTTAAATGCTTTTTGATTGATTGGTTGATGCTATCCTTAGGATTCATGATAACTCTATAAATAAAAGTAAGCCTTGTTCCAAATGGTGTATTAATATTCTCTAGGAGTCACTTTTAATTTCCACTGATGATTAAAGACTAATAGAGAGAATAAAGATATTAAAATAGAGAGAATTTAACCTGGGTCTCCTTCCTGGTTCCTCCCCTGGTACTGACGAGGTGTTTCAGGAACCCCCAAAACCAGAGTCCCTGGGAGGGCAGTCTGGAATGAATTCACAGGACCCAAGCAATCATTAAGTCAGGATTGTAAAAGTTTATTGTTATACTTTACAGTGGCCAAAAGTTCTTAGAGAACCTGCATTATTAAAGGGTTACAGTTAAAGTTTATAAAGGGTAACCATAGTAAATCAGATGTCAACTGTGCTAATAGGTGAGCTTGGCTGGGATTAGGGAGGAGTTAAGGAGTGGTCAGTGCTTAAAGGAACATGTACTTTTAATATCTATTGCACAGGTGTATAGCCCTTAATTCACTGGGAAATAGCCCAAGGCAGGGCTGCATGGAGGTGTGATTTTAGGCTTGAAATGTCACTAAGTCAGCTAGCAGTCGGGGCTGACTGAGAAGTACCTAGTCTGCCACCCATCAATGTCGTGTTTGGCAAGATAGATGTTGGGAACCTAGGCTAATGAGGGATTCAAGATATGTATAATTGGCTAGGGAGTTACTTATAGATAGTACAGTAAAGGATTCATAGGTGTAGCTGGACGTTATACTAAGGTGAGATAAACATTTACCTAAGCTAGAGAGTTACTTATAGATAGTTTAGTTTGAAGGATTCATAGATGCAGCTTGTTATCGTACCAAGGGGAGATAAGCAGTCCATGAATGGTTGCTAGGCAGAGTGCTAGCAGGGGGAAGGGGAAGAGTTAATGCTCTGAGGCTGGGGAGAAATGTGATTATACAAACTGATTTTACAAACCGATGTTCAAACACAGGCACCCAAGCACACCATCAGTATTAGAGAGTTCTAAAGATGCCAGAACCAGCTTTCTTTTACCTCATCAAAAGTGGAATAAATAAACTGAATATGAAATGCAGGAAGGTGTGTAACAATGGCACTATTGCACCACTGGCACCATCATTCTCCTTCTCTTTCCTCCCTCACCCTCTCCCAGCTTTGGCTTTTCTGTTAGTAGAAACTGAATCTATTCTATTCCATAGGGCTTTCCTGCAATCAGGGCTTCTTAATCCTCTCTCTGTTATCTTTTCAATTATGAATCAACTAGAAGGACAACAGATGTCATCTCTTAACCAATCAAAAAAAATTAAGAGAGCCATATCTTTGCATGTCCTTAATGCTATTAAGTAAAATATCAAAGGAGGCAGCCTTATGCACTGCAGGCATTTAGAGAACTTCTAATTACCACACACACACACACATACACACACACACATATATGGAAGGCAGTTGTAATAATTGGCACAGATTACATAATAATAAGCCAATTTTAAGGCAGAGCAAACTGAGTGATCTGCTTTATGCACAGCTTTAAAAAAATTCCTTGTAATTGCAAGAACTCTTTCCACAGAAATGTACACATTCAAATGGAATGTAAGGAACTATCTGCATGTTAGATCAGTTTTGACATTTAAGAACAACAGTGTCTTACTATTGTTCATAAATTAATTTCATATTCCACCTACATAAAATTTCCATTCTATAGAAATGGAAGTTTCATAGTATATTTATGCACATTTTTTAACTTTAAAAAACTATTTACACAGTTTGATGATTTGTGCAGTGTTTATGATATTCCAATATTAGCTTTATGAATTCTATAGGTGGTTAAAATGGTTATTCTTTAATGTGCACATCATAGAATCATGGGGTTAGAAAGGGCCCCAAAAGGTTCTCTAAGTATAGAATCTTGGAATTATAAAGGACCATAGAGATCACCTGGTTGAAACTGAGACTTAAGAAAATTTTATCCATTTTTAAATTATCCATTTTTTTCTAGCTGAGTGGAAGATTTACTGTGAAAATACACTAGTGGGAATGAGTGTTACAAACAGGCTGCCTTTACAAACACGAGTGAAACAAAGATACACTCGAGAGCAAGGACTCTTTGTCTTTGTACCCTTCCTTCTCCCTAGAGTCTAGAACACAGTAAGGTCACACATCAGTTTAGTGGCAAGATACGTGTGCTTTTCAAGTTATGGGACTTTCAGATAGAGAGTATGCCAATTTCTGATGTTAGACACTTGATGTTGAAAAACTAAACTGACTAAAAAACTGACACCCTTTCACTTTAATGCAATATTATCAGTATATTCTATGAGATGCTTTGGCATGTTTCTTCTAAGCATGTCAAAACACAAATGTCTTTCCTGTAATCTGGGGAAAATATCCTGGTACTTGATTAGATAGCTAAAGGTTATAAAACCAGTGAACAGTAACTTCACTGCATTTTTCTGCCTTTGTTTTCTACCAACTTGTTTCCTTCAGTTATTTATTAAAGGGTTTACATGCACCTGGACCTTTTGGACCTTTGTGTCATTCCAGAGATGCCTTCCTTCCTACAGCTCAGGACAACAAGCTTTGTTTTATCTCCCTTAGTGTTCAATTCACAAACCCTGGTGAGCTCCAAGTCAATATGAGCATTTTAATTAAGATCCTGAGAGATAAGTACCAAATGCCATATGAAAATCCACATAAATCAGATCTTTAGTCATACCTTCCTCCTCTTCTCTCCCTCCATCTCCCCAAACATTTTTACACAAATGAGCAGGTTGAAGTGAAAAGTCAAGGGCAAACATAAAAGAAATGACAAGAGGGCAGCAAGTGGCCTAATGGAAAAATGTTCCTTGTTAAGGTGATGACTGCTATCATTGATCTATGTTGGAGATTTCTTAACAATTTGAGAGTCAGTCTAATCAAACAGACAACTCCAGTCCCTTGGTTGGTGAGGAGGGTATATGTGCATGAACAAAAATCTTACATGTGTATAAAACTTTATATTGCACAAAATGCCTTTTCATCTTTTACCTCATTGAATCCTCACCAATCTCTTGAGGTAGGAAGTACAAGTATTTTTATGCCCATTTTGAAGATGAGGAGATTGAGGCTCATAGAGAATGTATTGAAAGTAAGATATATTAGAGAGATCCCTGAACTAGGTGACATGAGTTCAATTCCCTCCCACTATACCGGGTCACATTAGTCATGTCATCTTGGACACTGACTTTTCTTGATCTCACAGTTTCTTCATCTTTCAAGTGAGGAAATTGGACTAAATTATCTATAAGGGCCTTTCTTGTTCTAGTATCTGTGAATTTGTGACCAAACAGAAGAAAGGTTCTGAATAGTCTGTTATGAATTTATATTTGGGGACAACACATTTCAAAAGTTTCAAGGTGAAAAAGTTTCAGATGGGGTCCTATAGACTAAAATTCTTTTTTTTTGGTTGTTCAAATTAATTTATTTTTAGTTTTCAACATTCATTTTTATAAGATTCTGAGTTCTAAATTCTCCCTTTCCTCCATTCCCCTCTCCCCAAGACTGAATTTAATCTGATATAGGTTATACATGTACAATCATATTAAACATATTTCCACATTTGTCACATTGTGAAAGAAGAATCAGAAAAAATGGAAAAACCACAAGAAAGAAAAAACAGAAAACAACAAAAAAGAGAAAATAGTATGCTTTGATTTGCATCTAGACTCCACAGTTCTTTCTCTGGATGTGAACGGCATTTTCCGTCATGAGTCCCTTGGAATTATCTTAGATCACTGCATTGCTGAGAAGAGCCAAATCTATCAAAGTTAGCCATTGCACAATGTTGCATTTACTATATACAATGTTCTCCTGGTTCTGCTCACTTTATTCAGCATCAGTTCATGTAAGTCTTTCCAGGTTTTTCTGAAATCAACCTGCTCATCATTTCTTTTGGAATAATAGCATTCCATTGCATTCACATAAAACTTGTTCAGTCATTCCCCAACTGATGGGGTTCTCCTTAGTTTACAGTTCTTGACCACCACAGAAAGAGCTGCTATAAATATTGTTGTACATGTGGGTCCTTTTCCCTTTTTAATGATCTCTTTGGGATACAGACCTAGTAGTGGTATTGCTAGATCAAAGATCACAGTTTTACAGCTGTTTGGACATACTTCCAAATTGCTCTCCAGAATGGTTGGATCAGTTCACAATTCCATTAATAATGCATTAGTGTTCCAATTTCCCCAAATCTCCAACATTTATCATTTTCAAGTTTTATCATGTTAGCCAATCTGATAGGTGTAATGTGGTTGTAAAGTCAAGCATGAGCAGCTTTCGAAAGGACTGCTGCTGTGGACAGCTTTCAATGTTCTGATTACATAGTATAGCTAACTCGCTATTCAATAACAAATCAGAGCAAAACATTTACAGAAAATCAAGGTACAGCATTCACAATGTCACAACTCAATAACTTATCACTAAAATGGCCACAATAGTTTTTTTTTCATGGTGATTTTTTTTGACCCAAATTTTTAAAATTTATTTTCTTGTTTACATCATTCATTTTCATGACATTTTTGAATTACAACTTTTCTCCCCGTCTTTCCCTGCCCCAACCCTAAAACAGCAATCCCACTGTAAAGCCCCTCCCCTGCTATACTCTCTTACTTTCTGGTAGGGCAGGGAGGGTCTCCCTATCCCAGCCCCTATATATCTTAATTCCTGGTTGCAGATATTGCAGAACTTTAAATTCTAGATTCTTTCGATTCCTCCCTTGTCCCCCACCCCCACTGGAAGGACAATCAATTCAATACAGGCTGTGGATGTATGATTATACAGGACATCTTCATAGTGGACATATTGTGACAGTGATCATCTGTCTCTCCTTCCTATCCCTCCCCCCACCTTGTTC